>CM065597.1:2913624-3247774 GCA_033119425.1 Bufotes viridis
CTTTAAAGGGACTGTCTATGGAAAAACCTGACTTACACCGGAGGACACTCTGATACCGCTACACTAGAGGGCGCCACTTAACTGCCTCCATGTATCAGTGGTCTCACATACCCCATTAGTAAAGCTGAGGGGTCCTGGCTAATTACCTCCATGACTGGAGGGGGCAGCGCTCTCCTCACTTGTCATATTGAGGGTCCTTCAGTCCCACTATAATCGGTGTCCATGGAGAGGTCGGATCTACGGGATCCAGTCCAATACATGCTGGAGGATCTCCTGGGAATCTCTCCAGACTGGATTATAGGGGATCGCTACAGAGAAAGGGCTGCATGTGTCCTCTAGTGATGTCATATCTGAGGATGTGATGTCATTCTGGAATGTGTTGGAAATGGAGGGTAGTAATGTCACTGTTGTGTAATAGGGCCCAAGGAAGGGACCATCCAACTGGAAACACTGGAAAGTACAGAACGAAGTGCTGAGCTGAGCATGCTCGGCCGAATACCGCACATGCTCGAGTCTCCTCTCCTCTTGGCAAAGACCCTTGTGCCACATAAGAAAACAAGAATGTCAAGAATTTAGCATGGGGGTGCGCTACAATTTTGCGTCAGGCAGCACAAAGGCCACAAAGCACTGAGGGAAGGGGGGCCCATATGCCTTCAGCTACGCCCCTGCTGGTCAGTAAGTACTGCCCTCACTGTAATGCCACAGCGAGCCATGTTGGCTACTGGCATTAGTGATTGGCTAATACCTTTTACAAATATTTTGCGCATACACTTAAAAATCCTACGCTACTTTACATGTGACATACTTTCAAGCCTATATAACATTTAATATGAAGAAGGCGAGCAGTAAGGGACGGGGAAGTGGCCGTGATGCTGATGGTGCACGCAGAGGCCGTGGCCCTGGGTGTGTTGAAACTGTGCCTGCTGCCAGAGCACAAGAAAAACAATCATCCACGATACCGCGCTTCATGTCCCAGTTCGCAGGGCGGCACAGGACACCACTCTCGAAGTCAGACCAGTGCGACCAGGTGGTCGGTTGGATTGCAGCAGATAATGCTTCCAGTCGGTTAAGCACCACCCTGTCTTCCACCAAGTCAGCGGAACCCTCCCCCTGATCCTCCTTCCTCCCACCATGGAGAGTCTAGGCAAACAAGTCATCCCACACTCAGATATTTCGAGGACCTCTTTTCATCGCCATTCCTTCATATGGAACTCTTGCCAAGCCCGCTTGAAGAGGGACAGATCTTGTGCCCTGATTCCCTCTTGAGCATCCACAGTCACAAGAAGATGACGGTGGGGAACGGCAATTAGTGTTTAATGAGGTGGATGAAGATGAGACACAGTTGCCAATAAGTCAACGGCAAATACTGTCTCAAGAGGTTGTGGAAGAGGATGAGACACAGTTGTCAATCACTGAGGTTGTGGTTAGGTCAACAAGTCAGGAGGATGACCAGAGTGAGTAAGTGGAATAGGAGGTGGTGGACGATGAAGTCACTGACCCAACCTGGGAAGGTGGAAAGCCAAGCGAGAACAGCGGTACAGAGGGATCTGCAGCACTGCAACAGGCTCGAAGAAGGCAGTGGGATGGCAAAAGGGAGACGTAGGCCCACACCAAACAGGCCCGCAACCGTTACACCGAGCACCCCCTTGCGGAAATCTCCCTTGCCAAGGGGTAGGTGTTCCGCAGTATGGCGCTATTTTGAGAAAAGTGCAGACGACAAAAGAATAGTAGTTTGCAACCTGTGCCGTTCCAAAATGAGCCGGTGCGTGAACACTAGCAACCTCACCACCACCAGCATGATCCGCCACATGGCATCCAAGCACCCTAATAAGTGGGACGAACTCCTGGGTCCACACTCTGCATCTGCGGGCCGCACCACTGCCTCCACTTCCCCTGTGTTACGTGCTGGCCAATCCCCTGTCGAAGGCGCAGGCCCGGATGCCTCCCGCCCTGCATCTGGACCTTCGCAAGTACCACCAGCGACCAACTCCACTTCCGTGTCCCAGCGCAGCTTCCAAATGTCCTTACCCCAGGCCATTGAACGCAAGCACAAATAACCCACCCACCGACAGGCCATAGGGCTAAATGCACAGCTTTCCAAATTACTGGCCCTGGAAATGTTGCCATTTAGGCTTGTAGACACTGAGGCTTTCCACAGCCTGATGTCGGTGGTCATCTCTCGGTACGCAGTCCCCAGCTGCGACCAATTTACAAGGTGTGCCGTGCCCGCCTTACACCAGCGTGTGTCCCAGAATATCACCCGTGCCCTGACCAATGCACTTACTGGGAAGGTCCACCTCACCACGGACACATGGACAATTGCTGGTGGCCACTGACGCTATATTTCCCTGACCGCACACTGAGTGAACTGGAGTGAGTCGTACCCCAGAATGGCACAGGTGCTACCCACGCCCAGGATTGCGGGCCCTACGTCCATCAGGGTCTCCGCCAGCCAGGGGAGTAGCTATAGGGGGTGCAGAGGTAGCAGTTGCTAACGGGCCCAGGAGCCTGAGGGGGCCCAAAGAGCCTTGTGTCGCATAAGAAGACACACAAAGCACTGAGGGAAGGGGGGCCCAAGCTGAACTCTTGGAACAGGGCCCATGAGCCCCTGCTGACAGCAGCTATGTTACTGGCTCCGACCCCCACTTCTCCTCCTCCACTTCCACCTCAGAATTCTCATTTTGCAGCAGCAGTCAGTAATCAGTCAGTAGCTTAAAGCAGTGTAGCACTGCAGTGGGGAAGCGGCAACAGGCCGTGCTGAAACTAATTTGCTGAGGTGACAAACAGCACACCACCGCAGAGCTGTGGCAGCGTATAAGGGACAAGACTGAGCTGTGGCTCTCGGTTTTAAGAAACTTTGAGGAATCAGCACAGATGGTGAGCGGCGATAACGCTATTATCAGCGTAACCATCCCACTTCTGTGTCAACTCAAACGCTCACTGCTCACAATTAAGAACGACGCTTTTCATGTGGAAGAGGTGGAAATGGGGGAAGACATTACACAGGGTGATAGCCAGACCATCCTCTGTTCGTCTTCTCAGCGCAAATTGGATGATGAGGAGGAGGTGGAGCAGGAGACAGTTGCTTCCGCTACAGAGGGTAGTACCCATGGCAGTTTAATTACATCTGTTCAGCATGGGTGGGCAGAAGAGGAGGAAGAGGATGAGGAGATTGAGAGTCATCCTCCTGATGACGACAGCAAACTCTTGCCTTCTGGTACTCTGGCACACATGGCTGACTTCATGTTAGGCTGCCTTTCCTACCCTTTCACCCTTCTCGACACCCGCTACATAGAGAACTTCTCATCTCTCACTCCTCTGGTAGAGAGGACGAGCAAAATGGTGCAATACCAGAATTTCCAGCTGACAACGCTGGCGGCAGAGTACGTAGTTCCTTGGGCAACGAGGAGGGAGACAAGGGGAACACACAGCAGTTCCAACAGAGGCAGGGCAACACTCTCCAAGTCCTGGGACAGTTTTATGACACCCCGCCAGCACCCTCACCCTGATGCACGGCCTACTGTCACAAGGAGGGAAACATTTTGGCAGATGGTGAAGGAGTATGTAGCAAATTGTGTCAGCGTCCTCAGTGATTCCTCTGTGCCTTACAACTACTGGGTGTCCAAGCTGGACACGTGGCACGAACTGGCGCTCTACGCCTTGGAGGTGCTGGACTGCGCTACCGCCAGCATATTGCCTGATCGTGTATTTAGTGCTGCTGGTGGCATTATAACAGATAAGCGAATCCGGCTGTCAACTGAAAATGCTGACAGGTTGACTCTTATAAAAAAGAACAAGGCCTGCATTGCGCACTTACTGGGAAGGTCCACCTCACCACGGACACGTGGACAGGTGATGGTGGCCAGGGAGTGAGCCACTGGGTGAACATTGTGGAGGCCGGGAGTGAGTCGTACGCCCAGGATTACGGGCCCTACATCCATCAGGGTCTCCGCCAGCCATCTATAGGAGGTGCAGAGGTAGCAGTCACTAACGGGCCCAGGAGCCTGAGGGGGCCCAGGTGCTACCTCCACCAGAGGAAAGACATAAAGGCCCTCTAATTGTGTTGTTTATAATTTACTGAATACACTGTAAGAAAAAAGGGTTCATGGTTGACTCTTCCTTTTCTCATCCTCCTCTTTCTCTTCCATCATATGAACACGCTTATTCGTCGCATATAATGCCCTCGCATGGTCACCATGGTAGGCGCAGAAAGTACCATCGAAAGTTGATAGGGCAGACACGGGGACGTGTGATCGGCCCGAGGTTACAAAGAGTCACCAAAGTGGCAGCAGGCCCTCGACCATAGTGTTTTCGATGGTCAGCTAGTAGTTATAGTAGTTATATTCCTGTACATAGGAGGCAGAAATATAGTAGTTATATTCTTGTACATAGGAGCAGTATTATAGTAGTTATATTCTTGTACATAGGAGGCAGAATTATAGTAGGAATATTGTTGTACATAGGAGCAGTATTATAGTAATTATATTCTTGTACATAGGAGCAGTATTATAGTAGTTATATTCTTGTACATAGGAGGCAGTATTATAGTAGTTATATTCTTGTACATAGGAGGCAGTATTATAGTAGTTATATTCTTGTACATAGGAGCAGTATTATAGTAGTTATATTCTTGTACATAGGAGGCAGTATTATAGTAGTTATATTCTTGTACATAGGAGCAGTATTATAGTAGTTATATTCTTGTACATAGGAGCAGTATTATAGTAGTTATATTCTTATACACAGGAGGCAGTATTATAGTAGTTATATTCTTGTACATAGGAGCAGTATTATAATAGTTATTTTCTTGTACATAGGAGCAGCATTATAGTAGTTATATTCTTGTACACAGGAGCAGCATTATAGTAGTTATATTCTTGTACATAGAAGCAGTATTATAGCAGTTATATTCTTGTACACAGGAGCAGTATTATAGTAGTTATATTCTTGTACATAGGAGCAGTATTATAGTAGTTATATTCTTGTACATAGGAGCAGCATTATAGTAGTTATATTCTTGTACACAGGAGCAGCATTATAGTAGTTATATTCTTGTACACAGGAGCAGCATTATAGTAGTTATATTCTTGTACATAGGAGGCAGTATTATAGTAGTTATATTCTTGTACATGGGAGGCAGTATTATAGTAGTTATATTCTTGTACATAGGAGCAGTATTATAGTAGTTATATTCTTGTACATAGAAGCAGTATTATAGCAGTTATATTCTTGTACACAGGAGCAGTATTATTGTACTTATATTCTTGGACATAGGAGGAGTATTAATAGCTATTTTCGGTATTCTCATTCATTTTGAACATTCTTTATTATTCTTGTTTTCTCTTCAGTGAGAGGAGTTGCCCTTTAAGACTGGGAGGATTTTTTGTACCAGTACATATTGTTTTGCAGAGAGTCGCACAGATTTTGGATTACACCCTTGTATAATTCTGCAGAGGAAAAGAACAACAGGAACTATTTATTGTCCTGGATGGATAGGAATTCCAGGCTCTGTAAGGAGCAGGTCTTTCCCCGAGGTCCCATCATGGAGATGAATATATCTTTACAATACATTGAGGTTATCCCATTTGCAGAGTCAGTGGGCTGCCGTCCAGTCACACATTTACGTTGTTGTAGTCTGAGCACAACCTTTCCTTCATGTTCTGAGGAGAAGGAGCTGCAGGGAAGATAAAAGCAGTCGCTGTTTTATAAAAGCATTCACATACAGATTATCTGCGCAGAGTTGGGATACGTCCCCCAGCGCAGGCTGAATGTGACTGGGCTGTGGAGCTTTCATCCCATCGCAGCGCCATAAACCATGTGGATGGGATATTCATAGCAGTGAAATGTCCCAATTGCAAGATGCAAATGGTGAAGAAATAAGCTGCGTATTGAGCTGTAATCTGCTTCACGCTGCCTTTCTGTAGGATCGGCTGTACTTTATATTCTATTATATATTGAGTCCCATTATTCTGAGCAGCAGCTAATCTCCGGAATAACCACCGTGTGCAGCACAGACAGCAGCTAGACGTGCCCGGAGTGACTCCATAAGGTCCTGGCAGGTGGTCACAGGTCTCTGGAGCTATGCTGACTGCAATGCATCCCACAGCTGCTGTAGGCGGCGTAGAGGGGATCCATAGAGCGAGCATGGCCATCAAAGGGGTCCCACAGCTGACTGGAGGGGCATTGTGGGATCCATAGAGCAAGTACGGCCATCAAACGGGTCCCAACGCTGCTGGAGGGGTGTAGGGGGATCCATAGAGCGAGCACGACCATCAAAGGGGTCCCAACGCTGCTGGAGGGGTGGGGGGATCCATAGAGCAAGCACGGCCATCAAAGGGGTCCCACAGCTGTTAAAGGGGGAGTGGGGGGATTTATAGAGTGAATGCAACCGTCGAGGCGATCCCACAGATGCTCCATCGGGTTCGAGTCTTGACAATTAGGGGCCAGGGCAGTACCTGGAAGTCTTGGTCACGCTCTTCCAACCAATGTCGGACATTTCTAGCCGTGTGGTATGTTGCATTGTCTTGCTGGAAGATCCCATCCGCTCCAGGGACGGAGGTCCAAATCGGATACTGCCGCGAGAATTGGAGCCTTTTCTGCCAATGCAACTTCATTACCAGAGGAGCAGTGAGGTCCGTCTGCTCCGGAGCCATGTGCAGTAGGTTCTCTGTACTGTGGTGGTAGACACATGTCTGGGGTTAGGGTTATTAGCTTTTTTGGGGTGAGCTGCTTCTCTGTAGGGTGTCTGTCTGCCCTCGCACACCTTCATAGCCGACCTTCCCCTCTCACATCAATTGCATACCATGCTCTGCAGTTTCCATTATTAATAATGGAGCCATTTGTCCAATCACCATACATTTTCACCACAGCAGCAGGAGAACAGCTCACACTGCGCAGTGTCAGAAATACCGGGGCCAGAAAGTCAATAATCATCTCTTTCTGCATCTCTGATAAATCGCCCCTTTTACCCATGACAGCAACGAGTGATATATACCGACCAAGCCAGCTCAACACACCTTATATACCCACCAAGCCAGCTCAACACACCTTATATACCCACCAAGCCAGCTCACCACATCTTATATACCGACCGAGCCAGCTCAACACACCTTATATACCCACCAAGCCAGCTCACTACACCTTATATACCCACCAAGCCAGCTCACCACATCTTATATACCGACCGAGCCAGCTCACTACACCTTATATACCCACCAAGCCAGCTCACCACATCTTATATACCGACCGAGCCAGCTCACCACACCTTATATACCCACCAAGCCAGCTCACCACACTTTATATACCGACCAAGCCAGCTCACTACACCTTATATACCCACCAAGCCAGCTCCCCACACCTTATATACCCACCAAGCCAGCTCAACACACCTTATATACCCACCAAGCCAGCTCACCACACCTTATATACCCACCAAGCCAGTTCATCACACCTTATATACCCACCAAGCCAGCTCACCACACCTTATATACCCACCAAGCCAGTTCATCACACCTTATATACCCACCAAGCCAGCTCGGGACACGGGGCTTCCTTCATGAGCTACACGCTGCCAATGTGTAAAGTAGGAAGTGGTCAGAATAATGGGACTGGATTGTGTTTTACGGCAGAGAATCCTTCAACCAACAGGTGGCAGTGTAGAGCCAATAAGGTGCTCATTAGCACACCAGGTGGTCATATTTGGTATTGTAAGCAGAAATCAATATTGTTGATATATAAATGTATTTTTGATATAGCAAACTATTATGTGAAGATTCATGAAGCTTTTTTCAGTAATTTCCCCCAATGTTGGCAGGATGCTGTCTGTTCCAGTCCTCATGTCAGCCCTAAAACTGCTTCATGGCCATGATGGAGGCCAATATAGAGAACTCATCTTTAGGACGATATCTCACCGAGTCTATTTCTGCTTGGCAGCAATGAGGGTGGCTCCTTCACTTTAGCTGCCATGATACTCTCCTCTCGGAGCGCTCTTCACACCTTGCACTGGTGTCTCTTCACGCTGGGGTATCTCCTTCCTCATGACTGACTGCACCCCCTTTGTACCGTCTCTTTGCAGTCCCAGCATCTTTCCTTGCAGCACATAATTGTGGCTTAGGGTACTTTTACACTATTCAGCCTGCCGGATCCGTCCTGCCGCAAGTGTAAAAGTACCCTTACACTGGTCCCGACCTGGCTTCTCCAAAGGTATCTTAACTGCTTCATGGTGTGGGGGCTAGAACGCGCAGGTCAGCCACTTCTGCTGCAGGCTGTCCCTGCTCCACTGTGATGCTCAGCTGCTCTGCAGCAACATCAACAGCAACATATACCTTCACTTGCTAGCTAACTGCTTGCAGGATTTAGCTGGTTTTCTAGCTCTCCAGCTCAGCAGTCTTGCAGGCTTTTCTCCATCCCCACTACCTATTACCAACTCTAGGTCTGCAGGACACTGTTATTTATCTCACAGACATGAGTTTGTGGACCCTCATAGTTTGATTATGTGATTAAAAGGTCCTTCACCCCAAAATATTATCCAACAGCAATACCACATTCAGACACTAGGTGGCAGCATTACCACAGTGTTAACGTGCAACTATACAGTGTTTTATGTCTATATTGCGGGGCAGTACAATGTCGGTGGTGCATTTCTTACTGTCCCTGGTACAGCTCACCTGCAAAGTCCATCACAAGGCAACATGACTGTTCAGACGCTAAACCGCTGTCGCCGGTCGCCCACTTTAGTGCAATACGTTTTTTAGAGCACTCGCACCTGCATGATACTCCTAACATGGCACACTAATGTGTGGGGAAATATAATAGCATGACAACGGGGGGGTCAAGTGGTAACCCATAGCAACAAGTTAACCCTAAAGGATACATGGTTTTCCTGTAAGGCTGCTTCCAGCCCTCTTACAGGTGTCAACACTTTTGCAACCAGGTTTTATTGCTCCTCGTGAATTCCTCTAATAGTCTCGATTAAAGTCTCTTACAGGAAATATGGGGCGAGGGTCTCCTGTCTCTGGATTTACACAATGAATGTTTCCATTCAATGCCAGCAAGCAGAGATTTTCAATGTGATATGGAATTGTAAGACACTGTGCACGCCTATAGTGTTGTCAATGTGTTTATATGAGAGGGGGGGGGGCCTTTAACGCTGCAGTTTTCACGCGGCTGATAATTAGCGGTTCGTTGGCGATGACTGGGCTTCCAGCGCTTCTCCTTGATCTGTGAATCTTCCTCAGATGTGTTGATTTGCCGAACATTTCTCGGGCATTTTGTGCCAACAGGAAGGTCACAGGAGTGAAGGCCATAAAATCTAGAGAAGAAAATCGGAAGGTTTGAACGTGCGCCAGCCATTGTGCGGCTCCCCTGCCTATGACACGGCGCTGGCAGCTGGACGAGCGCAGAACAAAGTCCTGGAATCTCAGCAGGAAACGCAGAACAACGTTTCCTCTGCCGCTTGTGAGAGAAGATTTTTCCGTTGGCACCAAAAACCTTTGTGTAAACTGGTGACACTTTCACCGAGAGAGCGACGAAGGCAGCAGGTGGCAGCACCCGCCAAGGCAAGGTGCCCACCCATGAGGTGCTGGGCAAGGGGTGAGAACAGATCAGGAGGTTCTCACCCCCTATTGTGGGTTCTGCTCTCCATAACATATTCATGGCACTGACTGTTCTAGACTAGGGTGGTTCTCGAGGGTGGCCGTCTTTAGGTTCTGGATGGAGGTACTATATAGATTCTAGATGGTATCTTTTAGGTTCTGGTTGGTGGTATCATTTGGGTTCTGTACATTGGCAATATTTAGGTTTTGGGTGTTGGACCTGTTATTAGGTTCTGGATGGTGATATCATTTAAGTTCTGGATGGAGGTACTATATAGATTCTAGATGGTGGTATCTTTTAGGTTCTTGTTGGTAGTGTAAGTTGGGTTCTTCATGGTGGTACTTAGGTTTTGGGTGGTGGACCTAGTATTAGGTTCTGGATGGAGGTATAATATTATATGGATTCTAGATGGTGGTACGTTTTAGGTCCTGGTTGGTAGTATCATTTGGGTTCTTCATGGTGGTGATATTTAGGTTTTGGGTGTTTGACCTGTTATTAGGTTCTGGATAGTGAGTTGGTAGTGTAAGTTGGGTTCTTCATGGTGGTGATATTTAGGTTTTGGGTGTTGGACCTGTTATTCGGTTCTGGATGGTGAGTTGGTAGTGTAAGTTGGGTTCTTCATGGTGGTGATATTTAGGTTTTGTTGGTGGACCTAGTATTAGGTTCTGGATGGAGGTCTAATATTATATACAGTAGATTCTACATGGTGGGACGTTTTAGGTCCTGTTTTGTAGTATCATTTGGGTTCTTCATGGTGGTGATATTTAGGATTTGGGTGGTGGTATCTTTTAGGTTCTTCATGGTGGTATTTAGGTTCTGGATGATGGTATCATTTCGGTTCTGTACACTGGCAATATTTAGGTTCTGGATTGAGGCATTCTTTACTTTCTGGATAGTGATATCATTTAAGTTCTGGATGGAGGTATTATATAGATTCTAGATGGTGGTATCTTTTAGGTTCTCGTTGGTAGTATAAGTTGGGTTCTTCATGGTGGTACTTAGGTTTTGGGTGGTGGACCTTGTATTAGGTTCTGATTGGAGGTCTAATATTATATGGATTCTAGATGGAGGTACATTCTAGTTCCTGGTTGGTAGTATCATTTGGGTTCTTCATGGTGGTGATATTTAGGTTTTCGTGGTGGTATCTTTTAGGTTCTGGATGATGGTATTATTTGGGTATTGTATGGAAGTATTATGCACCCTCACTATGGTGACATAGTTTGAGTTTTCTATTACAGTAATATTTAGGCTCTGCCCAGTATTATCATATGGTCTCTGTATGGCGACATTACTTGAGTTTTCTATGTGGTGTTATATGGGTTCGGCCCAGTGTATATTGGCTTTTTTGGTGTTGACACTTGGACTTTGTGTTTTCTTTAATTGCTCTTTATTGCTGTGGTATTTGGGCTCTGTATGGCGGTTGTAACTGACCTCTGCTTGGAAGGGGTATTGTATGCTCTGAATGGTATATAGCAGTGCTATTTGGGCTCTGTATGGCGGCGGTACTGTGTTTGGGTCCTGTATGGTGATGGTATTTGGCCTCTATATTACAGTGCTATTTGGGCCCTGTTTTAAGGTCTTACATTTTCTCTGTATGGCAGTTGAATCTGAGCTCTGCTTTGTAGGGGTATTTTATGTTCTGTATGGGAATTGTGTTTGGACTTCATATGATGGTTTTTGGTTTATAGCAGTGGTACTTGGGCTCCGTATGGCGATGGTATTCATTCTTTATAGCAGTGGTATTTGAGCTCTGTATGGCGGTGGTATTTTCATTCTTTATAGCAGTGGTACTTGGGCTCCGTATAGCGGTGGTATTTTCATTCTTTATAGCAGTGGTACTTGGGCTCCGTATGGCGGTGGTATTTTCATTCTTTATAGCAGTTGTACTTGGGCTCCGTATGGCGGTGGTATTTTCATTCTTTATAGCAGTTGTACTTGGGCTCCGTATGGCGGTGGTATTTTCATTCTTTATAGCAGTTATACTTGGGCTCCGTATGGCAGTGGTATTTTCATTCTTTATAGCAGTTATACTTGGGCTCCGTATGGCGGTGGTATTTTCATTCTTTATAGCAGTTATACTTGGGCTCCGTATGGCGGTGGTATTTTCATTCTTTATAGCAGTGGTACTTGGGCTCCGTATGGCGGTGGTATTTTCATTCTTTATAGCAGTGGTACTTGGGCTCCGTATGGCGGTGGTATTTTCATTCTTTATAGCAGTTATACTTGGGCTCTGTATGGTGCTGGTATTTGGGCCCTGTGTGGCAGTGATATTAGCCCCCTGTATTGAGGAATTGCTTTGCCTCTGTATGGCGACATTATTTTAGTATACCTATGTTGTGAGGACCACCTGCTGCGATCTTGTCCCCCTGCTGTTGGTCTCCACATCTGCCGGAGATCTCGCTCAGATCCTTCTATTTTCTCCTTGTTTCTTCCAGTGGCTTCATATCATAAATCTAAAAACCCGCAGGCTACTTAATGTGATTTACACCGCCCCAATCTGAGGATAGGCGAATGTTACATCCAATAGGAATGCCCTTAGTCACATGATTAGCGTTATGTTTCGGTTCCACTCAATTTTTAAGATCTGTGCTTGCTGTTAGTGTATGTGAACATGCATCCTGACCTGGCGATGTATGTTACACAGCTGCTTAGCACGTTACAATGTGTCAGTGCAGATAAGAATTATTAGTCGGGAGTTGGGAAAGAAAAGACATTTGTGGCCCTGAATCCTACAGCTCACAGATGATTGTCTGGACTGGAGACATTGTAACAAACCCTCAGCTATGGGTGACATTCGGTCTGGAAAGGTTTCAACTTCTGGATATTCTGAAAATTATTCCATTCTCAGACAGCAAGCAGTGATCTTGTAGTAAGGTGAAATTAAAACCAGTATTTTAGAAAGTTGCAGATGTTTTCATTTTGGCTCAGTTTTGGCTGCTTTGTGCGGTTCTGTGGCGCTCAGCGACCTCCCTGTCCCCTCCTCCACATGCAGCCCCCAAACACAGATGGCCGCCTTATTGCAGCAGAGCCAGGGATGCTCCATGAATGTTAGGGAGGATTAGCGCATATGTTACCGGTTACTGTGGAAGTGGAAGCTTCCCTGCTGCTCCACAACATGGAGCCGTTCACTGCAATCCGCAGAGCGGGAGACGTTGCGCAAAAACAACTCCACATTATCCCAAAATCACCAAAATT
Organism: Bufotes viridis; assembly: GCA_033119425.1. NCBI lineage: Eukaryota > Metazoa > Chordata > Amphibia > Anura > Bufonidae > Bufotes > Bufotes viridis. The sequence continues at coordinate 2,926,414 of CM065597.1, forward strand.
ATGGTGGGAGAGAAAGTGAGACCCAATCCTATTCATGGAGGAGGAGCGGGAGCGTAGGAGAGGGGAGCACAGGAGAGGGGAGCGGAGGAGCAGGGAGCACAGGAGAGGGGAGCACAGGAGAGGGGAGCGGAGGAGCAGGGAGCACCGGAGAGGGGAGAGCAGGAGCAGGGAGCACAGGAGAGGGGAGCGCAGGAGACGGGAGCGCATGAGCGGGGACAGCAGGAGAGGGGAGCGCAGGAGACGGGAGCGCATGAGCGGGGACAGCAGGAGAGGGGAGCGCAGGAGACGGGAGCGCATGAGCGGGGACAGCAGGAGAGGGGAGCGCAGGAGACGGGAGCGCATGAGCGGGGACAGCAGGAGAGGGGAGCGCATGAGCAGGGACCGCAGGAGAGGGGAGTGCAAGAGCGGGGAGCACAGGAGAGGGGAGCGCAAGAGCGGGGAGCACAGGAGAGGGGAGCACAGGAGAGGGGAGCGTAGGAGCCAGGAGCGTAGGAGCAGGGGGCGCAGGAGAGGGGAGCGCAGGAGATGGGAGCACATGAGCAGGGACCGCAGGAGAGGGGAGCGCATGAGCAGGGACCGCAGGAGAGGGGAGCGAAAGAGCGGGGAGCACAGGAGAGGGGAGCGGAGGAGCAGGGAGCACAGGAGAGGGGAGCGTAGGAGCGGGGAGCACAGGAGAGGAGAGCGCAGGTAGCACAGGAGAGGAGAGCACAGGAGCACAGGAGAGGGGAGCGCAGGAGACGGGACCGCATGAGCAAGGACCGCAGGAGGGGGGAGCGCAGGAGAGGGGAGCGCAGGAGAGGAGAGCGCAGGAGAGGAGAGCGCAGGAGAGGGGAGCGCAGGCGAGGGGAGCGCAGGATTCTCCAGAAAGATGTGCAATAAACCACAAATCCAGACCCCACAATGTAAGAGCTGACTTTGGCTTTACACACAACACTTGGTAGTAGCACAATGTGTTATCTGTGGTGTTACATAGGACTGCAGGTGACATCTACTACATTATCTGTCCTCAGAGATATATCACTGTGTTATCTGTGGTGTTACATAGGACTGCAGGTGACATCTACTACATTATCTGTACTCAGAGAGTTATCACTGTGTTATCTGTGGTGTTACATAGGACTGCAGGAGACATCTACTACATTATCTGTACTCAGAGATATATCACTGTGTTATCTGTGGTGTTACATAGGACTGCAGGTGACATCTACTACATTACTTGTACTTAGAGAGTTATCACTGTGTTATCTGTGGTGTTACATAGGACTGCAGGAGACATCTACTACATCATCTGTACTCAGAGAGTTATCACTGTGTTATCTGTGGTGTTACATAGGACTGCAGGTGACATCTACTACATTACTTGTACTCAGAGAGTTATCACTGTGTTATCTGTGGTGTTACATAGGACTGCAGGTGACATCTACTACATTATCTGTACTCAGAGAGTTATCACTGTGTTATCTGTGGTGTTACATAGGACTGCAGGTGACATCTACTACATTATCTGTACTCAGAGAGTTATCACTGTGTTATCTGTGGTGTTACATAGGACTGCAGGTGACATCTACTACATTATCTGTACTCAGAGAGTTATCACTGTGTTATCTGTGGTGTTACATAGGACTGCAGGTGACATCTACTACATTATCTGTACTCAGAGAGTTATCACTGTGTTATCTGTGGTGTTACATAGGACTGCAGGTGACATCTACTACATTATACTGTACTCAGAGAGTTATCACTGTGTTATCTGTGGTGTTACATAGGACTGCAGGTGACATCTACTACATTATCTGTACTCAGAGATTTATCACTGTGTTATCTGTGGTGTTACATAGGACTGCAGGTGACATCTACTACATTATCTGTACTCAGAGAGTTATCACTGTGTTATCTGTGGTGTTACATAGGACTGCAGGTGACATCTACTACATTATCTGTACTCAGAGAGTTATCACTGTGTTATCTGTGGTGTTACATAGGACTGCAGGTGACATCTACTACATTATCTGTACTCAGAGATTTATCACTGTGTTATCTGTGGTGTTACATAGGACTGCAGGTGACATCTACTACATTATCTGTACTCAGAGAGTTATCACTGTGTTATCTGTGGTGTTACATAGGACTGCAGGTGACATCTACTACATTATCTGTACTCAGAGAGATATCACTGTGTTATCTGTGGTGTTACATAGGACTGCAGGTGACATCTACTACATTATCTGTACTCAGAGAGTTATCACTGTGTTATCTGTGGTGTTACATAGGAGTGCAGGTGACATCTACTACATCATCTGTACTCAGAGAGTTATCACTGTGTTATCTGTGGTGTTACATAGGACTGCAGGTGACATCTACTACATTATCTGTACTCAGGGAGTTATCACTGTGTTATCTGTGGTGTTACATAGGACTGCAGGAGACATCTACTACATTATCTGTACTCAGAGAGTTATCACTGTGTTTTCTGTGGTGTTACATAGGACTGCAGGTGACATCTACTACATTATCTGTACTCAGAGAGTTATCACTGTGTTATCTGTGGTGTTACATAGGACTGCAGGTGACATCTACTACATCATCTGTACTCAGAGAGTTATCACTGTGTTATCTGTGGTGTTACATAGGACTGCAGGAGACATCTACTACATTATCTGTACTCAGAGAGTTATCACTGTGTTTTCTGTGTTATTACATAGGACTGCAGGTGACATCTACTATAGTATCTGTACTCAGAGAGTTATCACTGTGTTATCTGTGGTGTTACATAGGACTGCAAGTGACATCTACTACATTAACTGTACTCGGAGAGTTATAACTGTGTTATCTGTGGTGTTACATAGGACTGCAGGTGACATCTACTACATTATCTGTACTCAGAGAGTTATCACTGTGTTATCTGTGGTGTTACATAGGACTGCAGGTGACATCTACTACATTATCTGTACTCAGAGAGTTATCACTGTGTTATCTGTGGTGTTACATAGGACTGCAGGTGACATCTACTACACTATCTGTACTCAGAGAGATATCACTGTGTTATCTGTGGTGTTACATAGGACTGCAGGTGACATCTACTACATTATCTGTACTCAGAGAGTTATCACTGTTTTATCTGTGGTGTTACATGGGACTGCAGGTGAGATCCACTACATTATCTGTACTCAGGGGGTTATCACTGTGTTATCTGTGGTGTTACATAGGACTGCAGGTGACATCTACTACATTATCTGTACTCAGAGAGTTATCACTGTGTTATCTGTGGTGTTACATAGGACTGCAGGTGACATCTACTACATTATCTGTACTCAGGGGGTTATCACTGTGTTATCTGTGGTGTTATATAGGACTGCAGGTGACATCTACTACATTATCTGTACTCAGTGAGTTATCACTGTGTTATCTGTGGTGTTACATAGGACTGCAGGTGACATCTACTACATTATCTGTACTGAGAGAGCTATCACTGTGTTATCTGTGGTGTTACATAGGACTGCAGGTGACACCTACTACATTATCTGTACTCAGAGTTATCACTGTTATCTGTGGTGTTACATAGGACTGCAGGTGACATCTACTACATTATCTGTACTCAGAGATATCACTGTGTTATCTATGGTGTTACATAGGACTGCAGGTGACATCTACTACATTATCTGTACTCAGAGTTATCACTGTTATCTGTGGTGTTACATAGGACTGCAGGTGACCTCTACTACATTATCTGTACTCAGAGAGCTATCACTGTGTTATCTGTGGTGTTACATAGGACTGCAGGTGACCTCTACTACATTATCTGTACTCAGAGAGTTATCACTGTGTTATCTGTAGTGTTACATAGGACTGCAGATGACATCTACTACATTATCTGTACTCAGAGAGATATCACTGTTATCTGTGGTGTTACATAGGACTGCAGGTGACATCTACTACATTATCTGTACTCAGAGAGTTATCACTGTGTTATCTGTGGTGTTACATAGGACTGCAGGTGACCTCTACTACATTATCTGTACTCAGAGAGTTATCACTGTGTTATCTGTGGTGTTACATTGGACTGCAGGTAACATCTACTACATTATCTGTACTCAGAGAGATATCACTGTGTTATCTGTGGTGTTACATAGGACTGCAGGTGACATCTACCACATTATCTGTACTCAGAAAGTTATCACTATGTTATCTGTAGTGTTACATAGGACTGCAGGTGACATCTACTACATTATCTGTACTCAGAAAGTTATCACTATGTTATCTGTGGTGTTACATAGGACTGCAGGTGACATCTACTACATAATCTGTACTCAGAGAGTTATCACTGTGTTATCTGTAGTGTTACATAGGACTGCAGGTGACATCTACTACATTATCTGTACTCAGAAAGTTATCATTATGTTATCTGTGGTGTTACATAGGACTGGAGGTGACATCTACTACATAATCTGTACTCAGAGAGATATCACTGTGTTATCTGTGGTGTTACATAGGACTGCAGGTGGCATCTACTACATTATCTGTACTCAGAGAGATATCACTGTGTTATCTGTGGTGTTACATAGGACTGCAGGTGACATCTACTACATTATCTGTACTCAGAGAGATATCACTGTGTTATCTGTGTTGTTACATAGGACTGCAGGTGACATCTACTACATTATCTGTACTCAGAGAGTTATCACTGTGTTATCTGTGGTGTTACATAGGACTGCAGGTGACATCTACTACATTATCTGTACTCAGAGAGTTATCACTGTGTTATCTGTGGTGTTACATAGGACTGCAGGTGACATCTACTACATTATCTGTACTCAGAGAGTTATCACTGTGTTATCTGTGGTGTTACATAGGACTGCAGGTGACATCTACTACATTATCTGTACTCAGAGTTATCACTGTGTTATCTGTGGTGTTACATAGGACTGCAGGTGACATCTACTACATTATCTGTACTCAGAGAGTTATCACTGTGTTATCTGTGGTGTTACATAGGACTGCAGGTGACATCTACTACATTATCTGTACTCAGAGAGTTATCACTGTGTTATCTGTGGTGTTACATAGGACTGCAGGTGACATCTACTACATTATCTGTACTCAGAGAGTTATCACTGTGTTATCTGTGGTGTTACATAGGACTGCAGGTGACATCTACTACATTATCTGTACTCAGAGAGTTATCACTGTGTTATCTGTGGTGTTACATAGGACTGCAGGTGACATCTACTACATTATCTGTACTCAGAGAGTTATCACTGTGTTATCTGTGGTGTTACATAGGACTGCAGGTGACATCTACTACATTATCTGTACTCAGAGAGTTATCACTGTGTTATCTGTGGTGTTACATAGGACTGCAGGTGACATCTACTACATTATCTGTACTCAGAAAGTTATCACTGTGTTATCTGTGGTGTTACATAGGACTGCAGGTGACATCTACTACATTATCTGTACTCAGAGAGTTATCACTGTGTTATCTGTGGTGTTACATAGGACTGCAGGTGACATCTACTACATTATCTGTACTCAGAGAGTTATCACTGTGTTATCTGTGGTGTTACATAGGACTGCAGGTGACATCTACTACATTATCTGTACTCAGAGAGTTATCACTGTGTTATCTGTGGTGTTACATAGGACTGCAGGTGACATCTACTACATTATCTGTACTCAGAAAGTTATCACTATGTTATCTGTGGTGTTACATAGGACTGGAGGTGACATCTACTACATAATCTATACTCAGAGAGATATCACTGTGTTATCTGTGGTGTTACATAGGACTGCAGGTGGCATCTACTACATTATCTGTACTCAGAGAGATATCACTGTGTTATCTGTGGTGTTACATAGGACTGCAGGTGACATCTAGTACATTATCTGTACTGAGAGTTATCACTGTGTTATCTGTGTTGTTACATAGGACTGCAGGTGACATCTACTACATTATCTGCACTCAGAGAGTTATCACTGTGTTATCTGTGTTGTTACATAGGACTGCATGTGATATCTACTACATTATCTGGACTCAGAGAGTGATCACTGTGTTATCTGTAGTGTTACATAGGACTGCAGGTGACATCTACTACATTATCTGTACACAGAGAGTTATCACTGTGTTATCTGTGGTGCTACATAGGACTGCAGGTCACATCTACTACATTATCTGTACTCAGAGAGTTATCACTGTGTTATCTGTGGTGTTACATAGGACTGCAGGTGACATCTACTACATTATCTGTACTCAGAGAGTTATCACTGTGTTATCTGTGGTGTTACATAGGACTGCAGGTGACATCTACTACATTATCTGTACTCAGAGAGTTATCACTGTGTTATCTGTGGTGTTACATAGGACTGCAGGTGACATCTACTACATTATCTGTACTCAGAGAGTTATCACTGTGTTATCTGTGGTGTTACATAGGACTGCAGGTGACATCTACTACATTATCTGTACTCAGAGAGTTATCACTGTGTTATCTGTGGTGTTACATAGGACTGCAGGTGACATCTACTACATTATCTGTACTCAGAGAGTTATCACTGTGTTATCTGTGGTGTTACATAGGACTGCAGGTGACATCTACTACATTATCTGTACTCAGAGAGTTATCACTATGTTATCTGTGGTGTTACATAGGACTGCAGGTGACATCTACTACATTATCTGTACTCAGAGAGTTATCACTGCGTTATCTGTGGTGTTACATAGGACTGCAGGTGACATCTACTACATTATCTGTACTCAGAGAGCTATCACTGTGTTATCTGTGGTGTTACATAGGACTGCAGGTGACATCTACTACATTATCTGTACTCAGAGAGGTATCACTGTGTTATCTGTGGTGTTACATAGGACTGCAGGTGACATCTACTACATTATCTGTACTCAGAGAGTTATCACTGTGTTATCTGTGGTGTTACATAGGACTGCAGGTGACATCTACTACATTATCTGTACTCAGAGAGCTATCACTGTGTTATCTGTGGTGTTACATAGGACTGCAGGTGACATCTACTACATTATCTGTACTCAGAGAGTTATCACTGTGTTATCTGTGGTGTTACATAGGACTGCAGGTGACATCTACTACATTATCTGTACTCAGAGAGCTATCACTGTGTTATCTGTGGTGTTACATAGGACTGCAGGTGACATCTACTACATTATCTGTACTCAGAGAGTTATCACTGTGTTATCTGTGGTGTTACATAGGACTGCAGGTGACATCTACTACATTATCTGTACTCAGAGAGTTATCACTGTGTTATCTGTGGTGTTACATAGGACTGCAGGTGACATCTACTACATTATCTGTACTCAGAGAGCTATCACTGTGTTATCTGTGGTGTTACATAGGACTGCAGGTGACATCTACTACATTATCTGTACTCAGAGAGTTATCACTGTGTTATCTGTGGTGTTACATAGGACTGCAGGTGACATCTACTACATTATCTGTACTCAGAGAGTTATCACTGTGTTATCTGTGGTGTTACATAGGACTGCAGGTGACATCTACTACATTATCTGTACTCAGAGAGATATCACTGTGTTATCTGTGGTGTTACATAGGACTGCAGGTGACATCTACTACATTATCTGTACTCAGAGAGTTATCACCTGTGTTATCTGTGGTGTTACATAGGACTGCAGGTGACATCTACTACATTATCTGTACTCAGAGAGCTATCACTGTGTTATCTGTGGTGTTACATAGGACTGCAGGTGACATCTACTACATTATCTGTACTCAGAGAGATATCACTGTGTTATCTGTGGTGTTACATAGGACTGCAGGTGACATCTACTACATTATCTGTACTCAGAGAGTTATCACTGTGTTATCTGTGGTGTTACATAGGACTGCAGGTGACATCTACTACATTATCTGTACTCAGAGAGTTATCACTGTGTTATCTGTGGTGTTACATAGGACTGCAGGTGACATCTACTACATTATCTGTACTCAGAGAGTTATCACTGTGTTATCTGTGGTGTTACATAGGACTGCAGGTGACATCTACTACATTATCTGTACTCAGAGAGTTATCACTGTGTTATCTGTGGTGTTCACATAGGACTGCAGGTGACATCTACTACATTATCTGTACTCAGAGAGTTATCACTGTGTTATCTGTGGTGTTACATAGGACTGCAGGTGACATCTACTACATTATCTGTACTCAGAGAGTTATCACTGTGTTATCTGTGGTGTTACATAGGACTGCAGGTGACATCTACTACATTATCTGTACTCAGAGAGTTATCACTGTGTTATCTGTGGTGTTACATAGGACTGCAGGTGACATCTACTACATTATCTGTACTCAGAGAGTTATCACTGTGTTATCTGTGGTGTTACATAGGACTGCAGGTGACATCTACTACATTATCTGTACTCAGAGAGTTATCACTGTGTTATCTGTGGTGTTACATAGGACTGCAGGTGACATCTACTACATTATCTGTACTCAGAGAGCTATCACTGTGTTATCTGTGGTGTTACATAGGACTGCAGGTGACATCTACTACATTATCTGTACTCAGAGAGTTATCACTGTGTTATCTGTGGTGTTACATAGGACTGCAGGTGACATCTACTACATTATCTGTACTCAGAGAGCTATCACTGTGTTATCTGTGGTGTTACATAGGACTGCAGGTGACATCTACTACATTATCTGTACTCAGAGAGTTATCACTGTGTTATCTGTGGTGTTACATAGGACTGCAGGTGACATCTACTACATTATCTGTACTCAGAGAGTTATCACTGTGTTATCTGTGGTGTTACATAGGACTGCAGGTGACATCTACTACATTATCTGTACTCAGAGAGTTATCACTGTGTTATCTGTGGTGTTACATAGGACTGCAGGTGACATCTACTACATTATCTGTACTCAGAGAGATATCACTGTGTTATCTGTGGTGTTACATAGGACTGCAGGTGACATCTACTACATTATCTGTACTCAGAGAGTTATCACTGTGTTATCTGTGGTGTTACATAGGACTGCAGGTGACATCTACTACATTATCTGTACTCAGAGAGTTATCACTGTGTTATCTGTGGTGTTACATAGGACTGCAGGTGACATCTACTACATTATCTGTACTCAGAGAGTTATCACTGTGTTATCTGTGGTGTTACATAGGACTGCAGGTGACATCTACTACATTATCTGTACTCAGAGAGATATCACTGTGTTATCTGTGGTGTTACATAGGACTGCAGGTGACATCTACTACATTATCTGTACTCAGAGAGTTATCACTGTGTTATCTGTGGTGTTACATAGGACTGCAGGTGACATCTACTACATTATCTGTACTCAGAGAGTTATCACTGTGTTATCTGTGGTGTTACATAGGACTGCAGGTGACATCTACTACATTATCTGTACTCAGAGAGTGATCACTGTGTTATCTGTGGTGTTACATAGGACTGCAGGTGACATCTACTACATTATCTGTACTCAGAGAGTTATCACTGTGTTATCTGTGGTGTTACATAGGACTGCAGGTGACATCTACTACATTATCTGTACTCAGAGAGTTATCACTGTGTTATCTGTGGTGTTACATAGGACTGCAGGTGACATCTACTACATTATCTGTACTCAGAGAGTTATCACTGTGTTATCTGTGGTGTTACATAGGACTGCAGGTGACATCTACTACATTATCTGTACTCAGAGAGTTATCACTGTGTTATCTGTGGTGTTACATAGGACTGCAGGTGACATCTACTACATTATCTGTACTCAGAGAGTTATCACTGTGTTATCTGTGGTGTTACATAGGACTGCAGGTGACATCTACTACATTATCTGTACTCAGAGAGTTATCACTGTGTTATCTGTGGTGTTACATAGGACTGCAGGTGACATCTACTACATTATCTGTACTCAGAGAGCTATCACTATGTTATCTGTGGTGTTACATAGGACTGCAGGTGACATCTACTACATTATCTGTACTCAGAGAGTTATCACTGCGTTATCTGTGGTGTTACATAGGACTGCAGGTGACATCTACTACATTACCTGTATTCAGAGAGCTATCACTGTGTTATCTGTGGTGTTACATAGGACTGCAGGTGACATATACTACATTATCTGTACTCAGAGAGCTATCACTGTGTTATCTGTGGTGTTACATAGGACTGCAGGTGACATCTACTACATTATCTGTAATCAGAGAATTATCACTGTGTTATCTGTGGTGTTACATAGGACTGCAGGTGACATCTACTACATTATCTGTACTCAGAGACCTATCACTGTGTTATCTGTGGTGTTACATAGGACTGCAGGTGACATCTACTACATTATCTGTACTCAGAGAGATATCACTGTGTTATCTGTGGTGTTACATAGGACTGCAGGTGACATCTACTACATTACCTGTATTCAGAGAGCTATCACTGTGTTATCTGTGGTGTTACATAGGACTGCAGGTGACATCTACTACATTATCTGTACTCAGAGAGGTATCACTGTGTTATCTGTGGTGTTACATAGGACTGCAGGTGACATCTACTACATTATCTGTAATCAGAGAATTATCACTGTGTTATCTGTGGTGTTACATAGGACTGCAGGTGACATCTACTACATTATCTGTACTCAGAGAGCTATCACTGTGTTATCTGTGGTGTTACACTGGGACTGCAGGTGACATCTACTACATTATCTGTACTCAGAGAGTTATCACTGTGTTATCTGTGGTGTTACATAGGACTGCAGGTGACATCTACTACATTATCTGTACTCAGAGAGTTATCACTGTGTTATCTGTGGTGTTACATAGGACTGCAGGTGACATCTACTACATTATCTGTACTCAGAGAGTTATCACTGTGTTATCTGTGGTGTTACATAGGACTGCAGGTGACATCTACTACATTATCTGTACTCAGAGAGTTATCACTGTGTTTTCTGTGGTGTTACATAGGACTGCAGGTGACATCTACTACATTATCTGTACTCAGAGAGATATCACTGTGTTATCTGTGGTGTTACATAGGACTGCAGGTGACATCTACTACATTATCTGTACTCAGAGAGTTATCACTGTGTTATCTGTGGTGTTACATAGGACTGCAGGTGGACATCTACTACATTATCTGTACTCAGAGAGTTATCACTGTGTTATCTGTGGTGTTACATAGGACTGCAGGTGACATCTACTACATTATCTGTACTCAGAGAGTTATCACTGTGTTATCTGTGGTGTTACATAGGACTGCAGGTGACATCTACTACATTATCTGTACTCAGAGAGTTATCACTGTGTTATCTGTGGTGTTACATAGGACTGCAGGTGACATCTACTACATTATCTGTACTCAGAGAGATATCACTGTGTTATCTGTGGTGTTACATAGGACTGCAGGTGACATCTACTACATTATCTGTACTCAGAGAGTTATCACTGTGTTATCTGTGGTGTTACATGGGACTGCAGGTGACATCTACTACATTATCTGTACTCAGAGAGTTATCACTGTGTTATCTGTGGTGTTACATAGGACTGCAGGTGACATCTACTACATTATCTGTACTCAGAGAGTTATCACTGTGTTATCTGTGGTGTTACATAGGACTGCAGGTGACATCTACTACATTATCTGTACTCAGAGAGTTATCACTGTGTTATCTGTGGTGTTACATAGGACTGCAGGTGACATCTACTACATTATCTGTACTCAGGAGTTATCACTGTGTTATCTGTGGTGTTACATAGGACTGCAGGTGACATCTACTACATTATCTGTACTCAGAGAGCTATCACTGTGTTATCTGTGGTGTTACATAGGACTGCAGTGCACATCTACTACGACATCTGGGTACGCTGGAGCGATACCACTGCGTTATCTGCAGGTGTTACATAGGACTGCAGGTGACATCTACTACATTATCTGTACTCAGAGAGCTATCACTGTGTTATCTGTGGTAGTTACATATGGATCTGCAGGCGACGTCTACTACACTATCTGTACTCAGAGAGTTATCACTGTGTTATCTGTGGTGTTACATAGGACTGCAGGTGACATCTACTACATTATCTGGGTACTCAGAGAGTTATCACTGTGTTATCTGTGGTGTTACATAGGACTGCAGGTGAGATCACTAGAATATCTGTACTCAGAGAGGTTATCACTGTGCTATCTGCAGGTGTTACATAGGACTGCAGGTGACATCTACTACATTATCTGTAATCAGTGAGTTATCACCAGTGTTATCTGTGGTGTTACATAGGACTGCAGGTGACATCTACTACATTATCTGTACTGAGAGAGCTAATCACTGTGTTAATATCTGTGGTGTTACATAGGACTGCAGGTGACATCTACTACATTATCTGTACTCAGAGATATCACTGTGTTATCTGTGGTGTTACATAGGACTGCAGGTGACATCTAGCACATTATCTGTACTCAGAGAGCTATCACTGTGTTATCTGTAGGTGTTACATAGACTGCAGGTGACATCTACTACATTATCTGTACTCAGAGAGCTATCACTGTGTTATCTGTGGTGTTACATAGGACTGCAGGTGACATCTACATATTATCTGTACTCAGAGAGATATCACTGTGTTATCTGTGGTGTTACATAGGACTGCAGGTGACATCTACTACATTATCTGTACTCAGAGAGTATCACTGTGTTATCTGTGGTGTTACATAGGACTGCAGGTGACATCTACTACATTATCTGTACTCAGAGAGTGATCACTGTGTTATCTGTGGTGTTACATAGGACTGCAGGTGACATCTACTACATTATCTGTACTCAGAGAGTTATCACTGTGTTATCTGTGGTGTTACATAGGACTGCAGGTGACATCTACTACATTATCTGTACTCAGAGAGATATCACTGTGTTATCTGTGGTGTTACATAGGACTGCAGGTGACATCTACTACATTATCTGTACTCAGAAAGTTATCACTATGTTATCTGTGGTGTTACATAGACCGCAGGTGACATCTACTACATTATCTGTACTCAGAGAGTTATCACTGTGTTATCTGTGGTGTTACATAGGACTGCAGGTGACATCTACTACATTATCTGTACTCAGAGAGTTATCACTGTGTTATCTGTGGTGTTACATAGGACTGCAGGTGACATCTACTACATTATCTGTACTCAGAGATTATCACTGTAATATCTGTGGGTTACATAGGACTGCAGGTGACATCTACTACATATCTGTACTCAGAGAGTTATCACTGTGTTATCTGTGGTGTTACATAGGACTGCAGGTGACATCTACTACATTATCTGTACTCAGAGAGCTATCACTGTGTTATCTGTGGTGTTACATAGGACTGCAGGTGACATCTACTGCATTATCTGTACTCAGAGAGTTATCACTGTGTTATCTGTGGTGTTACATGGGACTGCAGGTGACATCTACTACATGATCTGTACTCAGAGAGTTATCACTGTGTTATCTGTGGTGTTACATAGAACTGCAGGAGACATCTACTACATTATCTGTACTCAGAGAGTTATCACTGTGTTTTCTGTGGTGTTACATAGGACTGCAGGAGACATCTACTACATTATCTGTACTCAGAGAGTTATCACTGTGTTTTCTGTGTTATTACATAGGACTGCAGGTGACATCTACTATAGTATCTGTACTCAGAGAGTTATCACTGTGTTATCTGTGGTGTTACATAGGACTGCAAGTGACATCTACTACATTAACTGTACTCGGAGAGTTATAACTGTGTTATCTGTGGTGTTACATAGGACTGCAGGTGACATCTACTACATTATCTGCACTGAGAGAGATGATCACTGTGTTATCTGTGGTTACATAGACTGCAGGTGACATCTACTACATTATCTGTACTCAGAGAGTTATCACTGTGTTATTCAGGTGTTACATAGGACTGCAGACATCTACTACACTATCTGTACTCGTGAGAGATATCACTGTGTTATCTGTGGTGTTACATAGGACTGCAGGTGACATCTACTACATTATCTGTACTCAGAGAGTTATCACTGTTTTATCTGTGGTGTTACATGGGACTGCAGGTGAGATCCACTACATTATCTGTACTCAGGGGGTTATCACTGTGTTATCTGTGGTGTTACATAGGACTGCAGGTGACATCTACTACATTATCTGTACTCAGTGAGTTATCACTGTGTTATCTGTGGTGTTACATAGGACTGCAGGTGACATCTACTACATTATCTGTACTGAGAGAGCTATCACTGTGTTATCTGTGGTGTTACATAGGACTGCAGGTGACATCTACTACATTATCTGTACTCAGAGAGTTATCACTGTGTTATCTGTGGTTTTACATAGGACTGCAGGTGACATCTACTACATTATCTGTACTCAGAGAGCTATCACTATGTTATCTGTGGTGTTACATAGGACTGCAGGTGACATCTACTACATTATCTGTACTCAGAGAGTTATCACTGCGTTATCTGTGGTGTTACATAGGACTGCAGGTGACATCTACTACATTACCTGTATTCAGAGAGCTATCACTGTGTTATCTGTGGTGTTACATAGGACTGCAGGTGACATCTACTACATTATCTGTACTCAGAGAGTTATCACTGTGTTATCTGTGTGTTACATAGGACTGCAGGTGACATCTACTACATTATCTGTATTTATAGTTATCACTGTGTTATCTGTGGTGTTACATAGGACTGCAGGTGACATATACTACATTATCTGTACTCAGAGAGGTATCACTGTGTTATCTGTGGTGTTACATAGGACTGCAGGTGACATCTACTACATTATCTGTAATCAGAGAATTATCACTGTGTTATCTGTGGTGTTACATAGGACTGCAGGTGACATCTACTACATTATCTGTACTCAGAGACCTATCACTGTGTTATCTGTGGTGTTACATAGGACTGCAGGTGACATCTACTACATTATCTGTACTCAGAGAGATATCACTGTGTTATCTGTGGTGTTACATAGGACTGCAGGTGACATCTACTACATTACCTGTATTCAGAGAGCTATCACTGTGTTATCTGTGGTGTTACATAGGACTGCAGGTGACATATACTACATTATCTGTACTCAGAGAGGTATCACTGTGTTATCTGTGGTGTTACATAGGACTGCAGGTGACATCTACTACATTATCTGTACTCAGAGAATTATCACTGTGTTATCTGTGGTGTTACATAGGACTGCAGGTGACATCTACTACATTATCTGTACTCAGAGACCTATCACTGTGTTATCTGTGGTGTTACATAGGACTGCAGGTGACATCTACTACATTATCTGTACTCAGAGAGATATCACTGTGTTATCTGTGGTGTTACATAGGACTGCAGGTGACATCTACTACATTATCTGTACTCAGAGAGATATCACTGTGTTATCTGTGGTGTTACATAGGACTGCAGGTGACATCTACTACATTATCTGTACTCAGAGAGATATCACTGTGTTATCTGTGGTGTTACATAGGACTGCAGGTGACATCTACTACATTATCTGTACTCAGAGAGTTATCCCTGTGTTATCTGTGGTGTTACATAGGACTGCAGGTGACATTTACTACATTATCTGTACTCAGAGAGATATCACTGTGTTATCTGTAGTGTTACATAGGACTGCAGATGACATCTACTACATTATCTGTACTCAGAGAGATATCACTGTGTATCTGTGGTGTTACATAGGACTGCAGGTGACATCTACTACATTATCTGTACTCAGAGAGTGATCATTGTGTTATCTGTGGTGTTACATAGGACTGCAGGTGACATCTACTACATTATCTGTACTCAGAGAGTTATCACTGTGTTATCTGTGGTGTTACATAGGACTGCAGGTGACATCTACTACATTATCTGTACTCAGAGAGCTATCACTGTGTTATCTGTGGTGTTACATAGGACTGCAGGTGACATCTACTACATTATCTGTACTCAGAGAGTTATCACTGTGTTATCTGTGGTGTTACATAGGACTGCAGGTGACATCTACTACATTATCTATATACAGAGAGTTATCACTGTGTTATCTGTGGTGTTACATAGGACTGCAGGTGACATCTACTACATTATCTGTACTCAGAGAGATATCACTGTGTTATCTGTGTGTTACATAGGACTGCAGGTGACATCTACTACATTATCTGTACTCAGAGAGTTATCACTGTGTTATCTGTGGGGTTACATAGGACTGCAGGTGACATCTACTACATTATCTGTACTCAGAGAGATATCACTGTGTTATCTGTGGTGTTACATAGGACTGCAGGTGACATCTACTACATTATCTGTACTCAGAGAGTTATCACTGTGTTATCTGTGGTGTTACATAGGACTGCAAGTGACATCTACTACATTAACTGTACTCGGAGAGTTATAACTGTGTTATCTGTGGTGTTACATAGGACTGCAGGTGACATCTACTACATTATCTGTACTCAGAGAGTTATCACTGTGTTATCTGTGGTGTTACATAGGACTGCAGGTGACATCTACTACATTATCTGTACTCAGAGAGTTATCACTGTCTTATCTGTGGTGTTACATAGGACTGCAGGTGACATCTACTACATTATCTGTACTCAGAGAGTTATCACTGTGTTATCTGTGGTGTTACATAGGACTGCAGGTGACATCTACTACATTATCTGTACTCAGAGAGTTATCACTGTGTTATCTGTGGTGTTACATAGGACTGCAGGTGACATCTACTACATTATCTGTACTCAGAGAGCTATCACTATGTTATCTGTGGTGTTACATAGGACTGCAGGTGACATCTACTACATTATCTGTACTCAGAGAGTTATCACTGCGTTATCTGTGGTGTTACATAGGACTGCAGGTGACATCTACTACATTACCTGTATTCAGAGAGCTATCACTGTGTTATCTGTGGTGTTACATAGGACTGCAGGTGACATATACTACATTATCTGTACTCAGAGAGGTATCACTGTGTTATCTGTGGTGTTACATAGGACTGCAGGTGACATCTACTACATTATCTGTAATCAGAGAATTATCACTGTGTTATCTGTGGTGTTACATAGGACTGCAGGTGACATCTACTACATTATCTGTACTTAGAGACCTATCACTGTGTTATCTGTGGTGTTACATAGGACTGCAGGTGACATTTACTACATTATCTGTACTCAGAGAGATATCACTGTGTTATCTGTGGTGTTACATAGGACTGCAGGTGACATCTACTACATTACCTGTATTCAGAGAGCTATCACTGTGTTATCTGTGGTGTTACATAGGACTGCAGGTGACATATACTACATTATCTGTACTCAGAGAGGTATCACTGTGTTATCTGTGGTGTTACATAGGACTGCAGGTGACATCTACTACATTATCTGTAATCAGAGAATTATCACTGTGTTATCTGTGGTGTTACATAGGACTGCAGGTGACATCTACTACATTATCTGTACTCAGAGACCTATCACTGTGTTATCTGTGGTGTTACATAGGACTGCAGGTGACATCTACTACATTATCTGTACTCAGAGAGATATCACTGTGTTATCTGTGGTGTTACATAGGACTGCAGGTGACATCTACTACATTATCTGTACTCAGAGAGATATCACTGTGTTATCTGTGGTGTTACATAGGACTGCAGGTGACATCTACTACATTATCTGTACTCAGAGAGATATCACTGTGTTATCTGTGGTGTTACATAGGACTGCAGGTGACATCTACTACATTATCTGTACTCAGAGAGTTATCCCTGTGTTATCTGTGGTGTTACATAGGACTGCAGGTGACATCTACTACATTATCTGTACTCAGAGAGATATCACTGTGTTATCTGTAGTGTTACATAGGACTGCAGGTGACATCTACTACATTATCTGTACTCAGAGAGATATCACTGTTATCTGTGGTGTTACATAGGACTGCAGGTGACATCTACTACATTATCTGTACTCAGAGAGTTATCATTGTGTTATCTGTGGTGTTACATAGGACTGCAGGTGACATCTACTACATTATCTGTACTCAGAGAGTTATCACTGTGTTATCTGTGGTGTTACATAGGACTGCAGGTGACATCTACTACATTATCTATATACAGAGAGTTATCACTGTGTTATCTGTGGTGTTACATAGGACTGCAGGTGACATCTACTACATTATCTGTACTCAGAGAGATATCACTGTGTTATCTGTGGTGTTACATAGGACTGCAGGTGACATCTACTACATTATCTGTACTCAGAGAGTTATCACTGTGTTATCTGTGGGGTTACATAGGACTGCAGGTGACATCTACTACATTATCTGTACTCAGAGAGTTATCACTGTTATCTGTGGTGTTACATAGGACTGCAGGTGACATCTACTACATTATCTGTACTCAGAGAGTTATCACTGTGTTATCTGTGGTGTTACATAGGACTGCAAGTGACATCTACTACATTAACTGTACTCGGAGAGTTATAACTGTGTTATCTGTGGTGTTACATAGGACTGCAGGTGACATCTACTACATTATCTGTACTCAGAGATTTATCACTGTGTTATCTGTGGTGTTACATAGGACTGCAGGTGACATCTACTACATTATCTGTACTCAGAGAGTTATCACTGTCTTATCTGTGGTGTTACATAGGACTGCAGGTGACATCTACTTCCATATCTGTGCTCAGAGAGTTATCACTGTGTTATCTGTGGTGTTACATAGGACTGCAGGTGACATCTACTACATTATCTGTACTCAGAGAGATATCACTGTGTTATCTGTGGTGTTACATAGGACTGCAGGTGACATCTACTACATTATCTGTGCTCAGAGAGATATCACTGTGTTATCTGTGGTGTTACATAGGACTGCAGGTGACATCTACTACATTATCTGTACTCAGAGAGTTATCACTGTGTTATCTGTGGTGTTACATAGGACTGCAGGTGACATCTACTACATTATCTGTACTCAGAGAGATATCACTGTGTTATCTGTGGTGTTACATAGGACTGCAGGTGACATCTACTACATTATCTGTGCTCAGAGAGATATCACTGTGTTATCTGTGGTGTTACATAGGACTGGATGTTTTTATGTCCGTTTATAATCTGTAATTTTTCACTGTTCATATTACGTTATTTCTATGCTCATGTTCATACTGAGTTACATGCTGCTGCTTTATACTCCAGTAACATCCAGAGCTGGATTCATAGTTCTGCTGCTGTTGGTTGTACATTGTGTGGAGCTCCTGCGTTGCACTGTGGGAGATGTAAACAGCTGTATGCCATACAGTGCAGACACTGAACCAGCAGGGACCCACAGAAAACACGCAGATTTGGATGTGACTGGAGGATGGGGGTCAAATTCAGAATCGGTAGAGGAAGAGGCGGCAGTAAGATTCGGGTAACCGGGCGAGCTGAGGATCCTGTGGGCTATATCCGCAGAGGTTAGATGAGCACATTATTATACCGGGGGCGGTCTCTTTGGACGCCCCCTCTGCCGCCGGTGACTTTGGCTTCTGTCCGTTTTGCGCAGTTTTGTTGTTTGTTTCCTGATATGAGTTTTCCATCGTCTCTCCGCGTAATGTCGTTAAAAGTAGCAGCGGTGAGAAGTTTGCGCCCGTCGGGGGACTCTATCCTCATTAATCCCATTTTTATAATTTGGAATTAATTTTGTGCATTTATCATTCGTCTTCGGAGGAGTCTCCGCTCTTCCCCTTCTTGGCGTAATGAACAATTTGGCTCTCGTAAGGACATTTGCAGCTACCGGATCAGGTGATTAACGCGCCGCTGCGCTCTATTATCCGTCTGATGCCTCTATCCTCTGATTAACAATTAGACAATATCAGACGAGCTCCTCGCCACGCGAATCCCCTGCCCCCATCTTCCAGGCGCAGCTCGTGGGAGGCCCAGGAGAGGACGCTGCGCAATCGCATCATTTCATGCCCGGCGGGTGATTTTCGCCTTCAATCATCTCCGTAATTTAAGGTTTAATATCGTTTATTGGGTTTTAGTTTCGACAGAGAAATAAATCACGAAAAATATTCAATCTACAAAAAAAAAAAAACAATGGAGCAGGAATGTGCCAGAATTTACCAGAATTCCGATAATCTGGCATCACTGGCGAAGCCGAAGCGCCAAATTATCAGATCCTCTGAACCATTGGTTGTCTATGTCTCAATACACACACATAATGTGCTTTATGTCTACTTACCTGCTCCTGTACAAAGCACAGGTATGTAGCTCTGGCGCCATGCACGGGTTGCACTAATGTTATGTGGGAGTGGCATGGCAGATTATCAGACATTTCACTGCATATGGTATAGATAGATGCGGGTGCGTGTGTTTTGTGCTTTGCATAAGTATTGGCGCCTCTAAGAAATTCTGTTCTGCAGCTGGAGCATCATCACTGCCTAATTACAAAGATGAAGTGCACAGATGCGCAGGCATTCAGGCTTCTGCACCGTTCACACTGCAGTTTTTGCTCAGGTTTTTCTCTAGCAGTGTGCAGCTTTTCACCAGTTTTTTGGTTCCATTTTCTTCTTTTACTCCTTTGCACTGAATTCCTGCTGATACAATGTAGCCAATCAGATGTGGCCGAGCTGCAGAGGGGAGGGAGGGAGCAGCAGCTTAGACCAATCATGAGACAGGAGGGTGTGTCTTAGACTACCCCAGAACTGTAGTCACTGACATTGTATAGTGTAGAATAGGAACCTATAGAGCCCCCAGGGGCCGCTGTACGGGCCTCCTGCACACTAGAATGGGAACCTATAGAGCCCTCAGGGGCCGCTGTACGGGCCTCCTGCACACTAGAATGGGAACCTATAGAGACCCCAGGGGCCGCTGTACGGGCCTCCTGCACACTAGAATGGGAACCTATAGAGACCCCAGGGGCCGCTGTACGGGCCTCCTGCACACTAGAATGGGAACCTATAGAGACCCCAGGGCCGCTGCACGGGCCTCCTGCACACTAGAATGGGAACCTATAGAGACCCCAGGGGCCGCTGTACGGGCCTCCTGCACACTAGAATGGGAACCTATAGAGACCCCAGGGCCACTGTACGGCCTCCTGCACACTAGAATGGGAACCTATAGAGACCCCAGGGGCCGCTGTACAGGCCTCCTGCACACTAGAATGGGAACCTATAGAGACCCCAGGGGCCACTGTACGGGCCTCCTGCACACTAGAATGGGAACCTATAGAGCCCCCAGGGGCCGCTGTACGGGCCTCCTGCACACTAGAATGGGAACCTATAGGGACCCCAGGGGCCGCCGTACAGGCCTCCTGCACCCTAGAATGGGAACCTATAGAGCCCTCAGGGGCCGCTGTACGGGCCTCCTGCACACTAGAATGGGAACCTATAGAGCCCCCAGGGGCCGCTGTACGGGCCTCCTGCACTCTAGAATGGGAACCTATAGAGCCCCCAGGGGCCGCTGTACGGACCTCCTGCACTCTAGAATGGGAACCCATAGAGACCCCAGGGGCCACTGTACAGGCCTCCTGCACAGTAGAATGGGAACCTATAGAGACCCCAGGGGCCACTGTACGGGCCTCCTGCACACTAGAATGGGAACTTATAGGGACCCCAGGGGCCACTGTACGGGCCTCCTGCACACTAGAATGGGAACCTATAGAGCCCCCAGGGGCCGATGTACGGGCCTCCTGCACACTAGAATGGGAACCTATAGAGCCCTCAGGGGCCACTGTACGGGACTCCTGCACACTAGAATGGGAACCTATAGAGCCCTCAGGGGCAGCTGTACGGGCCTCCTGCACACTAGAATGGGAACCTATAGAGCCCCCAGGGGCCGCTGTACGGGTCTCCTGCACACTAGAATGGGAACCTATAGAGCCCCCAGGGGCCGATGTACGGGCCTCCTGCACACTAGAATGGGAACCTATAGAGCCCTCAGGGGCAGCTGTACGGGCCTCCTGCACACTAGAATGGGAACCTATAGAGCCCCCAGGGGCCGCTGTACAGGCCTCCTGCACTCTAGAATGGGAACCCATAGAGACCCCAGGGGCCACTGTACAGGCCTCCTGCACAGTAGAATGGGAACCTATAGAGACCCCAGGGGCCGCTGTACGGGCCTCCTGCACACTAGAATGGGAACCTATAGAGACCCCAGGGGCCACTGTACGGGCCTCCTGCACAGTAGAATGGGAACCTATAGAGCCCCCAGGGGCCGCCGTACGGGCCTCCTGCACACTAGAATGGGAACCTATAGAGCCCTCAGGGGCAGCTGTACGGGCCTCCTGCACACTAGAATGGGAACCTATAGAGCCCCCAGGGGCCGCTGTACAGGCCTCCTGCACTCTAGAATGGGAACCCATAGAGACCCCAGGGGCCACTGTACGGGCCTCCTGCACACTAGAATGGGAACCTATAGAGACCCCAGGGGCCGCCGTACGGGCCTCCTGCACCCTGCCCCCTCGCACTCGTAATGGGGACTCAGAGGGTTTTTTCTGGGATTTTTAATGGTGACAATAACATAAAACTAACAAAAGTGACAAATTATCCAAACAATAGCAAAATCTTGCACTCTTGTGCTGCTCTGTTGCAGCGACTTCCTCCCGGCGTGTCTCTGGTATAATCCACGTATCTCTCGCCGCCTTTTCCTAGTTTTTACTTCTGTTTGGTAATTTTGGTGATTCCTGCTGGGGGTCAGCGATTTACCCTGCAGACTTCGCGGCGGTGAAGTGGATTTCCTGCGCATACAGAACCGATTAGGAAAATAACTGCAATAAAAACGACTTCAGTCACATTTTTTTTCTTCTTTCTCATCAGGAAACATTTTACCATAAATGTGTATAAATCAGTGTTTTCTTTGTCAGAGGCCTTCTGTGATCTGGAGGCTTTGTTTTCTGCCGAGCCCCCCTCCCCCGACCTCATGCCGTACACTGACGCTAATCAATTGTTTGCCGATGGGTTTTATTGGCTCGTTTCTGGAATAATCACGTTTGGGGGAGAAGTGTTTACGGCTTTTTCACAAATCCTTCAATTCTGGATGTGAATAGAGAGGTTTCCTTAGAGCGGATCCGACCGTCTCACGTCTTAGATATGGGGCAATAAAACTAACCAAAATTTACTTACTAAGAATTCAGAAAGTAGAAAAATTACCAGAATCAATAACTTAAATAAAAAAAATATAGAAACTACCGGCATATCACTAGACCACCAGGGACCAAGCACAGACAACGCTAGACCACCAGGGACCAAGCACAGATAACGCTAGACCACCAGGGACCAAGCACAGACAACGCTAGACCACGAGGGACCAAGCACAGACAACGCTAGACCACCAGGGACCAAGCACAGACAACGCTAGACCACCAGGGACCAAGCACAGACAACGCTAGACCACCAGGGACCAAGCACAGACAACGCTAGACCATCAGGGACCAAGCACAGACAACGCTAGACCATCAGGGACCAGGCACAGACAACGCTAGACCACCAGGGACCAAGCACAGACAACGCTAGACCACCAGGGACCAAGCACAGACACCGCTAGACCACCAGGGACCAAGCACAGACAACGCTAGACCACCAGGGACCAAGCACAGACAACGCTAGACCACCAGGGACCAAGCACAGACACCGCTAGACCACCAGGGACCAAGCACAGACAACGCTAGACCACCAGGGACCAAGCACAGACAACGCTAGACCACCAGGGACCAAGCACAGACAACACTAGACCATCAGGGACCAAGCACAGACAACGCTAGACCACCAGGGACCAAGCACAGACAACGCTAGACCACCAGGGACCAAGCACAGACAACGCTAGACCACCAGGGACAAAGCACAGACAACGCTAGACCACCAGGGACCAAGCACAGACAATGCTAGACCACCAGGGACAAAGCACAGACACCGCTAGACCACCAGGGACCAAGCACAGACAACGCTAGACCACTAGGGACAAAGCACAGACAACACTAGACCACCAGGGACCAAGCACAGACACTGGTGGACCACCAGGAACCAGGCACAGATGCCACTAGACACTCAGAGACCAAAAGCAGATGCCACTAGACCACCGGGGTCCAGGCGCAGATGCCACTAGACCACCAGGGACCAGGTGCAGACACTGCTAGATCACCAGTGATCAGGCACAGACACCACTACACCACCAGGGACTAAATATTAAATATTACTTGCTCACCACAGACTGTATTTGCCTACAATTAGCTGGAGACTAGCACTAAATTACCATCAATTAATGTGGGTGTGGGATGGGGAAAGAGCTCTCCTTGTCTGAACACTGTGTAGATTAAAGGGGTTGTCGCTAGGATATGCCTCCATTGTCTGATAGGATCGGGTCTATATCAAGAACGGAGCCCCGAAAGTGAAGGAGGACGCACCACGCATGCGCAGCCGCCCTCCATTAATTTTCTATGGGGCCGGCGAATATAGTCGAGTGCTGGCTCGGCTATTTTCCATTCACTTCTATGGGAGAGGCGGGGAGCAGCGCTTGGTGGTGGACGGACCCCGGGAAATCTGGGATCCTCTAGCCACAGCTCTCCCCGCTCCGTTCTTGATATAGGTGCGGGTCCCAGCAAGGGGGGCATATCCTAGCGATATGCCCCCATTGTCTGAGATGGGAATACCCCTTTAAATTAAATGATCTGGACTGACTTTCTGCTGTTTGGCCACAAGATGCCGCTGTTTCCTAAACACAGCTACAGACTGCATATTTCCATATTCATGAGAGGTGGAGTTTCAGAGCCTGGAGAGGAGGAGAAAGGGAGCAGCCATCTTAGAGGGAGCTGAGACTGAGGAACTGGGTGAGCAGAGGATCTGACAGCATCCAGGTGTGGGAGCATAGCTCAGTGACCAGAGCTGCAGCTAAGTGAAGCGGATCGTGTTCAAGACCCTGATCCTGTCCAGAGGAAGGAGGATTGCTTCCAGGAACACTGATGATAGCTGAGGAGCAAAGCTACATACACTGCGGTACCGCATGCTTGTTGGAGAGACATTTGTTCAGTTCAGAGTCAAACTCAAGCCAGGCTGGTGTTCTGCTCAGAAGGAATACTCAGGCACATGCTACAAGACCAGTTATGGGAGGGGGAATATTGTAGAGCTTTGTAAGATTGTAAGCCGATGTGCTGCACCGCAGGCTAGCCCGCACCACACACCCATACAGTGATTCTTTTTTTTTTTTTAGGGTAATAACAGGTAAGGTGTGGCAGTTTACTTGTGACCACCAGTAGGTAAATTGCCACACTTTCCGCCTGCATCCATCGGAGGGCGCCGCGCTGTGCAACACAAGAGTCTCAGCCTTCGGGCTGGGTGTATGTAAATTTATTGTATGTTCCCAGCATTTGTGGTTGTGTTCATTACCATCAGGGACTGTACAGTGTCACCATTAGACCATAAGGGAGGGAACACTGTCACCACTAGACCATCTGTGCTGCTGGGACCCTGCTCCTTCCACTGTGTAACTCTCAGCCTGTGACCTCCACAGGATCAGCACTCTCCTCTCCTGAAATCCTCTGTGCTGCTGGGACCCTGCTCCTTCCACTGTGTAACTCTCAGCCTGTGACCTCCACAGGATCAGCACTCTCCTCTCCTGAAATCCTCTGTGCTGCTGTGACCCTGCTCCTTCCACTATGTAACTCTCATCCTGTGACCTCCACAGGATCAGCGCACTCCTCTCCTGAAATCCTCTGTGCTGCTGGGACCCTGCTCCTCCCACTATGTAACTCTCAGCCTGTGACCTCCACAGGATCAGCACTCTCCTCTCCTGAAATCCTCTGTGCTGCTGGGGACCCTGCTCCTTCCACTATGTAACTCTCATCCTGTGACCTCCACAGGATCAGCGCACTCTTCTCCTGAAATCCTCTGTGCTGCTGGGACCCTGCTCCTCCCACTATGTAACTCTCAGCCTGTGACCTCCACAGGATCAGCACTCTCCTCTCCTGAAATCCTCTGTGCTGCTGGGACACTGCTCCTCCCACTATGTAACTCTCAGCCTGTGACCTCCACAGGATCAGCACTCTCCTCTCCTGAAATCCTCTGTGCTGCTGGGGACCCTGCTCCTTCCACTATGTAACTCTCATCCTGTGACCTCCACAGGATCAGCACACTCCTCTCCTGAAATCCTCTGTGCTGCTGGGACCCTGCTCCTCCCACTATGTAACTCTCATCCTGTGACCTCCACAGGATCAGCGCACTCCTCTCCTGAAATCCTCTGTGCTGCTGGGACCCTGATCCTCCCACTATTATTATTACCTGCTCATGATCTTGGAGGAAGCGCAGAGTAATGAAGCGCGGAGAGAAAAATGTGTTCACCTCGGCTGGAGAATATCACATCCCGGAATCCACAGAATGAGGCGAGGGGCCACGAGGCCCCAGACCAGGGATTGGACTCTCCGCCATATTGTGATGGGATGCAATGATGCATCTGCAGAGCTACGGGTTACATTGTATGGCCTGAGATGCAACAATGTTTCCAAATCCCCGGCAGAGAGCACATAGCCCCCAATAAATAGTGTAGTCCCCAATCCTGCGATGGCTCTGAGGTCCTTGACGGACGACATCGCTGGATAAGCGGCGCCAGATGTGTCTGCCTCTGTGAGCTGAACACAGCAGCCTAAAATCTCCCCTGCCCCAGTCTGACACCTGATACACTGTGACAAAAGCAGGGCTAGTTTAGGTGTTTATTTTAGGGGTGACAGCAAGCAGAGATTTGGAAAGTGCAAGAAAGTTGTAGAACTTTGGAAAACCACAAACCCCTGTGAGGGATTGGCCCTAATGTGCAGCGCCCCTGGTGGTCACACTGGAGAATACAAGTTGGGATTTTGTTTCCAGGTTGACACTTGGTTTTAACAATGACAATAAAGGGTTAAGAACTCGAGGGGGGGGGGGGCGGGGTGGCGGGTAGAGTTTCACCTTTTTGACTGCTTTACGCGGAAGGGATTAGATATTAATGCAGTAGAGTCTGCGCTCGAGGGAGGCCAATGTTTTATGAATTCGGCGCGTAAATTATGAATGCGCCGCTTACCGTCTTTGTTGCGTTCTCCTTGATGTTTTGTTTACAGAGCGTCTCAGACGGCCGCGCCGCCGCTCACAAGAACTGCGAGAAGATTCTGTATAAACCAGAAACCGCGTCTGAAAACAAAAATAACCAAACGCCGATGATAACGGGAGGCTAGGCCGGGAATGGAGTCAGTGATTCAGTTTGTCCCCAGAGCTGCGCTCTCGTTTTCATCCATAATTATTCCGAGAGGGCGTTAGATAAATCTGCGGCTCCCACGTTTAAATCATTAATGAGGCCGTTAATGATATAAGATCCGCGTTACGCTGCGCAACCGGTGCTTAATTGACTTCCAGTTCTTTACAATAAATATTTCCATTCGCAGTAACGATCGGACGCCGCGCACTTTCCTGTTTCCTTAGGAGAGGCCGTCGCCGATTCATCACATTCGCATCTGTAAACCAGCGGTAATGAGTCTCAGCGCCGAAAGTACACGTCATACCAGACCGCAGAGTAGTCAGGAGCCGACTACCTTAATGCTTAACCGTCATAACAATCACTAGGCCAGGACTCTGCAGCACAGAGTATTTCAGGAGAGGAGTCATAAGGCGAGAGAAGCGCCGACCTTCAGGTATGTTCATACAGCAGATTTATTTTTTATTTAATTTTTTTTACAAAATCTGCGGGAAATCTTAGTGTATTCCGCCTCCACGCCATAGTTCATACACGCACAGATTTTTCCGTGCACGGATTTGAGATCCGCAATGGGCATGTTACGTTATGGTTTCCACGTGAAAAGCATGGCGGGCGGCCACGCACAGATTCCATAAATTGAATGGGCAGATATGCAGCAGAACATACCCTTACCGGGGGAAGGAGCAGGGTCTCCCAGCAGCACAGAGGATTTATGTTCAGGCCCCTTAATGATGTCCGTCTGCCCTAATAAAAACCTATTTAAAGGGGTTCTCCTTATGAGCTTGTCTGCAGTCTGATACGGCACTTGGCTCTCTCCGTTACTCCCACTGACAGCGGATATAGTGGGGGTCACATGCCCACCATCTCCCCAATCACACGGGACATGGAGGTCTCCGCACTCAGAACCCCAAACAATCATACACTGATCACCTAACCTGTGCGGTTAAGTAGGAAA
This sequence comes from Bufotes viridis, assembly GCA_033119425.1. NCBI lineage: Eukaryota > Metazoa > Chordata > Amphibia > Anura > Bufonidae > Bufotes > Bufotes viridis. The sequence goes on from CM065597.1 coordinate 2,954,569, forward strand.
ACCCCTTTAAGTTCTTGTAAATAACAGACTCGGCTCTGCTACATCTATATTCGGAAAGCCTGTATACCATACACATAAGGTGTGAAATGCTGATGGTTTCCCGTGGCCGTGGCCTGGTCTGGGTGGTTGTGTACATTTCACCAGGGGGGCCCCCGAGTCACCTGTACCCCAGTCTTTTATAGGAATACAGTTTGTGCAGAAAAGCGGGATGTCTCTCGAGGTCCGAGGCGCTGACGGGAGAGTGCAAACAGGTCTCTTTAAAGGAATATTCTATTTTCTGCCAATAAATGTCCTTATTTATGGAATGAAATGTTAAAATTGTTGCAGTTTTCTGCTCTGTATCAATTCTGATGTCCTGGTGCCTGATGGACACACAGCTCTGATAACTGTAAGGGGGCGTGCCCCTGTGTGTCCGCCACATGAACCGATACAAATATACTGGAAAATGGGACAAATATTTATTCATTCTGTTAATTGGATGACGCATTGTCTGTGGAGGTAACGCACGGCCACTCCGTTCTGGGGCTTATTTTGCAGTCACTATTCCCCCTGCACTGAGCCGACGCGTTTCTGTGCTTAAGATTGCAATGAGCCCCTGCTGCACAATAGATCCTGTAAGTCAGACATGCTCAACCTGCGGCCCTCCAGCTGTTGTAAAACTACAACTCCCATGATGCCCTGCTGCAGGATGATAGCTGTAGGCTGTCAGGGAATGATGGGAGTTGTAGTTTTGCAACAGCTGGAGGGCCGCAGGTTGAGCATGCCTGCTGTAAGTGAATCAGATGCGTGCAGTAGACTTGCAATATTTTGGCGCGCCATGCGAACCAAACAAGCCCATTGAAGTCTATGGGTCCGTGAAAACTACAGACACAACAGGGATGGCATCAGTGTTTGGTCCGTGGTTGAAATTGAGTTTCAGCCTGGCCGTGTACGTGGAATACGGACCAAACACAGATTTTCACGGATGAACCACTGGCCGTCTTGTTATCATGGACGCGTGAAGGAGGCGCGGGGGGCGGTCCTGGTACCTGCTGCTGCTGCAGACCAGTTAATTTATTAACGGAGAAGAAAAACCTTAAAATCCTCCATTAAATTCAGATCAGATTTCAAAAGTCAAACAAAAAAAAAGTTTTAATACTGAATCTTAGCAAGAACATCTTAACAAAGTTATACTTTAACTTAATATGATACAACAGAGAAACCGGACGGCAACGCTTCCATCGTCTAACGCTCTACCGGAGGCCGTGTGCGCATCCGCCATGATGATGGGGCTCCGTTGCTCATCATCCGTCATCTTATTTTCAGATTTTTACAGTATTGTAATTTTCTTTTAAAAAAATGTACACAAATCTTAGTCCGAAATGTCGTACGTACTGAATCTCTGCTCCGGGAAAGCGCAATTTATAAACGCAATGACATCGTTCTGTGGTCAACGGAGAGAAAAGAGACTCAAATCCAGGCATTGGGGAGATAGGAAAAAAAAAAAAAACTTCTGTGCTGCAAAAAAAAAAAAAAAAAGAAAGATAATAAAAAATAAATAATGACATAATACAAGGGGTCGGTGGAGTGAGGAGGGGTCTTATTAAATATGCCTAAAATGTCTCTTTTTTTCTTCCCATGACTGGATCTATGATCGGCCGCCATTGTGATCGGGAAGCCTCGCGGGAATCGCTCCGTGTCGTCACGTTGCTGGGGCAGTTGTTGATGCAGCAACTGCGGGAACAGCTCAGAGAAGTCCTTCGACGTTCATGCTTGTTTTTCTTATTTTTTTTTTTTCACCATCTTTACTTTCATACCAAAGGCAGCGAAAGGCGGAAGAGATTCCTCGCGCGATGCGCATCCTCGCCGGACGGCGTCCTCTCCCTCAGTACATGATCGGAGGCTTTATGTACGCTCTGTTTTCTAGAACAAGAAAAAAAATTACGCTGAAAAATTTAAATAAAAAAAAACAAAAACTTTTCATCACATTTTGTAACAAAGTGGAATTCTGAGTCAATATTGGCCGCTTTCAGACAAGCGTATTTGCAATGCGCATATAGTCCGGATTTTATGTTCCAGAATCCGCTGCTCGTGTTAATGAATAGAGCTATTCACATGGACGGAAAATTTCCGTCAGTATCTGAAATTCGCAGTTTTGTGCGGATTTGTTTACAAATATGAACATTACAGTCTGTGCATAAATAATGAAGGAAGGAAGAAATACGCAAGGCATTTCGGATGACAATACTGATGCTTTATCATCAGGATCCTGACGGATTTCCATACGCTCGCCTGAAAGCGGCCATTCAGTGACATTTGCCGCGACGATTGTTTCCTGCTCAGACTGACGACGGATTCGCTCTACGCGTAACACAAGAGCCGGGGACGTCACTTCCCGCTGATTGATTGCGTCCAGTTTCTGCAGTGCTGCACTTTGCTGTTACGATCCACGGTCGGCCACTGTCCCCGTTACCGGGGGTAGTGCGGCAATGATTGATGCGCCGTTTACAGTAAGGGCCGCGGCGGCAGCAGATGTGTACGTCGCCAAATTACGCCAAGAACAAAGTGGATGGGCATTACTAATAACAGGGAGGAAAGTAAATTACAGCACGGATCTGCCATCCTGTGACTGACGCGTTCCTGTTCCTCCAGCAGTAAGGAGGCGGCATTCAATATTTCACATGCAGCAGCATCAGCGGCGCCGGGTCATGCAATATTCAGGGACAGGGCGCCGCTGATCTCTTCACAATTACTGTACAGTCAGGGAACATAAATCACATCCGCATGCTCAAAAACACATGTACTCTACATACATGATCACACACAGCTGCACACCAACCTGCTCATACACATACGATACATACTGTACATACATGACCAGCTACATCCCAACCTGCTCATACACATACGATACATACTGACATACATGACCAGCTACAACCCAACCTGCTCATACACACACAATACATACTGTACATACATGACCTATACATACTGCACATACATGTCCTATACATACTGCACATACATGACCTATACATACTGCTCATACACACACAATACATACTGTACATACATGACCTATACATGACCAGCTACAACCCAACCTGCTCATAGATACCCTATATATACTGTACATACATATCTCACACACCTCATAACTCTACATGTACTATACACACACACATATCCTACATACATACATGCTCACAGACGCAGCGGCGCACATATTCATACATACACGTGCACACCTACATCCGTACAGATAGAGACCTAACCACACAAATTCTACACATACAAACAGGCAGATACTTACCTACATATCCTACACAATACTTACTCATACATACACGCTTACAGACACCAGTACAGTCATACCGTACCCTATAGCTGTACAGACACACGTATCCTACGTATACATACACTTCACACGTGTCCAGACACATTCCCCCTATTAGTCCCTTAATGTTATTTTCCTGGAAAACTCTTTTTGAAAACGTCCCGTGGCTCCTGTGAGATCAGATTATTATTATTGCATCATGTGATCAGCGGAGCACGTATGGAAGAATTCTTTATAGGTGTATATAGGGTTAAGTTAAAGGGACACTCAGCCTGCAGATCTCATTGTTCCCAGTTATCAGACATAACTATAGGGGACATGACCTCACACTCCTGACTTTAGGTTTAATGTCACTTTAGATGTCGGTACAAACAGGGTTAATGAGATATTAATGTCGTGCAGCGAGTGTGTGTGTATTCTCTTTCCTTGCATTAAATATATCACGCTGGTCCTGGACTGCAAGACCCCCCCATCCCCATCCCCCCAGGTGATGCTGGTCCCGGACTGACCCCCCAGGTGATGCTGGTCCTTGGAGCGCTTTCAGACTCTGCCACATTCTAATTTCAGGATGCATTTCAGCCGTAATAAGAGAGATTTATCATTTAGCTGGAGCTGTCAGGAGTCGCTGCGCAGATGCAGCCAAAACATCTGGAAGCACAAACAAAGGAGCGCAGCGGCTGCATGTTAATCCAGAGCTGCCAGCGCGCTTCATTAGGGGCAGGAAGGCGATAATTAGCGGCTGAGGCAGAAGAGGCATATACTGAGCCCCCCTGTATGGACCCTACACAGTGCAGGCGGCATTACCGGTCATCTCTATGTGACAGCAACCAGAAAAAACTACTCACAGCTGAGGGTTTGTTACACTCTCTCTCTAGACAATCCAGTGTGCGGCGAGCAGTCTGCGCTCCCATTGTCTGGATACATTGTAACAAATGTATGTGAGAACAGGACTACATCAGGGCTGTATGCTAGCTGTCAGTGAATGGAAGGATCACTTGTAGAGTCTTTACCCTTCCACAAACAGAACCATATATCTCAGCTACCTGGAGAGTATGGGAAGGATTATAAGAGGAGGCCCCGGGCCCCGGACCCCATGACCTGCAGCAGGCGTAGCGTGCGCTGGATTTAGGCGACGGCGGCAGCGGCGGTGACAGGTCACCTGCAGCCTCTTCCCCCATCTCCTCTATAAGGAATTCTGATAAATACTTCATGTAAAAAGTACTACATTAATTTCCTGAAAAATCGCAATTTATCATTAATTTATCAGAGTAAACAAAGCGCTGACATTTCTCTATAATTTATGAAGATGGAAAAAGTGGAAACTATTTATTATTTAAGGTTTCCGTGTAGAAGCGTCTCCTGATTCCGGCAAATCTGCTGCGTAGTCCAGAAGCAAGGACCACGGGGGGCAGAAGACAGGGGAGCTTTGTTATCCACGCATTTCCTGAAATCCTCTGTGCTGCTGGAACCCTGCTCCTACCACTATGTAACTCTCATCCTGTGACCTCCACAAGATCAGCACACTCCTCTCCTGAAATCCTCTGTGCTGCTGGGACTCTGCTCCTCCCACTATGTAACTCTCAGCCTGTGACCTCCACAGGATCAGCGCACTGCTCTCCTGAAATCCTCTGTGCTGCTGGGACCCTGCTCCTTCCACTATGTAACTCTCAGCCTGTGACCTCCACAAGATCAGCGCACTCCTCTCCTGAAATCCTCTGTGCTGCTGGGACCCTGCTCCTTCCACTATGTAACTCTCACCCTGTGACCTCCACAGGATCAGCGCACTCCTCTCCTGAAATCCTCTGTGCTGCTGGGACCCTGCCCCTTCCACTATGTAACTCTCATCCTGTGACCTCCACAGTTTCAGCACACACATCTCCTGAAATCCTCTGTGCTGCTGGGACCCTGCTCCCTCCCACTACGTAACTCTCATCCTCTGACCTCCACAGGATCAGCACACTCCTCTCCTGGAATCCTCTGTGCTGCTGGGATCCTGCTCCTTCCACTATGTAACTCTCAGCCTGTGACCTCCACAATATCAGCACACTCCTCTCCTGAAATCCTCTGTGCTGCTGGGACCCTGCTCCTTCCACTATGTAACTCTCACCCTGTGACCTCCACAGGATCAGCACACTCCTCTCCTGAAATCCTCTGTGCTGCTGGGAGGACCCTGCTCCTTCCACTATGTAACTCTCACCCTGTGACCTCCACAGGATCAGCACACTCCTCTCCTGGAATCCTCTGTGCTGCTGGGACCCTGCTCCTTCCACTATGTAACTCTCAGCCTGTGAACTCCATAGAATCAGCGCACTCCTCTCCTGAAATCCTCTGTGCTGCTGGGACTCTGATCCTTCCACTATGTAACTCTCACCCTGTGACCTCCACAGGATCAGCACACTCCTCTCCTGAAATCCTCTGTGCTGCTGGGACCCTGCTCCTTCCACTATGTAACTCTCAGCCTGTGACCTCCACAAGATCAGCACACTCCTCTCCTGATATCCTCTGTGCTGCTGTGGCCCTGCTCCTTCCACTATGTAACTCTCAGCCTGTGACCTCCACAAGATCAGCACACTCCTCTCCTAAAATCCTCTGTGCTGCTGTGGCCCTGCTCCTTCCACTATGTAACTCTCAGCCTGTGACCTCCACAGGATCAGCGTACTCCACTCCTGAAATCCTCTGTGCTGCTGGGACCCTGCTCCTCCCACTATGTAACTCTCAGCCTGTGAACTCCACAATATCAGCACACTCCTCTCCTGAAATCCTCTGTGCTGCTGGGACCCTGCTCCTTCCACTATGTAACTCTCACCCTGTGACCTCCACAGGATCAGCACACTCCTCTCCTGAAATCCTCTGTGCTGCTGGGACCCTGCTCCTTCCACTATGTAACTCTCACCCTGTGACCTCCACAGGATCAGCGCACTCCTCTCCTGAAATCCTCTGTGCTGCTGGGATCCTGTTCCTTCCACTATGTAACTCTCAGCCTGTGACCTCCACAAGATCAGCGCACTCCTCTCCTGAAATCCTCTGTGCTGCTGGGACCCTGCTCTTACCACTATGTAACTCTCATCCTGTGACCTCCACAAGATCTGCACACCCCTCTCCTGAAATCCTCTGTGCTGCTGGGACCCTGCTCCTTCCACTATGTAACTCTCAGCCTGTGACCTCCACAGGATCAGCACACTCCTCTCCTGAAATCCTCTGTGCTGCTGGGACCCTGCTCCTTCCACTATGTAACTCTCATCCTGTGACCTCCACAGGATCAGCACACTCCTCTCCTGACATCCTCTGTGCTGCTGGGACCCTGCTCCTTCCTCCATGTACCTCTAAGTGTGAGAGGGGCCCATTAGACGCCCACCTCTCCCTCCTTGTAGCTGAGGGTCAGGGGCCCGGTGTGGGGCTCCTCCAGATGCGCAGGAGACCATTTAGCTGTGTGAGCCATCCGCAGCTTTATGGCGTTCCAGCGCGGCGCGTCTGTGCGCAGTAACTGCTTTCGTTTATTGTTTTTTTTCCCTCTAATCAAATATTCATTTCCACGGGTTTCATCCTATTAAATGGCGCATTATAGAAAGGTGAGCAAAACGGGAGATTTAGGAGGCGGCGTACTCCGCCTCTCTGGGGGCGATATCACTATATAAAGGCAGTCGGAATGATATTGTGTAACAGTAAAAGCTGCTGATGGCCCCCCGGTGCCCGCTCGCCCGCTTTACAGCCGCTGCCGCGATGCATGACTGGCTTAATAAGCGGCGCATTTGGAAAGGATTTTACACAAAGTGAAGATCTCACAAATTCTCCGAGAGCCGAAAATCCTTCAATAATAGGAATTCTCCCTCAGGACGCGCGGTTTACAGCAGAAGCTGCGGCTAAATCACCGCGCGGCGCGGAGAGAACGAGCGCCTGCCGCATCAATCTCAATGCTGCGCTGCTGTTACATTGTGTCAAGGAGGCTTTACCCAGAGAAATGGCGCCGATGGATTTACGATGTCACCGGTGCGGGTCACGGTCGCCCGCAATCCGTAATCCAAAGGAAGCGGAAAGCAAAACCTGGGGGCGGAGATCGCCGCCGTATAGCGAACAGCTCTGATGCTTTCTAGTGTTTCTGCCCTTCGCCATTGACAAGATCATTAATTGCTGTCAGTGAATGGAAACCATCATTAATAGACAGAAGCTGAAAACCCTTGCACATCTATTACAGCTGGGGGTTTGTTACAATTGCAGCCAATCTCCTACGAGGTAAACACATTGTTTGGGCTGTTTTATCCCACATAAGATAGTCTAGACTGGACACAAATGCAGCAAACCCTCAGCTGTGAGAAGTATTAGGGCTATGAAAACACACCCGTCTCACAGCTGGGAGTTTGCTACAATTGAGGCTGGGGCTACATGGGATCAAGACATTGCGTCTAATGATTGTCAATGGCGCGGCAGACACAACGGATCCGACATAACTTCGCCATCGCAGACCACAAGGAAAGTCATGAGAAGGCGACTCTGGCAGTGATTTACGGCTCTAGTCACATGACAGCAAGTCGCACAAATTTTTGGGTTACGTGACTTTTTGAAACCTGCTAGCCCCAGTCTTAAAGGGGTGGGCCAGGATTTTATTACTGAAGTCCTGGAATAGGACATCAATGCCCAACACGCCGCACCCCGCCGATCAGCTCCGGCGTCAGACACAGCATCGCCCAACAGATGGAGCGAATCAAAGGATGGAGCCGAAGCCGCGACAGGACAGTGGTGGGGTGCGGGGTGGCCCTGGGGTCTCCTGAAATCCTCTGTGCTGCTGAGGACCCTGCACTATCCACTATGTAACTCTCATCCTGTGACCTCCTCTGAAATCCTCTGTGCTGCTGGGGACCCTGCTCCTTCCACTATGTAACTCTCATCCTGTGACCTCCACAGGATCAGCGCACTCCTCTCCTAAAATCCTCTGTGCTGCTGGGACCCTGCTCCTTCCACTATGTAACTCTCATCCTGTGACCTCCTCTCCTGAAATCCTCTGTGCTGCTGGGACCCTGCTCCTTCCACTATGTAACTCTCATCCTATGACCTCCCACAAGATCAGCGCACTCCTCTCCTGAAATCCTCTGTGCTGCTGGGACCCTGCTCCTCCCACTATGTAACTCTCAGCCTGTGACCTCCACAGGATCAGCGCACTCCTCTCCTGAAATCCTCTGTGCTGCTGGGACCCTGCTCCTCCCACTATGTAACTCTCATCCTGTGTCCTCCACAGGATCAGCACACTCCTCTCCTGAAATCCTCTGTGCTGCTGGGACCCTGCTCCTTCCAATATGTAACCCTCATCCTATGACCTCCACAAGATCAGCACACTCCTCTCCTGAAATCCTCTGTGCTGCTGGGACCCTGCTCCTTCCACTATGTAACTCTCACTCTGTGACCTCCACAGGATCAGCACACTCCTCTCCTAAAATCCTCTGTGCTGCTGGGACCCTGCTCCTTCCACTATGTAACTCTCATTCTGTGACCTCCACAGGATCGGCGCACTCCTCTCCTGAAATCCTCTGTGCTGCTGGGGACTCTGCTCCTGTTTGGCACTATTTATCCAGGACAGATTTTGTGCTTTTGTTCTTATACACTGACAAGAAGCAGAAATTTTGAAAATAGTGAGAAACAAAGTCTGAGAAAGTTGTAGAACTTTATATAAGTCTGATCGTATCCCGCGCGTTTACGGCTCCACGCGGTGACTTTGGTCACATGACACTTGTGCTACATAGTAATGAAATTCACATTCACCATTATGTGGCCATGTAGCATCACAATACCGCCGCCATCCCTGCGGAGCCATAGTCGCCGTGTACGCGAGCAGGGACCCTCCCACGCCGACGTTACTGCTTGCGATCCTCTATGGTGGAGTCCCCCTTTAGTACAGGAATCTCTATCCCCTGACACGCGGCCCGTATACGCAGATCTGCTGACAACCACGATAACGCCATATCTTGTAAGGACGCCTGAGACATCTGATAAATGCCACCGCAGACGGGAATGACAGAAGCTGCTCAATAATTCACCAGGCGGGCGCTGGCAGAGATGCTGACTGGCAGAACACGATCTCCAGGCTTACAAGCCTCCGGAGCGCTGTACACGTGCACTTACATTACGTGAAGGAGATGCAGCTTTCAACATGTTCCCTACATAAACTGCGCAGATCGCCAGAACATGCTGAGACGAGCGGCGGCATCCCCTTATCATTCTGTACAGACAGCCGAGGGGGCACATACAGTATATGTACCCGAGACTAAGAAAGGGGCACTACTGGGGCGCTGTGCGACAAAGAGGGGGCACAGACTGATATTGGCACTGCGAGGAATTCTCTGGGCACTGTATATACAAGTACTATATGGCAGTATTTATCTGAGTACTGTATGGCACTATTTATCTGGGAACCATATGGCACTACTTATCCGAGTACTGTGTGGCACTATTTATCTGAGTACTGTATTGCAGTATTTATCTGAGTACTGTATGGCACTATTTATCCGAGTACTGTGTGGCACTATTTATCTGAGTACTGTATTGCAGTATTTATCTGAGTACTGTATGGCACTATTTATCCGAGTACTTTGTGGCACTATTTATCTGAGTACTGTATGGCAGTATTTATCTGAGTACTGTATGGCACTATTTATCTGAGTACTGTATGGCACTATTTATCTGAGTACTGTATGGCACTATTTATCCGAGTACTGTATGGCACTATTTATCCGAGTACTGTATGGCACTACTTATCTGGGAACCATATGGAACTATTTATCCGAGTACTGTATGGCACTATTTATCCGAGTACTGTGTGGCACTATTTATCTGGGCACTGCATGGCAATATTTATCCAGGCACCATATGGTACTATTTATCTGAGTACTGTATGGCACTATTTATCCGAGTACTGTGTGGCACTATTTATCTAGGCACTGTATGGCAATATTTATCTGGGCACTGTATGGCACTATTTATTTGAATACTGTTTGGCACTATTTATCCAGACCCTGTATGGCTCTATTTATCTGGGTACTGTATGGCACTATTTATCTGAGCACTATATGGCACTATTTATCTGGGCACAGTATAACACTTTATCTGGTAAAGGACTTTATGATATAAATAAATAACCCCATATGTATCACTACCCTGGCACTTTATGCAGTTTTATCTGGGCACTGTATGGCACCATTTATCTGGGCACAGTATGGCACCATTTATCTGGGCACAGTATGGCACCATTTATCTGGGCACAGTATGGCACCATTTATCTGGGCACAGTATGGCACCATTTATCTGGGCACTGTCTAACACTTTATCTGGTAAAGGACTTTATGATATATTGCCCAGATAAGCTATAACAGAGTGACTGAGGGAAACCAACAGGGACCCCAACAATGTACAGAACAGGGGCCCCTGATTGTAGCAGGGATGTAGTCCTGCCTGTGCAGTCACTCTCCTTCAAACTGAATGGGAGATGGGGCAGAGGGGTTGGAACATCATTTATGGGAATCCTAAAGGTCCTTGGCGGTAAAACCCCTTTATAAGAAAAGTTAAAGGGAACTGGACGGGCTGGGTCAAGGGATAGGAACTCTGATAACTGTGTGTTAGGGTGGCATCTGCAGAACGTTGGACTTTCCTATGAATTGGTTACAAAAGCAGAAGCCCAGAGCGGGCATCGATCCAGTCAGCTATGAACCGGTCCCTGAGACTACAGTGGGCACATGCAGGCAAGACCAGGCAGAGGAGGACTGGAAGGATGTCATCGGGTTGGGGCTGAATTCAGAGTAAATCACAGGAATTCATGGATCCATTATGCATCTAGTCATTGGTTCTGAGGACCCTCAATGCCAGGTAAACATGGATTATCCGCCCAGCCCTCTGGAGTATTGGCACTGAGTATATGTATCTCACGTGGCATCTACTCGTTACTTCCAGCAAAAACCATCTCAAGAGGGTCCACGGACATGAAAATGAGGTCAGTGCCGTCCAATGTCTGCACATTCACCAGATACGGCTCTACTAGAGGTCCTCGGGGGCGGGGTTAACAGGCAGACTAATCACATGAATGTGCTGCCGTCCAGTGTGCGGATCTCTCAGGAATGGGTCAGAGACTATCAGGTCATTCCCAGAAATAGGAAGCGGACGCTTGCTCCCGTCTCTTCCCCCTCCTCAGCGCCTCCATGTTTTTGCACTTTATATCCCATGCAGATTGCACCAATAAAACAAAACCAAAACTTAACTAAAGGTATAACGGGCGGGAAGGAAAGACGGAAATTCTCTCCGCGATCATAAAAGCAAGTTATTTTCTGTTCAGCAGTTCATGTTACTGCTGTTCATACTAATTAATTAAAGGAGCTGTTCCACTAATGTGCAAACAGGGAATCGGGGAAACTGAACAGGCTTTTAGGGCTCGGCGAGAAGTTCAGTCAATCCGGGCGCGAGCAATCAAATGTAATGAATTCACTTGTCAGTGCTAAGCTTGCAAAAACGGCGAAGTTTGACTGGGGAGTAAAAGGTTTATAATTAGATTTCCAATAGGATAATAACTAAATGGCAGCGAGCAGTAAAGAGGAAATATTACGCTCCGGCTAATGGCTGCCGCTCGCTTTCTTTAGACTTGTGGAAGATTCTCTAATTTAATTTGCTTTTTACCAGAAAAATTTTTTAATTTTTTAAAAAAGTCTTCTGCCGCTCCTGCAATTGTGCTTCAAAGTCATTTACAAAGTCCATTGATTTGGGTGGTAAATGCTGTGACGCCCGCTGTTTACATTATGCAAAGGCGGGGATAAAAAGGGTCGGGAGCGCGGGTGCTGCCCCATCGTCACACGCTCTAGTGGGGGATCCTGGGTGAATACTGGGGGTCCTCGTCTCTCGCTCAGGAGGTCCCGTCCACTGCTGGGAATGGACATTGTGTAATGCTTCATTTCTCCTGTGGGGGCGCTGCAGGGAAACTGATTGCTCTGACAGATTATTGTAAAGAAACCCTTCTCACAAATACGGATTGCCCAAACTGAGACCCCTTTCATGAAAATCTGAATATGGAGCATTACTTGTCCAGGATTAGAAACAGCGCCACCCCTGTCTATAGGCTGTGTCGGGAATTACTGCTCAGGGAATGGAGCAGAGCTGCAGTACCAGACACAACCTGTGCATTGGGGGGTGGCGCTGTTTGTCTAATCCTGGACAACCCCTTTTAATACAGAGCGTGGGTCACTGTGGTCACTGATACAATTTGGTTTCTACGTTGTAGCGTCTTGGAGCCATTGGAATCTCCATGACAACTGTATTTGCATAGAAACAAGGCGTTGTCAGGCTCCATTTTCTAATTATATTATTTTCAGGTGACCATGTGACAATTAAGCCCCGCCCAGGATGGTAAACGCTTATAATAGCGCAGCTGACAATGGTGCATTAGGGGCCACAATGAAATAAAACGGATTTCAAACCACTTGCATTCTCCCCGAGGGGGTCATCTATATAACAATATATGGGGATCGGAGAGTTCCTTTAATTTGGTCGTATCAGAGGTTCCTCCGATCTGACGGCACTTGGCGCAGACATCAGGATTGCGCCGTGATATTAGGGATATGTTCTGCCATTAATCACCTGATGTGATACAATTATAACAACACTGCAACAATGTAGCCAGAGCACGATACGTTATAACTGCTGTGCCCCTTCCTTCTCTAGACTACTACCCAATTGTTCTGTGTACTGTGCCTTTAAGTGTGACGGAATACAGAAATGCGCCACTCTGTGCCCGCACTGACACTCCGGGGTATAATTAACACCGCGTCTTTACATTCGCACCTTTCACTCGTGATCGCCCTCATCCCATCTCACGAATCTTCTCTGTATGCAAAAGGTCAAATGAAAAAACAAACAAAAAAAAACCTGACACTGCGACAACGAGCGGCCGCACGTGACGAGGACGGCTGAGCCGCGGTCACCGGCAGACCAGTAAATTATTGAGCTTTCTGCTGAGCTGAAGACACGAAGCAATAAAAGAGACCATGACAAGCTCAATCCCGGGGGTTTAAGGGACATGGCGGGTAATCCTGCGTTATGGCGGCGCGAGGCGGCGCGGTCATCTGTTACCTTGCATGGGCGGGCTGTCGTGCTGGGAGCCGTTGTGCTCTGTTTCCATTTCGGGGATACAAGCGTCTGAAAGACAAACGGAATAATGTCAAAACAATGTATCAACCAAACCTGGTTCTGACCCAATACTTCTCACAGCTGAGGGGTTGTTACAATTGTATCCAGTTCAGTCTCCTGTGAGCTGAACAGTCTGGACCTGTTACCTGCGCTGATACATTGTGACAAACAAAGAGAGAGAATCGTGCTACCAATATGTGTACCTCAGAGGAGGGTCTGTTTGAGATGAGGATGGGCCGTCAGCCTCTACATGTTCCTAATCACTGACAGTAAGCAGAGATCTTATAAAGGATGAGCAATATGAATACAAAGTCTAATAGAAAGTTGCAGAACTTGTCATTATATCATTTTTACGGCTAGATGGCGACTTTGGTGTGCCACACCGTAACATAACGAAGGGAAGTGTTGTGAGCCGCAGGTTGGCGTGAATACGACCGGCACAAATCCAAACCTGCTAAATGTCCTATTACCAGATTCTAAACCGTGCCGGATGACAAACTCGACTCTGCTACATCTGTTTATACTTCCAGTGTATCGCCCCTGTTCCTGCGTGTAGGTATCGAATACCCCCTAACACCCCCTCCCCCATCCCGTGCAGCGCCTCGGCTCCTGACTCGTTTCATGCCGGCCTCGTTACCGTTCAGCATCCGGAGGCCGTCTCCCGCCGTGGCTTGTTTAAGTGCCTGCTCTACTTGTTCTCGCCGTTTCGACTCGAATTCCAGGGCTTCTTGTAATTTTCTCTTCGCTTTCTTCTCTTTTTTCAAGCGCTTCTGAATCGTTGCTGTAAGACAGAAGAATTGCAGGCGTTACGGTCACCCCCGTCCCCCAGGAATATTCTCCCAGAAAAGCAGCTTTATTGCTGCGAGTCAGACACGCGCGTTTCAGCGACAAAAGCCTCCGCTCACTTGCGGCGATAATCACTTTCCCCGGGTAATAGCTGCAGGATATGGAGGTTGTGACTGTAATCCATTTACTGCTCCCGACTCCGAGCCGCTGACTAAATCCATACAGTAAAAGCTCCGCCGCGTACAGTACGGGAAATTGTGTTTATCCAAAGCTGGCAACAACACCTGAGAACCGCAACAATGTAATGACGTATCCCCCCCATCAGCCATGAGCACCCATCAGCCAGGAGCACCCATCAGCCATGAGCACCCATCAGCCATGAGCACCCATCAGCCATGAGCACCCATCAGCCATGAGCACCCATCAGCCAGGAGCACCCATCAGCCAGGAGCACCCATCAGCCATGAGCACCCATCAGCCAGGAGCACCCATCAGCCAGGAGCACCCATCAGCCAGGAGCACCCATCAGCCAGGAGCACCCATCAGCCATGAGCACCCATCAGCCATGAGCACCCATCAGCCATGAGCACCCAGGTTTCTGGCTGTGTAAGGTTGAAGGTTCTGCTAGAATCTACTCCGTTCACATCCAAAGCAGAAGCCATAAAGTAAATGACTGCACCTACGGCCATGCAACGCAGCGAACGGCGGCCTAGCAGAACCAGGAGTGCAGCTTCGGATGTGACTGGAGTTTCTGTCTTCATATGTAGACGGATGGGTATAAATAAAGGGGAACTCCACCATGCACATTCTGCGGACTGGGGTGTTCTAATCTTGTGTGGTGTCTTTCAAGCTTGTAGACCTGAGCAGCTCCTTAAGGGGGCCTCCGCTTTTAGTAGTCCTCTGACCAGAGAGTGAGACCCCTTCTCGTACAAGAATATCTGTTCCCCTCACAGATCCCCAAAAAGCAGTGTACCACCTGAACCCCTATGGTAATGGATGCGGATTATTATTATTTTTTTTGGGAGGGCCCCCGATTTAAATGGCGTTACAAGGGGAAATGATCCAGTGAAGCTAAGAGCCGCCATGTTGGAAATCCCAGGGATCGGGCATTGTCTGAGAATCTACAGTCCCTCGGTCCCGGGAATTAGTGGGGTCCCCGGTGATGACTTCTGACCTACGAGACGTGGAGCCGCTTCGAAACGTTCCTCGCAGTGCGAGTAATTATGACTAATGCTCTGGTGATGAGATCTGCGCTCGCCGCCACCGCCGCCATATTTCACTGCAGTCGTTTTACTGCGCGTCGATGATATATACAAATGGAAGGAAATGAGACTTTATATCGGAGACGGAGGAAACCATTCAATCCTCGTCCTCAGAAATAAATATATGGAGAGAAGGAAATGAGTCTGTAAATTCCTGCACTTTATGAATCATAGCGAGCAGATAGTGGGACGAGGCGGCCGCCGAGCGATCCGGGACGAGAGGGTGGTCCAGGACACGCGGAGCGGCGATTATAGCTGAACACACCCCCGGTAACAGATCAGAAGAGGAGGGGGCAAAAGCAAATATGCTTTCAAATATTACCGCCATGCCGAGGCCAAATAATACCACCACATAACAGTGCAATACTACGACCATAATATATATTTACTTGTCACAGTACAATACAGCGCTCATATAGTACCGCAATACAGTACTCACATAAGATCTCAGTGCTCACATAGTGGTACAATACTGCGCTCATATAGTACCGCAATACAGTACTCAAATAAGATCTCAGTGCTCACATAGTGGTACAATACACTGCTCATATAGTACCGCAATACAGTACTCACATAAGATCTCAGTGCTCACATAGTGGTACAATACAGCGCTCATATAGTACCGCTGTACAGTACTCACATAAGATCTCAGTGCTCACATAGTGGTACAATACAGCGCTCATATAGTACCGCAATACAGTACTCACATAAGATCTCAGTGCTCACATAGTGGTACAATACTGCGCTCATATAGTACCGCAATACAGTACTCACATAAGATCTCAGTGATCACAAAGTGGTACAATACACTGCTCATATAGTACCGCAATACAGTACTCACATAAGATCTCAGTGATCACAAAGTGGTACAATACACTGCTCATATAGTACCGCAATACAGTACTCACATAAGATCTCAGTGCTCACATAGTGGTACAATACAGCGCTCATATAGTACCGCAATACAGTACTCACATAAGATCTCAGTGCTGACATAGTGGTACAATACTGCGCTCATATAGTACCGCAATACGGTACTCACATAAGATCTCAGTGGTCACATAGTGGTAGAATACTGCGCTCATATAGTACCGCAATACAGTACTCACATAAGATCTCAGTGCTCACATAGTGGTACAATACAGCGCTCATATAGTACCGCAATACAGTACTCACATAAGATCTCAGTGCTCACATAGTGGTACAATACACTGCTCATATAGTACCGCAATACAGTACTCACATAAGATCTCAGTGCTCACATAGTGGTACAATACAGCGCTCATATAGTACCGCAATACAGTACTCACATAAGATCTCAGTGCTGACATAGTGGTACAATACTGCGCTCATATAGTACCGCAATACAGTACTCACATAAGATCTCAGTGGTCACATAGTGGTAGAATACTGCGCTCATATAGTACCGCAATACAGTACTCACATAAGATCTCAGTGCTCACATAGTGGTACAATACAGCGCTCATATAGTACCGCTATACAGTACTCACATAAGATCTCAGTGCTCACATAGTGGTACAATACTGCGCTCATATAGTACCGCTATACAGTACTCACATAAGATCTCAGTGCTCACATAGTGGTACAATACTGCGCTCATATAGTACCGCAATACAGTACTCACATAAGATCTCAGTGATCACATAGTGGTACAATACACTGCTCATATAGTACCGCAATACAGTACTCACATAAGATCTCAGTGCTCACATAGTGGTACAATACTGCGCTCATATACTACCGCTATACAGTACTCACATAAGATCTCAGTGCTCACATAGTGGTACAATACAGAGCTCATATAGTACCGCAATACAGTACTCACATAAGATCTCAGTGCTCACATAGTGGTACAATACTGCGCTCATATAGTACCGCTATACAGTACTCACATAAGATCTCAGTGCTGACATAGTGGTACAATACTGCGCTCATATAGTACCGCTATACAGTACTCACATAAGATCTCAGTGCTGACATAGTGGTACAATACTGCGCTCATATACTACCGCTATACAGTACTCACATAAGATCTCAGTGCTCACATAGTGGTACAATACTGCGCTCATATACTACCGCTATACAGTACTCACATAAGATCTCAGTGCTCACATAGTGGTACAATACAGCGCTCATATAGTACCGCAATACAGTACTCACATAAGATCTCAGTGCTCACATAGTGGTACAATACAGAGCTCATATAGTACCGCAATACAGTACTCACATAAGATCTCAGTGCTCACATAGTGGTACAATACTGTGCTCATATAGTACCGCAATACAGTACTCACATAAGATCTCAGTGCTCACATAGTGGTACAATACTGCGCTCATATAGTACCGCAATACAGTACTCACATAAGATCTCAGTGCTCACATAGTGGTACAATACAGCGCTCATATAGTACCGCAATACAGTACTCACATAAGATCTCAGTGCTCACATAGTGGTACAATACAGCGCTGGGATAGTGAATAAGGGGGCAAAGGTCTAGAATACACCTTGAATATGCCTTTATATATGACCGCCATACAATGGCCACATACTGCGGTGTAACACTGTGTCCCGGTGACCCCATATAAGGGTAACGCCCTGCATCATATGCCACCTGGAGCGTTCCATGTGGATCAACGTGATGTAAGGAGTGGCTGATCGTTAGCGATCATACATCCTCGAAGCGGATTGGCTCCCGCGGACACAATGTTACTTTTCTATTGTTCTAGTGGCAAAAAGCGGATACGGAAACACATCCACGGATGACATCACAATCTACGCTGGCTGGGCCTATGACATCACAGGCGGGCGGCGTTTCTGTATTACTCCGCTCACCCTGGCATCCCGCGGACTCCCCCTGCACCCCCTCTTCCTGCAGATGCTTGCCTTCCGTGCAGTAAAACTGCTACATGTTGTAATTAAAGCAGATTGACGGCCGATCGGCGGGAGACGCCGCGGCGCTGACTCCGGGGATCGGGCCGTAAGTCACGCAGAGCCCACAGATGGGGCACTAACAATCTCATGTGACCGGGCACATCCCATATGGGGCGATAACTCACCGCGGATTCCAGCCAATATATCCAATGTATTCCGCTCGCTGTTAACCCCTCGTTGCCCAGAACCCCTACAGCTTACTTTGTGGCCCCAGCTCCATTATTGATTTATTTAAAGGGGCCCGCCCCCCATTTTCCCGGGGCTCACCTCGGCTCTGTAGCTCGGCGGTCAGCTGCCTCTCCAGGTTCTCTCTCAGCTCCCGCTCCCGGCACAGCTCCATCTTTAACTCTTTCTTTTCCTGCTGGATCTGCTTCTCTTGTACTCTGGCATTGTCCACTGCCACTTTAAGAAGGCCCTAAGAAAAGGGGGAGCAAAAGTGTAAACCAGGTCATTCTCATCCTGCTAACACAGCTGAGGGGCTGTTACAATTGCATCGGCTTTAAGAACTCCTCTGAGAGGTAACAATCCCATCAGCTGTGTGAGTAGCTGCTTGCTGTCAGTGAATTAGGTCATTTTGAAATGAAGCAGTGAGTCCCAGAACATCCTCGTGAGAGCAGGTACCTGAATATTCGTGAGAAGGGTTTCTACGGATGACAGCCCGTCCGCGAAGAGAAATGGCGCGGGGAATCCGGGAGGTAAGGTCTGTCCGGCCAGCTGAACTTTCTCCAAGGTCGGTTTCATGATGGGGATGGCGATTTGGATGTCGTCTGCAATAACAAGGGAAGGAAACCCTGAGGAATTCAGGTGTAAACGAATCAGAAAAACGGACAAAACGCCAAAGAAAGGAGAAGTCACGAGTGGCCCCGGAGGGCGCTGCGTAGACCGGATATTGGCCTCGTTATCGCTGCAAGTTTTTGGTCTTTTTTAGTCATTTGTAAAGTTTAAAACTTGAGAGAAAGCTTGGAGCCTCCCGAGGTCACCGGTGCCGCCCCCCGGGGGTGACCTGGGGGCTCAATGCCGATTAATCACAGGGCCCCCCATATCACTCCTGCTCACTGTGGGGGAACATGTCAGAAGCTTCGGCTGGGGCAGATGTCGCGCACCGCTCACACAGCGCAGCCGCCATCATCTCACACAAGAACCTCCAGATCTGGACTCATCGCTGAACATTTACCTTATGTTTCAATTCCTCACCACGTGCAAGATCTCTGGTTGCGGTCAGTGAACGGGAACAATCTTGTTTCCACCCATAGACTAAATATATCTACAGACTTAATTTTTTCACAGGTGAGGGTTTGTTACAATTGTAACCAATCTAGACAATCCTACCTGATGGTGACAGCTTGCCTTCTCCCCCTCCCTGCACAGTGACCTCTGCACAGGTTACAGAGCATGCCCACTACACCCTACCAGTGATGATTATAGCTAATGGTCACAGCTCAGCTCACATAACACCTCCCCACCACCGCACAAGTTAAAGAGCACATTCACTACCATAGAGATGGTCACTGCTTACCTTCTCCCCCTCCCTGCACAGGTCACAGAGCATGCCCACTACACCCTTGATTATAGCTGCTGGTCACAGCTCAGCTCACATAACACCTCCCCACCACCGCACAAGTTACAGAGCACGTTCACTACCATAGAGATGGTCACTGCTTACCTTCTCCCCCTCCCTGCACAGTGACCTCTGCACAGGTCACAGAGCCTGCCCACTACACTCTCCATTTTAAGATGTGGCTCAGTGTAGGATGCAGCAGATTCCCCTTTAATGTACATAAATAATCTGGAATGTCACAAAATTGAGCAGAGAACCAGTGAGGCCGGGTCCAGCTGGGTGTAACTTACGGTTTACAATGCGCAGACTTCCTGCATTTTTACTGGACTAAATGTCAATCACACAGAACCAAGGTAACAGCAGCAGATTCTGGGGTATCACTGTATTTTGGGGGCTCTCTGAAGAGTCAGTGCCCTCGCAACAGGGTCGTAGACTTTTCTCTAGGCGTCCAATAATCCAGAGCTTGGGTCCCACTAATTCCAGATTAAAGGAATTTGGCCAAGTATAAAAATCCCAATCTCTGCTGCGTCAGAAAAGTGACCCCCAATGGGGCGATACGTTCCTTGGTGCCGTCAGCCGCCCCGCATTGAGTGATCAGTCTATAGCTATACCGCCCGAGTCTATTAGAAAAAGCAAAAAAATAAATAAATGGCGGCATCGTCGCTGGAAAAAGAGAAGTCATTTGATAACCGTCCAATTTCCCTGTCGGATTCATTGCGGCGCGTAAACTGCGCTGAAATAATGTTTCGGATACTATTTTAAATGAGTCATTTCAGCGGAGCCGCACAGTAAAATCCATCAGGGCGATACATCTGGCACATAAAAAAAAGGTTATGGAGGGAATTTCAGCTGCAATTGCTTTTTGGGAAACCGTCCCCCGAATATACGGCGTCGGCGCAGCGGACCCATTTGTTCAGTGGGAGGCGACGGCGCGGCTGCTCCTCATGGCTCCATTCCTCGCCCTTGTCATATTCATTCTCAGATTTACAATTACATTTTCTCCTTCCTTTTTGCAATTCCTTCGGGGACCTGCGAATCGGTTCTGAACGTGGGCGTGATTACATGGCGGGACCGCAGCCGTCGCGCCGTGCTTTGGGGGCAGACACTTTGTTCAGGCGCTCGTGAGACGGCCGCCATGATGCGGACAAGGAGCAGGACTCGTTTTTGCGGCGGTTTGTGTTCGCCTTCATTTCTCATCCGTATGGGGGCGGGCATTCGTCACTGGCGGCGAGCGCATTAAACCGATCGTCTCCAGAATTATCTCCCTAGATTAAGACCTGGAACAGTCACCGGCGGCTTCCTGTATATCTCGGCGCCATTTAGTGCCGTTTTGCGGCTCGTGTATCAGGGACACAACGTTACAATGTATCTTTACGGCGCCGTATATATTACCGAGTGACGAATGGTCTTAATATGGGCGTCTGACGGCGACACTTATTCTGCTCTGCGGCTTTATTTACACGCCCGCTCTGACCATAGACTCTGGAACAGTATTATGCTGGGGGTGGATTTAACCGTAACAAAGCCAACGATTGTATCGGTAGAGGCGTGTAAGAAGTTCTGCAGCAGCTGCATGGCTTATTGTCAATGTGAACATTTGTCAGAGGGTAGTATCATTATTAGTGGGGTCAGGGGGCTGAGACCCCCCCAATCACTGGAGACACTGACCATTGGACAGAGCACAGGACACGCCCCACAGCCCATTTTACTATATATTGGGGGTCTTAGCAATAAACACGCTGACAATTTCCACAGGTTTGCTTCAGTTAGGCCTCATGCACACGACCGTATGTGTTTTGGTCCGCAAATTGCAGATCCGCAAAAAAAAACGGATGACGTTCCATATGGCATTTTTATTTTATTTGCGGATCCGTTATTTTTGCGGATCCATTGTAATAATGCCTATCCTTGTCCGCAAACTAGAAAAAAATAGGACATGCTCTGCTTTTTTGTGGAACAGAAAAACAGACATACGGAAACGGAATGCACGGAGTACCTTCCGTTTTTTTTTTGCTGACCCATTAAAATGAATGGTTCCACATATGGTCCGCAAAAAAAACGAAACGGACACGGAAAGAAAATACGTTCGTGTGCATGAGGCCTAAGGGTCCATTCACACGTCCGTGTGTGTATTGCGGATCCACGGATCCGCAAAAGGCCTCATGCACATGAACGTATTTTCTTTCCGTGTCCGTTCCGTTTTTTTTGCGGACCATATGTGGAACGATTCATTTTAATGGGTCAGCAAAAAAAAACGGAAGGTACTCCGTGTGCATTCTGTTTCCGTATGTCTGTTTTTAATGGGTCCGCAAAAAAAAAACGGAAGGTACTCCGTGTGCATTCTGTTTCCGTATGTCCGTTTTTCCGTTCCGCAAAAAAATAGAGCATGTCCTATTTTTTCTAGTTTGCGGACAAGGATAGGCATTATTACAATGGATCTGCAAAAAAAACGGATGCCATACGGAACGTCATCCGTTATTTTTGCAGACCGCAAAACACATACGGTCGTGTGCATGAGGCCAAACACGGAAACCGGCAATGTGCGTTCCACATTTTGCGGACCGCACATCGCCGGCACTCTCATAGAAAATGCCTTTTCTTGTCCGCAATTGCGGACAAGAATAGGACATGTTCTATTTTTTTCGGGAACGCGATTGCGGACCCGGAAGTGCGGATCCGCAATTGTGGACCCGGCCGGGACATCGTCTGTCCCCAATGAAACTAATGGGTCCGCAATTCCGTTCCGCAAAATGTGGAACGGAAATTCGGACGTGTGAATGGACCCTTACTCACAGTTTTCTAATCTCTGCTTGCTGTCAGGGAACAGAAATGTGTATCTGGAGGCTGAAAAACCACACAGATTAAATACTCATCAGGGCTGAAGGTTAAAACTGCATCTAGAACAGACAATCCTCTAACAGCTACACGCACCGGCAGCACAAATATCTCTATTGTTCTGTTACAATGTATCAGCGAAGGTAAATGTATCCATCCGGAGTCCAGGCTGTTCATCTCAAAAAGCATGACCTAGACGGGATACAATGGTAACAAACTCTCAGCTGTGAGAAGTAATACTTCAGAAAAGGTTTTTTCATCTCATAAAAAATGCTTCTCTTCACTGACAGCAAGCAGAAATCATCCAGGTGAACCTCACAGTCTGTTACCCCCTCCTCATAATGGTAATTATATGCCCTTCAGGATGTACAGCTGACTAGACCAGGGATGCTCAACCTGTAAAACTACAACTCCCAGTATGCCTGGACAGCCTACAGCTATTAGGGCATGCTGGGAGTTGTAGTTTTGCAACAGCAGGAGGGCCGCAGGTTGAGCGTCCCTGGTCTAGACAATTCCCTGTGAGCATCAGCAGCACCAAACCCTCCTGAGAGTTTGTTACAATGTATCAGCCACGAAACCTGGGAGTTTATCACACAGATAATTGTCTACTCTAGTAACAAACCCTCAGCTGTGAGAGGCATTAGATTTGACTGGTTTTGGCCTCATGCACACGACCGTTTTTTTATGCTGTCCGCAAAAAGGGGTTCCGTTGTTCAGTGATCCGTGTCCGTTTTTGCTTCCGTTGTGTTTCCGTGTGTCTTCCGTTTTTTTTAGCGGACATGACCCAAAAGATTTTACCAAAAGACAGGCTGACAATGTTTCCCAAGTGCCTGCCAAGGGATCCGCAAAAAAAACGGACACGGAACGCGGATGACACACGGATGGCCATCCGCATTTTTCACGGACCCATTGACTTGAATGGGTCCGTGAACCGTTTTTCACGGACAAGAATAGGACAGGTTATATTTTTTTGACGGACTGGAATCACGGACCACGGACGCGGAGGACAAACGGTGCATTTGCCGAGGTTTCCACGGACCCATTGAAAACCAATGGGTCCGCAGAAAATCACGAAAAACGGAGCAACGGACACGGAATCAAACAACGGTCGTGTGCATTAGGCCTTTTAAGAATGTTTCCCTTCACAGACAGCAAGCAGAATGTATCCCTTTGAGCCCCACGGCCGGCTGACGGAATATTCTAGCGACGGTTCTGCAACTTTGCATCTTCATTTTTCACTGTGTCCAAGACCTCTGCTTGCTGTCTGTGAAAGGCTTGCATCAATGTGTGCTGCTCTGATGCAGGGCTCATTAAAATAGAGGTGAGGAGATCCTCTCGCGCATTTGCAGCTCCGTCCGTGGATCATTTTGTGATTGGGGAGAATCGATTTGCCAGATTTATATTTGGTTTATAATCCCGTGGCTCCTCCCCTTGCGTTCTATGGACTGGTGAATCAGGCGGGCGAGGATCCTCTGCCCTCGGCTGCCCAGTGGTGGGCGCAGGACGGGAAGCACGCCGCTTACAGTACATTCCGTCTCGGTAAAACGACTATTGATGGCGAGGACGAGCGTCACGGCGCCGCTGCTCCAATGTTTCCATGTACTAAAATTGAAGTTTCAAAATAACATTACTCTCCGTTAAAAAGAGAGCGACACGGCGAAATTAGGTGCTGCCGGCTGCGGCGAGGATCAAATGCAAAAAGTCTCATATTTCACGGCTGGGAGTCGGGAGCCGGAAAATAAATAGAAAAATAAGAGGTGTGCGGGCAATGATTCATTTTGATAATCTGGCCCAAGAGAGACGGCGGCAGACAGCGCACAGATCCGAGCATCCAGAGGAAGACAAATAGGACGCAGAGGGTGGGAATTGGGATGACAGCGCAGCAGAGGTCACATCGATTTCTAAGCGCATTTGTGCGCAGATGAGATAACCCTGGACTCCATTGCGCCCATTGTTCATATCCTACCTGTCCCCCAAGCCATAAATTTCCTGCTCCGAGACGGAAAAAAAGGGGCAGTAAAAAAGACGGATTCTACTTATGACTTCTTATGATTAAGTTTTTGTGCTAACCAAACATGTCCTGCAGACCAAGGTCACGGCGAGCGCTCGCCACCGGTAATGGCCACGGATTATGTCGTGGCACGTTGGGGACGCTCGGCCCATTCATCACCTTTGTTTCTGATTGGATTCACCAGCTGAAAAACACGAAGGATAAACAGATCCAATCCCGTAAAGATGACCGCGAATGGCGCCGCTTATCTCCGAGTGTGAGAACTTCTAATCGGTAAAGCCTTAAACCCGGCTACAGGGAGGGACCTGCTGGGGGCGAGGCCGCCCCGGTGTTCACCTCTGAGGTCATGCTCAACCTGTGGCCCTGCAGCTGTTGTAAAACTACAACTCCCACAATGCCTTGCTGTAGGCTGCTTGGGCATGCTGGGAGTTGTAGTTTTGCAACAGCTGGAGGGCCGCAGGTTGAGCGTGCCTGTTTTAGGGTAAATTCACACGGCGCAGATTTGTAGCTGAAATTCCTGTGACTTCTCCAGCCATCTGGTGATAATCACAGGGTTAATTCTATACCATGGACTCCTCCCAAAATCCTCTGCGCTGCTGTTTCTACCAGGGGCCTATCGTTCTGCTCAACCAGGAACTCCTGGTTCACGAGGAGAATTTCTACAGTGAAGACTGACACAAAAGAAGTGGAGTCAGTGGAAAGCTGGGTGACCACCCTCACTATTATTGTAGTTTGGAGAACAGGTTCTGTCCTTAAAGGGGTGTTCCCATCTCAGACAATGGGGGTCTATCGCCAGGATATGCCCTCATTGTCTGATAGGTGCAGGTCCCACTGCTGGGACCTGCACCTACAACGAGAACAGAGCGGGGAGCGCTGTGGCTGGAGGACCCCGGATTTGGGGGAGATTTATAAAAACCGGTGTAAAGTAGAACTGGCCGAGTCACCCATAGCAACCAATCAGATTTAAGTAAATGAAAAGTGGAATCTGATGGTTGCTATGGGCAACTAAGCCCGTTCCAATCTACACCGGTTTGAGAAATCTCCCCCACTAGGTGTGAATGATGGGGCACGCTCGATACGGCGGAGAGCGGGGGCGTCACAGTCCTATCAATAGCTCCTGAAGCTGCTGCACAAACAATGGAAAGTCAGAATGATACAATGTATCACCTCGCCCTGACCACAGGGCGTAACCATGGAAACATAAAGGGATCCTCAACCTGCAAAATAGAAGAATAACTTTAAATAAAAGAACAGAAAGAGTTAAGAGCAGGGGTGGAGGTAGCCTTCACATGAGGGGCCCCTGTGTCTGAGGGGGCCCGAAGATCAAATCATTCAAATCACACTTCTCAGAATACAAATCACCAGAGCAAGACACTGAACAAGCAGGGAATGCTGCTGTGAAGCTAAAGAGTTGTTAATACTTAGCTTTTTTGGCTCTAGCACCATTGTTGGCGGTTTTGCGGATCCACAAAACACGGATCACGTGCCATCTGCGGAACGGAACGTCCTGACCTCCCGCGGGGGCAGGGCCAAAATACAGTCGGTTTTAAGAGCAGCCTGCAGAATGCAGCTCTGGATGTGACTGGAGTACATGGCACTAGTTATATTTGGCTATAGAAAGGACACACCCCATCCCCCCATTAAAAACATAAGAAAGACAAAACACTTTGAGCTGTGAAGGGGTTAATGCGCGAACCGTAAGAAGGTAAACCAGCTACTGCCGCCGCGTCTCTCTGGTGTCACCCGCTTGGCCCGGTGACTACATGGATTTTAAGGCCTAATTATTTACCCTGTAATTAGTACATAAAACACCAGCGACATTTTATCGCCTTCACAAATAACGACATTTTCTTGCCATTATTTTAATGTAGGAAATGGCAGCTGTCCAGGATCGGCATCCCGTCACCGGGCGCGCCGATCCTGCAGGCGGACGACCAGATTTATCACCTTTATGACAATCACAAAGCGGCTCCAGATTTATTGCAGTGATACCCTGTGATATAGAGACAGAGCCCCCCCCCCACGTTATTACAGATTTATCTGCCCTTTATATCGTCCTCGCCCCCACCCCAATCGTCATGAGTTATAAAGTAATGCATAAGGGGTTAAACAGAATAGAAATGCATAGAAATGGGGCTTCCACCCGACCAGGTAGGTCAGAGATGTCAAACCTGTGGCCCTACGGCTTTTGAAAAACTACAACTTCTATCATGCCCAGACAGACTACATCTATAAGGCATGCTGGGAGTTGTAGTTTTGTGACAGCTGGAGTGTCATAAACACTTATTGAAGCCACATTCTTATCAGTAAGATAAGGATTGAGCTTTAAAGGGAGGGGTTAATAGGGTCAGAGAGCAGAGATAAGGAGCCATCAGCTCCTTGTCTGACGGAGCAGAGAGAAAATTCAGATCCTGCTACTAGAGCATCTAACCTCAGTACAGAGAAAGGGGCTCTGTATTTTTAATAAACACCAGTTAAAAATATGAGTTTTAGCTCAGAATGAGTAGAAAGCACTACTAGAAAAAATAAATTGCCCAAAGGTGTACATAGCCTTTAATACCTGGACCCTGTCCTGCTGGAAGATAGTATGTTTTGGGATCTATTCTTTATTTCTCATCTTGTTGGAAAAGGAGAGGAGACCCTAGCACAACCTGCACCCCAGAAGCTGCCCTGCTATAAGACCGGCTCCTATGGTAAAGGCTAGATGTATTCTTTATTAAAAGGAAACAATCAGCAGGAAGGACTTCAGAATTACCAAATCTAACCAATGCCTCAACAGTAAAGCAAATGGCTCATTTGCGCCCACAAATCGGACCCTAGAAATACCAATTGGAGGGCTAAAAAAATAAAAAATAGCTTGGCAAATACGCTGTGCGCCTCACTGAACCCGCCCCCGCAGAGCATTTCTAAGGATTCAAAAGGCCAGTTTGACTCTTGACTTTTTGGGGAAGGGATAAATTCTGCTCGTCTGGCCCAATACACTGACGCTATCTCTGAGTGATGCAGCAAATCTTACGGTAAAATGCTTCAGTGAAACAAAGTATCAGCGTGAGGACAGCTTCAGGATGAAGATCCCTTTATTTTCCAGTCCTAGTGGGGGGGGCAGCAGAACCTGTAACACGTACAATCGTCCGCACACCTCGTCTCCTCCGCACAAGCGGCGGGGGGAGGGGGGGGGTGCAGGCACCTTCTAGACAAGCTGGATACAAATATTTATGAACCCATATGGGGCGACAGATGTCCCTGCATACACATTGCGGCGAGGATTTCATTTGCAGCCATAATCCCGATGCTGTGTCAGCAGCTTTCTCTCTGTCTTACAGCGAGGAAACTGCGCAAACGAACATTAACGCTTCATTAATATTTATATAAACAGCAGCCATTACCGCGAAAACAATCCTCGTAGATCTGCGCGATCGTCACGTCGTCTGCATCAAAGGAGATTAAAAAAAAAATATTCCAATTGTGGATGACGGATTTTCTTGTAAAACGGGAGGGAAAAAAAACCGTCTTATCGCAGGAGGGAAACCGTCAGGATTTAAAGGGGCCAGGGCCTGGGAAAGGGGTTGCACAGGTTCACAAAAACATGGCTGCTTTATTCCAGAAACAGCGCCACCCCCGACCACAGGTTGTGCCTGGCGCTGCAACTCGGGAATGGGGCTAAGGTATTACACGCAACCTGTGACGGAGGCAACTATACGGACAACAGCCACGGGTGTCTAATCCTGTGCTACCCCTCAAGGAGGTGGAATATGACTAGTCTTTTATGCCCCTTCCTCCAAGACTGAGCCATTTCTAAAGAGTCCGGGGGGCGGGGTCACGTCCAGCAGCTTCAATAATGCTGAATGCAAAGAATATTTTCTAATTCCTTCTCCAGCAAAATTCTTTCAATTAATTTGCATAGTTAAAAAATATATATATATATTGCGGCAGAGAAACAGTCAGTAAGCAGCCAAATAATAAGCAGTGGCCAGAGAGGAGGAAACAGTCAGCAGGAAACATCTATAAATGTTACGAAGGCTGGGTGAAGATCAGTATGACCAGTACTACAACTCCCACCGGGATGGCCGCCGAGTCCTCCCAGTTCTTTGAGTCTGGTTTAGACTGGTGCACATTGCCTCCTTTATACTGGCTGCCACCCCCTGCCCAAATTCAGACCGTCCCACTACAGAACGCACAGCAGAAGAGTGGTCACCCAGACGGGACGCAAGTGGTTGCTAAGCAACCTGACCTCGTCCAAAGAAGCACAGGGTCCGGACTAATGATATGGTGCTGCAATGTGAGTTCGCTCTGCTACTGTCAGTGAATAGAAACATCCAGAGGCTGAAAACCTGCACTTCTACGGTTACGTTCACACAGTCGGGGGTTGACAGCAGTTTTTTTTGGTCCTTAATTTGGTGCATGTGAACGGAGTATGAAATAATTCATTCCCTCCCAACGGATGGATTTGAGCACATAAATCCTTAACATGCACAAACTTCTTACAGCTGAGAGCTTGTCACAATTGCATCCAGTCCTGACAATCCTCTGTGGGCTGACATACAGACTGATACAATGTATCAAGTGCGTGTAAAATGTATCAGTTTGTATCTAGGATCTCAGAGGATTTTTTATGGATACAATTTCCAGAAATATCCTCTATGTGATCAGGGCTGGATCTGGATGCAAACAGGAATGTTCCCATACGCTGACAGCAAGCAGAGATCTGTAGATGGATGTAAGACGGTACACTAGAAACTTGCAGAACTTTTCGATTCCACACAGCCGAACCTTCATTTACCCAACGCCGTAAAACCCAGCTGACAATTTCTAGGGCAATTTGTCCGCACAAAGAAAACACTGTAAGCAGCTTTTAGAAAATTAATCGCCCCCTTAACCCCCATAACCGGAGCGGCGCGGTGTCCAGAAATAAAGCCCCGCAGGTCTGCGCCGGGCGCGTACCGCTCAATAACCCCGAGTAATTATTCCTCCTTTATTAAGGCTTAGTTTACAACTTTATCAGACAGGTTATAAAGGGGCCCTCCGCCCCCGCAGACTCCACAAATATTACATCCCCCCATCCATTAAAGACAAGTAGTGCAGAAAGTAATGGTGGCTGTAATCTGCCGCAGAGAAGCAGCGGAGTCCGGCAGTCAGCGGCACATTACCCCCGCCGTGTAATACCGCGCCCCCCCGCGCAGGATTAATCCTGACGAGCGGTGGTCCCGGTGAGCGCCCCCCCTGCAGGGCCACAGAGATACTTAACGGTGAAATAGATGGAGATTTAGCAATATTCCGCGTCCTCACAGATACGAGGTTCGCGGCGTCGGGGGAGCAGTAAAGCTGCTGGAAGGAGATTTCTCTGCGCGATTTTACTACTTAGAAAATTCAATCACTGAGAAAATGTTCTGCTGTAAATATCTGGTGAAAGGGGGACAAAGCGACGTCCGCGGGCGACACCTGCTGCAATAACGGCGCGGAGCTGGCGAGGAGCGCAAGCGCGAGAGATACATTGTATAAACTGCAACAAAGCAGCCGAAGCCCAATAGTGGGCGGTGTGTACACTATGTAACGGACTGTGATGTAGCAGAGCCGAGCAACCACTGACATCTACTACATTATCTGTACTCAGAGAGTTATCACTGTGTTATCTGTGGTGTTACATAGGACTGCAGGTGACATCTACTACATTATCTGTACTCAGAGAGTTATCACTGTGTTATCTGTGGTGTTACATAGGACTGCAGGTGACATCTACTACATTATCTGTACTCAGAGAGTTATCACTGTGTTATCTGTGGTGTTACATAGGACTGCAGGTGACATCTACTACATTATCTGTACTCAGAGAGTTATCACTGTGTTATCTGTGGTGTTACATAGGACTGCAGGTGACATCTACTACATTATCTGTACTCAGAGAGTTATCGCTGTGTTATCTGTGGTGTTACATAGGACTGCAGGTGACATCTACTACATTATCTGTGCTCAGAGAGTTATCACTGTGTTATCTGTGGTGTTACATAGGACTGCAGGTGACATCTACTACATTATCTGTACTCAGAGAGTTATCACTGTGTTATCTGTGGTGTTACATAGGACTGCAGGTGACATCTACTACATTATCTGTACTCAGAGAGTTATCACTGTGTTATCTGTGGTGTTACATAGGACTGCAGGTGACATCTACTACATTATCTGTACTCAGAGAGTTATCACTGTGTTATCTGTGGTGTTACATAGGACTGCAGGTGACATCTACAACATTATCTGTACTCAGAGAGCTATCACTGTGTTATCTGTGGAGTTACATAGGACTGCAGGTGACATCTACTACATTATCTGTACTCAGAGAGATATCACTGTGTTATCTGTGGTGTTACATAGGACTGCAGGTGACATCTACTACATTATCTGTACTCAGAGAGTTATCACTGTGTTATCTGTGGTGTTACATAGGACTGCAGGTGACATCTACTACATTATCTGTACTCAGAGAGTTATCACTGTGTTATCTGTGGTGTTACATAGGACTGCAGGTGACATCTACTACATTATCTGCACTCAGAGAGTTATCACTGTGTTATCTGTGATGTTACATGGGACTGCAGGTGACATCTACTACATTATCTGTACTCAGAGAGTTATCACTGTGTTATATGTGGTGTTACATAGGACTGCAGGTGACATCTACTACATTATCTGTACTCAGAGATATATCACTGTGTTATCTGCGGTGTTACATAGGACTGCAGGTGACCTCTACTACATTATCTGTACTCAGAGAGTTATCACTGTGTTATCTGTGGTGTTACATAGGACTGCAGGTGACATCTACAACATTATCTGTACTCAGAGAGTTATCACTGTGTTATCTGTGGTGTTACATAGGACTGCAGGTGACATCTACTACATTATCTGTACTCATAGAGTTATCACTGTGTTATCTGTGGTGTTACATAGGACTGCAGGTGACATCTACTACATTATCTGTACTCAGAGAGTTATCACTGTGTTATCTGTGGTGTTACATAGGACTGCAGGTGACATCTACAACATTATCTGTACTCAGAGAGTTATCACTGTGTTATCTGTGGTGTTACATAGGACTGCAGGTGACATCTACTACATTATCTGTACTCATAGAGTTATCACTGTGTTATCTGTGGTGTTACATAGGACTGCAGGTAACATCTACTACATTATCTGTACTCAGAGAGATATCACTGTGTTATCTGTGGTGTTACATAGGACTGCAGGTGACATCTACTACATTATCTGTACTCAGAGAGATATTACTGCTATCTGTGGTGTTACATAGGACTGCAGGTGACATCTACTACATTATCTGTACTCAGAGAGATATTACTGCTATCTGTGGTGTTACATAGGACTGCAGGTGACATCTACTACATTATCTGTACTCAGAGAGTTATCACTGTGTTATCTGTGGTGTTACATAGGACTGCAGGTGACATCTACTACATTATCTGTACTCAGAGAGCTATCACTGTGTTATCTGTGGTGTTACATAGGACTGCAGGTGACATCTACTACATTATCTGTACTCAGAGAGATATTACTGCTATCTGTGGTGTTACATAGGACTGCAGGTGACATCTACTACATTATCTGTACTTAGAGAGTTATCACTGTGTTATCTGTGGTGTTACATAGGACTGCAGGTGACATCTACTACATTATCTGTACTCAGAGAGTTATCACTGTGTTATCTGTGGTGTTACATAGGACTGCAGGTGACATCTACTACATTATCTGTACTCAGAGAGTTATCACTGTGTTATCTGTGGTGTTACATAGGACTGCAGGTGACATCTACTACATTATCTGTACTCAGAGAGTTATCACTGTGTTATCTGTGGTGTTACATAGGACTGCAGGTGACATCTACTACATTATCTGTACTCAGAGAGTTATCACTGTGTTATCTGTGGAGTTACATAGGACTGCAGGTGACATCTACTACATTATCTGTTCTCAGAGAGATATCACTGTGTTATCTGTGGTGTTACATGGGACTGCAGGTGAAATCTACTACATTATCTGTACTCAGAGAGGTATCACTATGTTATCTGTGGTGTTACATAGGACTGCAGGTGACATCTACTACATTATCTGTACTCAGAGAGTTATCACTGTGTTATCTGTGGTGTTACATAGGACTGCAGGTGACATCTACTACATTATCTGTACTCAGAGAGCTATCACTGTGTTATCTGTGGTGTTACATAGGACTGCAGGTAACATATACTACATTATCTGTACCCAGAGAGTTATCACTGTATTATCTGTGGTGTTACATAGGACTGCAGGTGACATCTACTACATTATCTGTACTCAGAGAGATATCACTGTGTTATCTGTGGTGTTACATAGGACTGCAGGTGACATCTACTACATTATCTGTACTCAGAGAGATATCACTGTGTTATCTGTGGTGTTACATAGGACTGCAGGTGACCTCTACTACATTATCTGTACTCAGAGAGTTATCGCTGTGTTATCTGTGGTGTTACATAGGACTGCAGGTGACATCTACTACATTATCTGTACTCAGAGAGTTATCGCTGTGTCATCTGTGGTGTTACAT
Organism: Bufotes viridis; assembly: GCA_033119425.1. Lineage (NCBI taxonomy): Eukaryota > Metazoa > Chordata > Amphibia > Anura > Bufonidae > Bufotes > Bufotes viridis. The sequence continues at coordinate 2,988,035 of CM065597.1, forward strand.
AGGACTGCAGGTGACCTATACTACATTATCTGTACTCAGAGAGTTATCACTGTGTTTTCTGTGGTGTTACATAGGACTGCAGGTGACATCTACTACATTATCTGTACTCAGAGAGTTATAACTGTGTTATCTGTGGTGTTACATAGGACTGCAGGTGACATCTACTACATTATCTGTACTCAGAGAGTTATCACTGTGTTATCTGTGGTGTTACATAGGACTGCAGGTGACATCTACTACATTATCTGTACTCAGAGAGTTATCACTGTGTTATCTGTGGTGTTACATAGGACTGCAGGTGACATCTACTACATTATCTGTACTCAGAGAGTTATCACTGTGCTATCTGTGGTGTTACATAGGACTGCAGGTGACATCTACTACATTATCTGTACTCAGAGAGTTATCACTGTGTTATCTGTAGTGTTATATAGGACTGCAGGTGACATCTACTACATTATCTGTACTCAGAGAGTTATCGCTGTGTTATCTGTGGTGTTACATAGGACTGCAGATGACATCTACTACATTATCTGTACTCAGAGAGTTATCACTGTGCTATCTGTGGTGTTACATAGGACTGCAGGTGACATCTACTACATTATCTGTACTCAGAGAGTTATCACTGTGTTATCTGTGGTGTTACATAGGACTGCAGGTGACATCTACTACATTATCTGTACTCAGAGAGATATCACTGTGTTATCTGTGGTGTTACATAGGACTGCAGGTGACATCTACTACATTATCTGTACTCAGAGTTATGACTGTGTTATCTGTGGTGTTACATAGGACTGCAGGTGACATCTACTACATTATCTGTACTCAGAGGGTTATCACTGTGTTATCTGTGGTGTTACATAGGACTGCAGGTGACATCTACTACATTATCTGTACTCAGAGAGTTATCACTGTGTTATCTGTGGTGTTACATAGGACTGCAGGTGACATCTACTACATTATCTGTACTCAGAGAGTTATCACTGTGTTATCTGTGGTGTTACATAGGACTGCAGGTGACATCTACTACATTATCTGTACTCAGAGAGTTATCACTGTGTTATCTGTGGTGTTACATAGGACTGCAGGTGACATCTACTACATTATCTGTACTCAGAGAGTTATCACTGTGTTATCTGTGGTGTTACATAGGACTGCAGGTGACATCTACTACATTATCTGTACTCAGAGAGATATCACTGTGTTATCTGTGGTGTTACATAGGACTGCAGGTGACATCTACTACATTATCTGTACTCAGAGAGTTATCACTGTGTTATCTGTGGTGTTACATAGGACTGCAGGTGACATCTACTACATTATCTGTACTCAGAGAGTTATCACTGTGTTATCTGTGGTGTTACATAGGACTGCAGGTGACATCTACTACATTATCTGTACTCAGAGAGTTATCACTGTGTTATCTGTGGTGTTACATAGGACTGCAGGTGACATCTACTACATTATCTGTACTCAGAGAGTTATCACTGTGTTATCTGTGGTGTTACATAGGACTGCAGGTGACATCTACTACATTATCTGTACTCAGAGAGTTATCACTGTGTTATCTGTGGTGTTACATAGGACTGCAGGTGACATCTACTACATTATCTGTACTCAGAGAGTTATCACTGTGTTATCTGTGGTGTTACATAGGACTGCAGGTGACATCTACTACATTATCTGTACTCAGAGAGTTATCACTGTGTTATCTGTGGTGTTACATAGGACTGCAGGTGACATCTACTACATTATCTGTACTCAGAGAGTTATCACTGTGTTATCTGTGGTGTTACATAGGACTGCAGGTGACATCTACTACATTATCTGTACTCAGAGAGTTATCACTGTGTTATCTGTGGTGTTACATAGGACTGCAGGTGACATCTACTACATTATCTGTACTCAGAGAGTTATCACTGTGTTATCTGTGGTGTTACATAGGACTGCAGGTGACATCTACTACATTATCTGTACTCAGAGAGTTATCACTGTGTTATCTGTGGTGTTACATAGGACTGCAGGTGACATCTACTACATTATCTGTACTCAGAGAGTTATCACTGTGTTATCTGTGGTGTTACATAGGACTGCAGGTGACATCTACTACATTATCTGTACTCAGAGAGTTATCACTGTGTTATCTGTGGTGTTACATAGGACTGCAGGTGACATCTACTACATTATCTGTACTCAGAGAGTTATCACTGTGTTATCTGTGGTGTTACATAGGACTGCAGGTGACATCTACTACATTATCTGTACTCAGAGGTTATCACTGTGTTATCTGTGGTGTTACATAGGACTGCAGGTGACATCTACTACATTATCTGTACTCAGAGAGTTATCACTGTGTTATCTGTGGTGTTACATAGGACTGCAGGTGACATCTACTACATTATCTGTACTCAGAGAGTTATCACTGTGTTATCTGTGGTGTTACATAGGACTGCAGGTGACATCTACTACATTATCTGTACTCAGAGAGTTATCACTGTGTTATCTGTGGTGTTACATAGGACTGCAGGTGACATCTACTACATTATCTGTACTCAGAGAGTTATCACTGTGTTATCTGTGGTGTTACATAGGACTGCAGGTGACATCTACTACATTATCTGTACTCAGAGAGTTATCACTGTGTTATCTGTGGTGTTACATAGGACTGCAGGTGACATCTACTACATTATCTGTACTCAGAGAGTTATCACTGTGTTATCTGTGGTGTTACATAGGACTGCAGGTGACATCTACTACATTATCTGTACTCAGAGAGTTATCACTGTGTTATCTGTGGTGTTACATAGGACTGCAGGTGACATCTACTACATTATCTGTACTCAGAGAGTTATCACTGTGTTATCTGTGGTGTTACATAGGACTGCAGGTGACATCTACTACATTATCTGTACTCAGAGAGTTATCACTGTGTTATCTGTGGTGTTACATAGGACTGCAGGTGACATCTACTACATTATCTGTACTCAGAGAGTTATCACTGTGTTATCTGTGGTGTTACATAGGACTGCAGGTGACATCTACTACATTATCTGTACTCAGAGAGTTATCACTGTGTTATCTGTGGTGTTACATAGGACTGCAGGTGACATCTACTACATTATCTGTACTCAGAGAGTTATCACTGTGTTATCTGTGGTGTTACATAGGACTGCAGGTGACATCTACTACATTATCTGTACTGAGAGAGCTATCACTGTGTTATCTGTGGTGTTACATAGGACTGCAGGTGACATCTACTACATTATCTGTACTCAGAGAGTTATCACTGTGTTATCTGTGGTGTTACATAGGACTGCAGGTGACATCTACTACATTATCTGTACTCAGAGAGTTATCACTGTGTTATCTGTGGTGTTACATAGGACTGCAGGTGACATCTACTACATTATCTGTACTCAGAGAGTTATCACTGTGTTATCTGTGGTGTTACATAGGACTGCAGGTGACATCTACTACATTATCTGTACTCAGAGAGTTATCACTGTGTTATCTGTGGTGTTACATAGGACTGCAGGTGACATCTACTACATTATCTGTACTCAGAGAGTTATCACTGTGTTATCTGTGGTGTTACATAGGACTGCAGGTGACATCTACTACATTATCTGTACTCAGAGAGGTATCACTGTGTTATCTGTGGTGTTACATAGGACTGCAGGTGACATCTACTACATTATCTGTACTCAGAGAGTTATCACTGTGTTATCTGTGGTGTTACATAGGACTGCAGGTGACATCTACTACATTATCTGTACTCAGAGAGTTATCACTGTGTTATCTGTGGTGTTACATAGGACTGCAGGTGACATCTACTACATTATCTGTACTCAGAGAGTTATCACTGTGTTATCTGTGGTGTTACATAGGACTGCAGGTGACATCTACTACATTATCTGTACTGAGAGTTATCACTGTGTTATCTGTGGTGTTACATAGGACTGCAGGTGACATCTACTACATTATCTGTACTCAGAGAGCTATCACTGTGTTATCTGTGGTGTTACATAGGACTGCAGGTGACATCTACTACATTATCTGTACACAGAGAGTTATCACTGTGTTATCTGTGGTGTTACATAGGACTGCAGGTGACATCTACTACATTATCTGTACTCAGAGAGATATCACTGTGTTATCTGTGGTGTTACATGGGACTGCAGGTGACATCTACTACATTATCTGTACTCAGAGAGTTATCACTGTTTTATCTGTGGTGTTACATAGGACTGCAGGTGACATCTACTACATTATCTGTACACAGAGAGTTATCACTGTGTTATCTGTGGTGTTACATAGGACTGTATCGCTCTCCATGATCTTCCGCTCCAGTCACACTCAGAGCTGAAGCCTCATTCACTCGTCAGTGTTCTCCTCGGACGGCACACGTCCCCGTACATTATAATGTGTGTTTTACCACTGTCCGTGTTTTTAGCACGGATGCACGCTCTATTTCGTCCGTATTCAAGGATCCATCACGCCTATTATCGTCTATGGGTCCGTGAAAACCACCGATTGAACATGGACGCCATCCGTGTTTCACAGATCATTAGAAAGAGATGCTGTGAATATTACTTTTCAGCTGCACAGTATCCGAGAAACACGCATGACAGGTGGAGAGCAGAAAACGGACACCGACCACACACAGATCCTGACCACCTTTTCACGGATTTCAGCACAGACACGGACGTGTGAATGAGGCTTAGCGTGATACTGGTACATTCTCCTTCGGCCTCCTGCTTGTTCGGTGTCTGCACGGATCTTGCTCGGGCCATTTGCATTCTGGACAGGGTCATCCTTCCTCCAGGCACCGCCATCTTAGCGCTAACGCTGAGTACAGTGCTGCCAAATTCCGGATGACAGTTGGCGGAACTTTGAATGCAGCTTTAGAAGTGATTGGAGTAGAAGGCATGAGGTATAACCCCACAGTCACCCCTGTTGTATGGAGATATTTAGGGCTGAAGCTCACGTCCATGTTCTTTGCTGCTGAAATCACCGGGTCCGCGCAGGACGCATCAATCACAGGCGACGTGTAAGGCGTTGCGTGTCTGGAGCCGCAGCCGGCCCTTCTCGGGTGAATTACTTCTTCTCTGAACGGCCCCATTAAGGTTCAGGTTCTCTGCGCCATTGTTCTCCAGTAATAAGACACGTCCTTGTATTTCTGACCTGTGTCGCCGCGTTCGCCGCTCCTCGCTAAGAGCCGCCAAATGACTGTGCGCCCTGTGTCCATTTACTGAGAAAACTCTGCACATAAAGTATGTGACCCCGCGGCAGCAATCCAGCAAAGATGGCGGCAGGCGGAGAGCGTCTTCCCAATTAGAGATATAAACTGACTGGATAATATAAAAAAATCTACGAAACACGAAAAATCGGCCAAAATACACAGTAAACTTCAAGGAAAATTAAAGGGCCAGCGTCAGATGCTAAAAAACCGCGTACAATGAAAAGTTCTGCAACTCTGTAACAGATTTAATCTTTCCTCGCTGTCCTCAAGACCTCTGCTTACCATCAGTGAATGGAAACAATTCCAGCTTCACATTTAGACACTGAAAACCTGCCCTCCTCACACAGCTGAGGGTTTGTTACAATGTAGGCAATCCTCACTGAACTAAACACATCAGCAGCACCAATCTCTCTCCTGTCCTGCTCTGATACGCTGTAGCAAATGCTCAGCTGTATGACCCATGTAAAATATTAAATCTGTGATGCAAGAAAATCCCAGCTGTTCTCGGGAACTCGTGCGATAAAAAGTAGGAAAACGTCTGCCGTTTCCTTTTATTGCTCCAATGCAATATTAAAGAACAGACTTGACTAGAAATCTGCTGCCGTTTTGTGTATACAGCTGCAGTGCAGAGAGGGCAGCGAGAGTGGAATAAAACCCGACCGCAGGACCAGACTACACGCAGGGTTTACCTGTACTCTGTAACCATGGCGATACATCGTTCTGCATGAAAGCTGCCTACACAAAACGGTAGTTATTTTTTTTTTTTTTACACAAAATTGCTTTATATTTTATTCTACATTAAACTGGCTGCAGAAGTTTACACACCCTTTAAGGCCTCATACCCACAACTCTATGCATTTTGTAGTCAGCAAAATACGGATACCGGCCATTCGCACGGTTCTGTATTCGGCATTGTTCTGATTACTGTAAGGAGTTTGGTTACAACTTAGGCCTCATGCACACGACCGTTGTTTGATTCCGTGTCCGTTGCTCCGTTTTTTGTGATTTTCTGCGGACCCATTGGTTTTCAATGGGTCCGTGAAAACCTCGGAAAATGCACCGTTTGTCCTCCGGGTCCGTGGTCCGTGATTCCAGTCCGTCAAAAAAATATAACCTGTCCTATTCTTGTCCGTGAAAAACGGTTCACGGACCCATTCAAGTCAATGGGTCCGTGAAAAAATGGGGATGGCCATCCGTGTGTCATCCGCGTTCCGTGTCCGTTTTTTTGCGGATCCCTTGGCAGGCACTTGGGAAAAATTGTCAGCCTGTCTTTTGGTAAAATCTTTTGGGTCATGTCCGCTAAAAAAAACGGAAGACACACGGAAACACAACGGAAGGCAAAAACGGACACGGATCACTGAACAACGGAACCCCTTTTTGCGGACCGCATAAAAAACGGTTGTGTGCATGAGGCCTTATTGTAATAACTCCAGTGTCCGAGACAAGAAAACTGTTACATTGTACCAGACGGTGCAAGTGCTGCATTCTCTGGGGTTTAGAAACGCAACAAATTCCTTTAATCATTAATTTATCTATAGGCCCCAGCAGCGCTCCACGTAACGTACGGCGCACTTCCTGTATCACAGACGCCACATTCTGGAAGATGGTTTTTTTATTTTCAAATTTACATAAAAACAAGAAACTAGGTATACGGCAGAAGATGTGCCGCCATGATATAGATGGCGATCCACAACCAGTCTCCGTTATCGCCTTCCTTGCTCACCTCTGCAGCCATCCGCCATGTTTATTGGATGTGAACCCCTTTTCAAGCCTCCGTGAAATTGATGGCGCTTTATAATAGATGAGAAGACATATACCGAGCCCAAGGAGCGGAGACCAGACACTGTGTCACACAGGGAGACGCATAGCGCACACCCTAAGGGGCTGTTCACACCCCGTTTTTGCTGTACGTCAAGAGGATACGTTTGTAAACAGAAAAACTTAAGAGAAACGTATTCCTTGACGTTCCCATAGACTATAATTGAGCAAACGCAGGGCATACTGTACTTCTGACTCCGTTTGTCACTGTTTACGTTTCTGTGCTTTTTTTTTTTTTTGCATACCGCGCTTTTCTGTCTTGCAAAAAAAAAAAACAGAAACATACTTGCGGTGAATGGAATACAGATGGAAACATAAGACAACACATTTACCATATGTTAAACATATCCGTTTTTATCCAAATACGTCCTACTTCCTTTGATACACTTCAAACCTTAATGTTAAAAAAGAAAGGTTTAAAAAAAAGGATGTTTTTTGTAAAAAAAAAACGGACACAATCTTACATACATTTGTGCACTTTTCTTGTACTGGCGTACAGCAAAAGCGAGATGTGAACCGCTCCGAAGAGAACTATACAGTGTGAGGTAATACGTAGAGCGTGCGACCATCAGGAGAATACGGATATAAGACCACGTCTCGCCAGTGATGTATTCCGCGGTATACACGATATACGGCGCTCATGCTGCTGTGTAACCGGCTTCATCCAAGTGTCCAGAACTTTAAAAAATAAAACTAAAGTAATAAAAGCCTATAAAATAACCTCGGCGTTGCGTCCGGCCTGCGCCATTAACCGCCAGCGAGTGACTTGTGTCGAGTGTTAGTCGATCTTATCAGCTGGACGTGGCGCCCTCCGGACCATTAACGCCATCGGCCAAACTTCATTGTATAGAAAACTTAATGACCAGAACAAAGTACACAAGAAAAAGGGGAAAAAAGTCGTTATTTCTAGAGATGAAAGAAAAGACTAAATTACCGTTCACCTCAGGAGAGGAAGTGAAAACGACCGTTTCTGAGAACTGCGACTATTTCTCCAGTCCTCGGGTGCATGAGGCCCCTGATATGTGGGAGACGCCTCAGATCAAAGTGAAAACCAGAATTCCACAACCTGCAGGGCCCCGAACCGGCAAAAACCTGCCCAAAATGTAGAGGGGATCCCCGACACCCCCTGCCGGCTGTCCAAATGTTGTGAAGTTGAGCATGCGTGTGTGCGGTGGGGTGGGAAGGAATGGACGTGGCTGGAGACTCATTGCCATTTATGTATAAATAAAAAGAGAAACAAAAATAAACAAAAATAGATACATGAATGAACATAAAACAGGTCGGGGTTTTTCTGCATTGCATCTGCAGCGTCAGATACTGAAGGAGGCCAAAAGTGACCATTTTGACCTGGAATTTCCGATTTTTTATGTCGTTATTCCATACACAACCTTCCAGTAAAGGCTTAAGCATGGTGGCCTATGGGGGATGCCACGCCGTGGGTTTCGCTCGGGCGGATGCAGAGTGAAGTTCTCAGATGCCTCATGCCGTGTCAGATAAGAGAGGCGGCGTCCACGAGAGCAGAATAAAGGACACAAATATATATATTGCGCAGCGTCTGTGTCCCGCGAAGACCACCGCGGCTCATCCTCCCGCTACTAACGGGGCTCTCTGCAGGTTTTCACTGAGCTGCGTTAGAAGAACAAGGACATCTCAGAGGTTCGTGTGAAGAAGCGGCGACACAAAAACATTCAAAAGGAGATAAAGTAATAAGTAAACGATGGCGGCTCCTCGCTGCCGGCGGAGTCATTTCATGCGATTAGAGAATAATCATCAAAAACGCCTCCACATAAATAAAGGCGTTTTGTGTTTAATGAGAAGCCGTTTATGAGCTCCACTGTTCTGGGGACTAATGCATTAGGAAAACCAATTCACGTGGACGCCGCGGCTTTACGCCAAACAAATTGCTTCAATAATTCATTAAGTTCAAAGCGTAATTACAGAATGAGCAGAAAACGCAGCGCTCGCATAGAACGTCGCTCCGGATGGCGGCTCTGACACTCTCTTCTCTAAGGGTAAATGCATCTGCCAGGTGTTCGCACGGAAATGCGTGCGGATTTTCCTCTCCACATTGAAGTGAATGGAGAAAATCCGGTCAGGAAAAAAAAAAAAAAAAAGACAGGCTGCAGGTTTTAAAATCCGCAACGCAGGTCAAAATCCACATGGAAAAAATTTGCATTGTGTACGCGAGAATTTCAAATTGTCATAGAATACAAAGTGCAAATCCGTGCGCAATCCTGATTGTGTGCATTTAGCCTAAGGCCTCTTGCACACGACCGTATGGCTTTTTCAATATTTTGCGGTCCGCAAAAAATACGGATGACGTCCGCGTGCATTCTGAACAGAACAGCTGGCCCCTGATACAACAGTGCTATCCTTGACCGTTAGGCTCCATTCACACGTCCGTAAGTGTTTTGCGGATCTGCAAAAGACGGACACCGGGAATGTGCGATCCGCAATTTGCAGACCACACATAGCCAGCACTATAATAGGGGGGGGGGGCAACAAATATGTGAAATCGTGGATGGACGCTGCGGCCATAGGACTAATATGTAATGAGTGATTAGGGAGAAAGTGGCTTGTATGGTGGGGCCCGGCTGGGGGCCACAGAGCAATCGCCCCTCTAAAATTCTGCAGTGAATGTCTCCATGTGATTACAGCTCTGGAGGTGAGAGAATTCCCACCGTCAGCTCTTCCCGGGAGATATGAAGACAATTACCGGCACAGGAGGGGTTAACTAAATTCCACCTCAGAAACAACTTCTGTCTTTATAGAGAAAACAAATATGTCGCTTCAGAAAGAAAATGAGACGTTTATTGCGAAAAAGAAAAAAAACCACCGTCTATCAGAATAAAACCGCTGCGTCATGGAAAAACTTCAGGCCGGAGTTGTGTAAACGCTGCATTTTCTATATTACACTGTCAGTCTTCATTCACTACCTGACAGCGCTGTCAGTCACTCCCCGATCCGGCGGAGGAAGGAATCGGGTACCGGTCCCGACAATAATACTGCTGGCCGAGCATTATCTGCTGAAAATACCGCAGTAATGCTCTGACGACCCCGACAAGAGCGGAGGGCGACGCGATGCTCTGCAGCCACGCCACCCCCACACATACACAAAACAGGAGACGGGAGAAGGGTGACCTTAAAGGGGTTATCGAGTAATATATAAGATATGGGGACCCTCCACAGGATCAGCACACTCCTCTCCTGAAATCCTCTGTGCTGCTGGGACCCTGCTCCCCCCACTATGTAACTCTCAGCCTGTGACCTCCACAGGATCAGCACACTCCTCTCCTGAAATCCTCTGTGCTGCTGGGGCCCTGCTCCTTCCACTATGTAACTCTCATCCTGTGACCTCCACAGGATCAGCTCACTACTCTCCTGAAATCCTCTGTGCTGCTGGGACCCTGCTCCTCCCACTATGTAACTCTCAGCCTGTGACCTCCACAGGATCAGCACACTCCTCTCCTGAAATCCTCTGTGCTGCTGGGACCCTGCTCCTCCCACTATGTAACTCTCATCCTGTGACCTCCACAGGATCAGCACACTCCTCTCCTGAAATACTTTGTACTGCTGAGGACCCTGCTCCCTCCACTATGTAACTCTCATCCTGTGACCTCCACAGGATCAGCGCACTCCTCTCCAGAAATCCTCTGTGCTGCTGGGACCCTGCTCCTTCCCCTATGTAACTCTCATCCTGTGACCTCCACAGGATCAGCACACTCCTCTCCTGAAATCCTCTGTGCTGCTGGGACCCTGCTCCTTCCCCTATGTAACTCTCACCCTGTGACCTCCACAGGATCAGCACACTGCTCTCCTGAAATCCTCTGTGCTGCTGGGACCCTGCTCCTCCCACTATGTAACTCTCAGTCTGTGACCTCCACAGGATCAGCACACTCCTCTCCTGAAATCCTCTGTGCTGCTGGGACCCTGCTCCTCCCACTATGTAACTCTCAGTCTGCGAGCTCCCACTCGTCCTCAGTGACACTACCTCGCCATCACATGGTCGCTTGTCCTCGGTCTTGATCTTCGCTGCTGTTTAACGAACGTCTTCTGCTGCAGAAGAGGAAACAGATGATTGAGCAGAACGCGTCTCGTGGTCGTTGTTGTTCGTGAGACCAATGGCAAATGAAAGGCGTCCAAAATCAATTTACAGAGGATGATGAATGCGCCTTTGTTGGTGTCGCACATCTACACTTTCTCGCCCCTCGGTCACGGTCACTGTTGTCCGACCTCCCGCCGCGTCGTCCGCACTTATATACGGCCTCGCCATTAAGCGTAATTGTACTTCTATTAATTTACCTCTGCGCTTAGTGGAGTCACCTCTCCTCTGTCGCTGCGGCGCGTCCTCCTTATATGCAAGCGATGATGCGTAATCCTGAGACGTGTTTCGTGGCAGAGAGTCGCCTGAATTATGGGGGCGAGGCACAAATCCTGGGAGTCAAACTGGTAAAAGAGTCTCAGGGTCTCCAGGGCGAATTCCTCACGTCCTGCAGAAAATGGACGCGTCGCGGGCAACTGCCCCTAAGTATGGGTAGACTGAGGTTAAGAGCCCACATCACGCCCCCATCTCTGGAGGACTGATGACATCACACGAAATGGACAGGAGCTCACTACTGGTTTTCTTTGTAGGATCCGCTCTAATCTAAGAGACCATATTGGCCAAGAAGCCCATGTGCATCCATGCAACAAGGCAGCAGTGGAGAAGAGGGCGCCCCAGGGGGTCCTTGGTGGACTCCAAATATTTCATCCCTAATATAACAGGACCTAAAGACCCAGCAGAAGAGAAGCCCATTTGGAGGTGACTTTGGCGTCAGTCATCTGATAGACGCACCTGATGACTCTGGACAAGGTCCAAGGACCCCATCCCAATGCTGACACCCCTTTATATAAATAGAGACCTCCTGGTCTACTGGGCTGAAGAAGGAAGCCAATGGGCATCAGCATCAACCACTGAAGTACGAAGAGTCCTACTCCAACGGAGCTGTAGTTGGAAATTTCCTGCAATTCACTTGGGAATAAAGTCAACATCCATGTGAATAAAACCACAAAACGTGGCAATTTTGGATGAAAGGAGGCATGGTGCCCCAGAGGACCCCCACCCAGAATAGAAAGAGGTGTATGAGTTACCCTCAGCCCCCACCAGTGAACAGCATGGTGGTTATCAAATACTGATGAAGCTCTCTCTCATCTCTCCCAGCGGGAAGTCCCAGAACACTTTCATGCACGATATAACCAAACCTCTCTGCGACCTTCTTAATGCCTCCTGTACTTATTTTATGCTGGTGAGCGCCGGACAATCCACAAGAAAGTCATTGCCCCGATACCTAGTGCTAATGAGTGGCCTCTCACACAAGGGAGGAGTCGTTTTCTAGTCTACAAGAAGCTCTGTGTCCATACTGTGATGATGCAGTTCTCTCTCATCTCTCTCAGCAGGAAGTCTCAGCACCCTCTGAAGCAGGATGTAACAGAATATGTCTGGGGCTTCCTCAGTGTTTATTGTGCTTTACACAAGCCCTCGGAGGTGGGGCTTATATTATCTTGGTGAGCACCTACCAATCCACACATGACTAGGAGAAGGTGCAAACGTTTTCCAGAAGCGTAAAAGGTGTGAAGTGAGACGACAGAATGACTAGAAAGCTCTGTGTCCATGGTGTGAGAATGCAGTTCTCTCTCTCATCTCCCTCGGTGGGAAGTCACAGCACACTCTCAAGCTGAATCTAATCAAACCCTTTATCCCTCTCTCAATGCCTTCTGTCCTCAAAAGTAAAAAGTCCTGTGAGCCGGGGCTTATTTTATCTTGGTGAACACCTGATATCCCAGTTTACTGATCCTCCACTGGTTTTGTTTATGTGGATTTTAGCCTCACAAGCGAACAGAATGATTAAAAAGCTGCAACCATATTGTGGCAATGCAGGTCTCTCTTTCATCTCTCACAGCGGGAAGTCTCAGCACACTTAAGCTTAGATGTAAGAAAACCCCTTTCTATCAATAGATGCTGAGCCTCCTCAACGCTTCATGTACTACCAAAATTCTCATGGGGCGGGGCTTATTCCACCCGACAGTCCGAATGAAGGTAAGTGCCCCTCTGCTTAACACTAATCACTTTTCTCTCACACACAAGTACAAGTTTCGAATCGTTGCGGAGAAGGAGGAGATGCAGAAGTTTTCCCGATTCCGCTCTAACAGATGTCAATCGAGTCGGCGGAACGGTTAAAAAAAGCTCGGTGTCACGGAAACCGAACTTCAAACGCCGTCACGCCACCGCTTTCCTCACATCAATGAGCGGGAGCGTCTAAGAACTGGCTGCTAGATGTAAGTGGCGCTCTCACGCCCCATATGCACCGTTCTCTCTCCATAAATTGAATGTCGTCTTTATGAGCAACAAAAAGGCGCCGCGTCCTTTCTGATGATTTTTTAGGATAATTGTTTCTGCCACAAACATCGTTATTTATCGGTTTTGAAAACAAGCCAACTGCTCGCGGTTCAAATGCGCGCAAATCTTGGCACGCGACAGAGAAAATGTTAATCTCAATTTTTTATTTTTCAGAAGTAAAATGTTTTGCATTTATTTATTTTTTTTTACACATTTTTGCCAAGTTCTTATCTCAAAGCCGGGCAGCGCGTGGCGCTCCTATCTGAGATCAGCGCCCGCTACTTTATAATCACTTGTCCTCCGCTCATTTAGAAACTTTATAAAGGGAGATGCAGATCGCCACCAGATGCAGCTACCTTTTAGTTTCCTGTTTATACCTCGCTGAGATTGGCCCCCGGGGACCTGGGACAAGGAGGGGGGGGTGAGCTGCAGCAAAACACAAGGTTACCTTGTACCAGGCCGTACCTGGCGCCGGATCTCTAGCAGGCGCCCGATTCTTTTTATAAAAAAGTTTATTGCAAAGCAGAAATATCGCTGCGCTTTTCCTGGGAGTCTCTAAAGAGATTAAACTCCGGGATCGAACTTTGCAATGATCGTAAAAACGAAGCCCTCATCCATATTTCCCCATTATCGGTCACATTTCCCTCAATTTAAATTTACACTTCAAAAATCACAAGTTTGTGTGATTTTGTTTTAATTATTTATTAATTTATTTAATTATTTATTTATTAATGTATTTATTGTGACAACCACTTTCTCAAGAGGTTGTCACGGCCCCGCCCCTTTTCCAGCATGACTGAAGATGGAACTTGCGGTTGTGTTTTCCTTTACCGTACGGCAGACGCTAATAACAAGGCGCTCTCCCGCCATAACATGCTTCTGTTGAACCCCCAGTTTTATAAATGGAAATTTCCTTAAAGGGATTGTCCATGAGATTCCAAAATCTGATGGAAAACAGGGGATTGTGATAAAAAATCTAAATCAGTATAATCCCGCAACGCTCCTGCGCCATAGGTTTGGTGATCCCTGTAGGGCAGTGATGACACTGTGACAACCTGCACGTGACAGCTGATATGTCTGCAGAGTTATATTGAATAACTTGTGTGTTCCCCACGCTGTGTCAGTCTTTACTACAGCTTTTGCATTTTATTCATGAATCATGTGTCAGTCTCCATCATGTGTCTCTAAGGTCTGCACTGAGATCTGACGACATTCAGCAAGAAACGAGACTTCGATGTCCACAAGTGATCTGCAACAATGTATCACGTGACCAAATGAACATGGGGGAGGGGGGCGATCAATTAATCCCAGGAGCAGATTTTGGGCTGTTGTCAACAATACTGCAAAATTTACAGGACGTGTGTGAAATGCCCGGAATCAGCACAAATGATCAGTATCAGCGCATGGATGGCGGAGATTACAGAAATGTCAGGGGCATGCACAACCCTGCTGGATTTCATTGGAAACCGTCAGCATGCTTGTACTCGGACACGCCCCTGAGCTCTTATAGTAGAAAGGGGGCCGTTAGTTATATCTATCCGATGGCTGTGCAGTCTCTGGTATAAACATGACACTTCCCAGAATGCAGATTATCGGGGAATGCTGGGAGATTTCAGCTCTGAAGCTGTAGAATTGTGATTGCAGCTCTGAAGTATAATACAGGCTGCGACTCAGATCCATCGGGGAAATTTCCCTGGACTGCAGTTATGATATGTCCCTTCTCCTCGCGATTCAGATAAAAGAAATTCATTGTTTTCGATGTAAAGATATTACCG
This sequence comes from Bufotes viridis, assembly GCA_033119425.1. Lineage (NCBI taxonomy): Eukaryota > Metazoa > Chordata > Amphibia > Anura > Bufonidae > Bufotes > Bufotes viridis. The sequence continues at coordinate 3,003,246 of CM065597.1, forward strand.
TAGTTTATCTCATTATCTGGGGGGGGAGGGGCTATAACGGACGCCGCACGCCAGATCGTTATGTTTGCAGTTCTCCGCATTAGTTCGTTTTTCCACTATTTTCTCCATCTGGAGACGTTCACGTCGAAGAAAGCCTACAAATTTATGTAAATTGCTGTCCCCGGGGGGATCGCCGGACCCCCGCCGCCTCACCTGCTTCCTGATTATTTCCCCTTGAATAACCTAATACTTCCTGGCAATGGCGGATTCAGAGGTGACGGAGATTCTCGGAGCGTCAAACGCAGATAAAGCGTTCATTTATCACAGTATGAAACGGAGGCCGCAAGATCCTGCCAGACGCCGCTGCACCTGGAGGCCAAACGAACCTCGCGCCTCCCCAGAAATATCATCCAAGTAAAAAGAGCTACGTATATCTTGTATCAGATTGTCAGCAGTAATAGATGTTCCTGTAGTATAAGGGGTGGATCTCATGTCTGATCACATGTCATTATATCAGTGATGTCATCAGCAGGGGGCGGGGCTGTGACTACCCCTCAGACAGGATATACAGGCAGGTTGTCAGCAGTAATAGATGTTCCTGTAGTATAAGGTGTGGATCTCATGTCTGATCACATGTCATTATATCAGTGATGTCATCAGCAGGGGGCGGGGCTGTGACTACCCCTCAGACAGAATATACCGGCAGGTTGTCAGCAGTAATAGATGTTCCTGTAGTATAAGGTGTGGAGCTCATGTCTGATCACATGTCAGTATATCAGTGATGTCATCAGCGGGGGGCGGGGCTGTGACTACCCCTCAGACAGGATATACAGGCAGGTTGTCAGCAGTAATAGATGTTCCTGTAGTATAAGGTGTGGATCTCATGTCTGATCACATGTCAGTATATCAGTGATGTCATCAGCGGGGGGCGGGGCTGTGACTACCCCTCAGACAGGATATACAGGCAGGTTGTCAGCAGTAATAGATGTTCCTGTAGTATAAGGTGTGGATCTCATGTCTGATCACATGTCATTATATCAGTGATGTCATCAGCAGGGGGCGGGGCTGTGACAACCTCTCAGACAGGATATACAGGCAGGTTGTCAGCAGTAATAGATGTTCCTGTAGTATAAGGTGTGGATCTCATGTCTGATCACATGTCAGTATATCAGTGATGTCATCAGCAGGGGCGGGGCTGTGACTACCTCTCAGACAGGATATACAGGCAGGTTGTCAGCAGTAATAGATGTTCCTGTAGTATAAGGTGTGGATCTCATGTCTGATCACATGTCATTATATCAGTGATGTCATCAGCAGAGGCGGGGCTGTGACTACCCCTCAGACAGGATATACAGGCAGGTTGTCAGCAGTAATAGATGTTCCTGTAGTATAAGGTGTGGATCTCATGTCTGATCACATGTCATTATATCAGTGATGTCATCAGCAGGGGCGGGGCTGTGACTACCCCTCAGACAGGATATACAGGCAGGTTGTCAGCAGTAATAGATGTTCCTGTAGTATAAGGTGTGGATCTCATGTCTGATCACATGTCATTATATCAGTGATGTCATCAGCAGGGGCGGGGCTGTGACTACCTCTCAGACAGGATATACAGGCAGGTTGTCAGCAGTAATAGATGTTCCTGTAGTATAAGGTGTGGATCTCATGTCTGATCACATGTCAGTATATCAGTGATGTCATCAGCAGGGCGGGGCTGTGACTACCTCTCAGACAGGATATACAGGCAGGTTGTCAGCAGTAATAGATGTTCCTGTAGTATAAGGTGTGGATCTCATGTCTGATCACATGTCATTATATCAGTGATGTCATCAGCAGGGGCGGGGCTGTGACTACCCCTCAGACAGGATATACAGGCAGGTTGTCAGCAGTAATAGATGTTCCTGTAGTATAAGGTGTGGATCTCATGTCTGATCACATGTCATTATATCAGTGATGTCATCAGCAGGGGGCGGGGCTGTGACTACCTCTCAGACAGGATATACAGGCAGGTTGTCAGCAGTAATAGATGTTCCTGTAGTATAAGGTGTGGATCTCATGTCTGATCACATGTCATTATATCAGTGATGTCATCAGCAGGGGCGGGGCTGTGACTACCTCTCAGACAGGATATACAGGCAGGTTGTCAGCAGTAATAGATGTTCCTGTAGTATAAGGTGTGGATCTCATGTCTGATCACATGTCATTATATCAGTGATGTCATCAGCAGGAGGCGGGGCTGTGACTACCTCTCAGACAGGATATACAGGCAGGTTGTCAGCAGTAATAGATGTTCCTGTAGTATAAGGTGTGGATCTCATGTCTGATCACATGTCATTATATCAGTGATGTCATCAGCAGGGGCGGGGCTGTGACTACCCCTCAGACAGGATATACAGGCAGGTTGTCAGCAGTAATAGATGTTCCTGTAGTATAAGGTGTGGATCTCATGTCTGATCACATGTCATTATATCAGTGATGTCATCAGCAGGGGGCGGGCTGTGACTACCTCTCAGACAGGATATACAGGCAGGTTGTCAGCAGTAATAGATGTTCCTGTAGTATAAGGTGTGGATCTCATGTCTGATCACATGTCATTATATCAGTGATGTCATCAGCAGGGCGGGGCTGTGACTACCTCTCAGACAGGATATACAGGCAGGTTGTCAGCAGTAATAGATGTTCCTGTAGTATAAGGTGTGGATCTCATGTCTGATCACATGTCATTATATCAGTGATGTCATCAGTAGGGGGCGGGGCTGTGACTACCTCTCAGACAGGATACACAGGCAGGTTGTCAGCAGTAATAGATGTTCCTGTAGTATAAGGTGTGGATCTCATGTCTGATCACATGTCATTATATCAGTGATGTCATCAGCAGGGGGCGGGGCTGTGACAACCTCTCAGACAGGATATACAGGCAGGTTGTCAGCAGTAATAGATGTTCCTGTAGTATAAGGTGTGGATCTCATGTCTGATCACATGTCATTATATCAGTGATGTCATCAGCAGGGGGCGGGGCTGTGACTACCCCTCAGACAGGATATACAGGCAGGTTGTCAGCAGTAATAGATGTTCCTGTAGTATAAGGTGTGGATCTCATGTCTGATCACATGTCATTATATCAGTGATGTCATCAGCAGGGGGCGGGGCTGTGACAACCTCTCACACACAATATACAGGCAGGTTGTCAGCAGTAATGCTCCTCGTTGTATCTGATCTCTTACTTATCCCATCAATACAAAAGTTACCAAAATCAAATTCACCGTCACTCGACCCCCCTCCCAGGATCTGCTGAGCCCCGGTCGTGTTCACTGCCGCCCTCTGCTGAGCCCCGGTCGTGTTGACTGCCCCCTCTGCTGAGCCCCGGTCGTGTTCACTGCCACCCTCTGCTGAGCCCCGGTCATGTTCACTGCCGCCCTCTGCTGAGCCCCTGTCGTGTTCACTGTCCCCCTCTGCTGAGCCCCGGTCGTGTTCACTGCCGCCCTCTGCTGAGCCCCGGTCGTGTTCACTGCCGCCCTCTGCTGAGCCCCGGTCGTGTTCACTGCCACCCTCTGCTGAGCCCCGGTCGTGTTCACTGCCACCCTCTGCTGAGCCCCGGTCGTGTTCACTGCCGCCCTCTGCTGAGCCCCGGTCGTGTTCACTGCCGCCCTCTGCTGAGCCCCGGTCGTGTTGACTGCCCCCCTCTGCTGAGCCCCTGTCATGTTCACTGCCGCCCTCTGCTGAGCCCCGGTCATGTTCACTGCCGCCCTCTGCTGAGCCCCGGTCGTGTTCACTGCCGCCCTCTGCTGAGCCCCGGTCGTGTTCACTGCCGCCCTCTGCTGAGCCCCGGTCGTGTTCACTGCCGCCCTCTGCTGAGCCCCGGTCGTGTTCACTGCCGCCCTCTGCTGAGCCCCGGTCGTGTTCACTGCCGCCCTCTGCTCGCTCTCATCATGTTCTCGTCCTCGGATCTCAATGCTTTCAAAGAACGTCTTCCATTTGTCGGGGCAGCGGCGACGATTTACGATGTGGCGAGCGATAAATCATTTCTGGAATCATGATGATATCACTGGAAGCAGATGTGAGGACATATGTTCTCCGCACGCCTGGAAAGCGCTGACTCGTCACACGTAATAAATGGCGATGCTCTCGCTTTATATTCCTTTTATTTTTCAAGTTTAACAAAAAAAAAAAATAGAAATGTGGGGGGGGGGGGCACATATTTATTTCAGCGATTGTATAATTTATGGACGCCCGTGTTTCACAGGTTGTGATGATGAATTAGGTTTTGGCGGCGCGCGGTCCATGTGCTACATCAAAAGCGCCCCATTCCTGCGCAGCCTCAGCATATCAGAAGAAGTCTTATACTCCAGTCACATCCAAAGCTGTATTCACCGATACATTATAATTCTCCCTCACGATGTATCACAGCAGGGCGCCTGAGAACGTCAGCAATGGCCTCAATAACCGCTCCAGCCCTGGCCACCCGCCACCTCAAATGTGGACAACCCCTTTAAAAATCTAAAGCGGTCTTCCCTATACCTTTTTTCATCTTTACACGTGTAGTGTACTCCCTGCCCTCTCGTCCCAGTTCTCCGCTGAAGCCATCATTATAATACATTTCCAATACCTCTAGTTGCTGTTACTGAATGGGGATGTGATCATTTATACTCAGAGGCTAAACACCCGTCCTGATCACAGAGCTGATGGGCTGTTACAGTGTATCGGTGCAGACAATCTTCTGTGAGTTAACAGCAGCACAACCCGCTCTCCTCTTCCAGATTCCAGGCTGATACATTTTCCCTGCACTGATACATTGTAACACGTATTGAATCTCTAAACTCTCAGCATGTGGATGTGCATGAAAACGTTTTTATTTACTGAAAGCAAACAGAGATCTTAGTGATAGTATGGAACTAATACTTTGTTAGAAATGTCAGAACTTTCCACTTTACTGTGATTTAACATTATTTCCATAAATCTTTAAATCAGTGTAAAACACAACAGAAATTCATGACAAAAATCATCTGCCAAGAACCACGACTAGTGACATAGGGTATAGATCGACACAGAGGGATTAGATCTGCAGGGGCGGAGGGGACTGCATCTGCAGGGGCGGAGGGGTACGGCATCTGCAGGAGCGGAGCGGCCTGCGATCTGCAGGAGCGGAGGGGACCGCATCTGCAGGAGCGGAGGGGACTGCATCTTCAGGAGCGGAGGGGACTGCATCTGCAGGAGCGGAGGGGACTGCTTCTGCAGGAGCGGAGGGGACTGCATCTGCAGGAGCGGAGGGGACCGCATCTGCAGGAGCGGAGGGGACCACATCTGCAGGAGCGGAGGGGACCGCATCTGCAGGAGCGGAGGGGACCCCATCTGCAGGAGCGGAGGGGACCCCATCTGCAGGAGCGGAGGGGACCCCATCTGGGCGGAGGAGATCAGGACAGGGGACCCCATCTGCAGGAGCGGAGGGACCCCATCTGCAGGAGCGGAGGGGACCCCATCTGCAGGAGCGGAGGGGACCGCATCTGCAGGAGCGGAGGGGACCGCATCTGCAGGAGCGGAGGGGACCGCATCTGCAGGAGCGGAGGGGACCGCATCTGCAGGAGCGGAGGGGACTGCATCTGCAGGAGCGGAGGTGATTGCATCTGCAGGAGCGGAGGGGACTGCATCTGCAGGAGCGGAGTGGACTGCATCTGCAGGAGCGTAGTGGACTGCATCTGCAGGAGCGGAGGGGATTACTTCTGCAGGAGTGGAGGGGACCACATCTGTAGGAGCGGAGGGAATTACATCTGCAGGAGCGGAGGGGATTATATCTGCAGGAGCGGAGGGGACCGCATTTGCAGGAGCGGAGGGAATTACATCTGCAGGAGCGGAGGGAATTACATCTGCAGGAGCGGAGGGGACCGCATCTGCAGGAGCGGAGGGGATTACATCTGCAGGAGCGGAGGGATTACATCTGCAGGAGCGGAGGGAATTACATCTGCAGGAGCGGAGGGAATTACATCTGCAGGAGAGGAGGGGATTACATCTGCAGGAGCGGAGGGAATTACATCTGCAGGAGAGGAGGGGATTACATCTGCAGGAGCGGAGGGAATTACATCTGCAGGAGTGGAGGGGACCGCATCTGCAGGAGCGGAGAGGTTAGATCAGGACAGGGATTAGATGGTAACACAGTAATGGTGTCTGGGGGTCACTTACCTTTCTCCTTTGACATCTTCTTTATACTAGGTCCAGTATCTTGGTCGGTGAGGTCTCCGTCTCTGGGTAACATGGCTGCAGGGAGAGAAGAGGTTACTGAGGGGCAGCAAGGGAAGGACAAAAGATGACCAGTGTTATATACTAAGGGGGGAGACCGGAGAACATGAGGGCAGAAGAGTGGAGAGGGCGATCACAAGAGGGTGAGGTGAAGGCAGAAGCTACACAAAAAGGAACGGGCAATGAGAGATGCAGAGGGCAGCAAGGAGGTGGGAGCAATTCTCAAAAGTGAGGTGCAAAAAATGGTCATGATGAGGGGAAAAAGGAGACAGAGGGTGAGGCAGGGGTAAGGGAGGTGAAGCGAGGGTGAGGCGGGGTAGGGGAGGTGCAGCGAGGGTGAGACGGGGGTAGGGGAGGTGCAGCGAGGGTAAGGGTAAGGGAGGTGAAGAGAGGGTGAGGCGGGGATATGGGAGGTGCATTGAGGGTGAGGGTAAGGGAGGAGAAGCGAGGGCGAGACGGGGGTAGGGGAGGTGCAGCACGGGCGAGACGGGGGTAGGGGAGGTGCAGCAAGGGTGAGGCGGGGGTAAGGGAGGTGCAGCACGAGCGAGACGGGGGTAGGGGAGGTGCAGCAAGGGTGAGGCGGGAGTAGGGGAGGTGCAGCGAGGGTAAGGCAGGGTAAGGGAGGTGCAGTGAGGGTGAGGCAGAGTAAGGGAGGTGCAGTGAGGGTAAGGGTAAGGGAGGTGAATAGAGGGTGAGGTGGGGTAGGGGAGGTGCAGCAAGGGTGAGGCGGGAGTAGGGGAGGTGCAGCGAGGGTAAGGCAGGGTAAGGGAGGTGCAGTGAGGGTGAGGCAGAGTAAGGGAGGTGCAGTGAGGGTAAGGGTAAGGGAGGTGAATAGAGGGTGAGGTGGGGTAAGGGAGGTGCAGCGAGGGTGAGGCAGGGGTGCGGGAGTTGCAGCGAGGGTGAGGTGGAGGTAAGGGAGGTGCAGCGAGGGTGAGGTGGAGGTAAGGGAGGTGCAGCGAGGGTGAGGCGGGGGTACGGGGGGTGAGGCGGGGGTGCGGGAGTTGTAGCGAGGGTGAGGCGGGGGTAAGGGAGGTGCAGCGAGGGTGAGGCGGGGGTACGGGAGGTGCAGCGAGGGTGAGGCGGGCGTAGGGGAGGTGCAGCGAGGGTGAGGTGGGGGTAAGGGAGGTGCAGCGAGGGTGAGGCGGGGGTAAGGGAGGTGAAGCGAGGGTGAGGCGGGCGTAGGGGAGGTGCAGCGAGGGTGAGGCGGGGGTACAGGAGGTGCAGCGAGGGTGAGGCGGGGGTAAGGGAGGTGAAGCGAGGGTGAGGCGGGCGTAGGGAGGTTCAGCGAGGGTGAGGCGAAGGTAAGGGAGGTGCAGCAAGAGTAATGCGGGGATACGGGAGGTGCAGCGAGGGTGAGGCGGGGGTAAGGGAGGTGCAGCGAGGGTGAGGCGGGCGTAGGGGAGGTGCAGCGAGGGTGAGGCGGGGGTAAGGGAGGTGAAGCGAGGGTGAGGCGGGGCGAGGGGAGGTGCAGCGAGGGTGAGGCGGGGGTAAGGGAGGTGCAGCAAGAGTAAGGCGGGGATACGGGAAGTGCAGCGAGGGTGAGGCGGGGGTACGGGAGGTGCAGCGAGGGTGAGGCGGGGGTACGGGAGGTGCAGCGAGGGTGAGGCGGGGGTACGGGAGGTGCAGCGAGGGTGAGGCGGGGGTACGGGAGGTGCAGCGAGGGTGAGGCGGGGGTACGGGAGGTGCAGCGAGGGTGAGGCAGGGGTAAGGGAGGTGCAGCCAGGGTGAGGCGGGGGTAGGGCAAGTGCAGCGAGGGTGAGGCAGGGTAAGGAATATAATAAGTAGTGCAGTTACTCACTGACACGGTCAGCTATGTTGTCTAGTTGGGAGGGCGAGCTGGAGACGCTACTGCTCTGGTGTGAGGAAGCATGGCTGCCGGGCCGCTGACCGTCCTCTATGGAGGGGGCGGGGGAGGGGCTGTCCTGGATCCTTTCCTGGAGAAGAAAACAGATGGCACTGTATATAACGGTATATAACGTGCAGGATGAGCCCCACCACCCGCAGCCGTCACCCCCAAAAACCAGACATCTCCCCCTCATATGAGACGCCCTGAGGGAGCTGCAGTGGCGGACATGTTGACTGTCACCCAGCTTTCCCAGGTACAGAAGTAACCACGACACAGCTGGATGATGTCTGTGCTAATGTCCAGACGGTACTGAGAGGGTTAATTCATATTTTGGAGATTTTTGTTCCCTCGGCGGGATGGAGACCACAGGGATCAGTGGCGCTGGTCACCGCTCATCACACCCCGGAACAGTAATGACCACCGGAAGGACGCAGCGAAACCAGCAAATTGACCCCGAGAGGTCCATCTGGGGCGAGGCATACAGTCTGTATACAGAATCCAATGTACCGAGTGAGGCGCCGGCTGCCTCGCACCTCACCCGTCTGTTAGATCACAGGAAGCTTTGTACCAAGAGGCGTCAAAACATACGATAGTGACAAGATCCGCGAGACGTGCAGAAATACGGAGGATGTATTACAGAACAGTCATGTGGAAGAAAGGAAGTGTACTGGGCCATGCTGGGGGTTGTGGTGTCCTGCGTATACAGTATAATGGAACTGTACTGGGGCCATGCTGGGGGTTGTAGTGTCCTGCGTATACAGTATAATAGAAGTGTACTGGTGTCATGCTGGGGTTGTAGTGCCCTGTGTATACAGTTTATTAGAACTATACTGGGGCCATGCTAGGGGTTGTAGTGTCCTGCATATCGGGCATAATAGAGAGTCATATTTCGTGTTCAGGTCATGTTGGGGGTTGTAGTGTTCTTAGTATAGTGCAGTTATCTCCAACCTGTTCTCCAGCTTTTGCAGAACTACAACTCCCATCATATCATAACAGGCACATTTTGGGGAACACTGGTACAGTGTAAAATAGAACTGTCTCATGCTAATGTTGGGGGTTGTAGTGTTCTGTGTACTAGTGACGGCGCCCTGTGACTTTGGCACGCTCTTTGTGGTGACTGTGATGTACAGCTCCTCCCGGCCCTGTATTTACAGGTGCCTGAGGCCGGGGGCAGGGTCATCCTTTAATTTTTTCCCTTGACTCTGGTCACACTGGGCGGCTGCGCGGTCCTCCGGTATGTGGTGAGCGGCTGCGCGGTCCTCCGGTATGCTGTGAGCGGCTGCGCGGTCCTCCCGTATGCGGTGAGCGGCTGCGCGGTCCTCCGGTATGCGGTGAGCGGCTGCGCGGTCCTCCGGTATGCGGTGAGCGGCTGCGTGGTTCTCTGGTATGTGGTGAGCGGCTGCGCGGTCCTTCGGTATGTGGTGAGCGGCTGCGAGGTCCTCCGTTATGCTGTGAGTGGCTGCGCGGTCCTCCGGTATGTGGTGAGCGGCTGTGCGGTCCTCCGGTATGCGGTGAGCGGCTGCGCTGTCCTCCGGTATGCGGTGAGCAGCTGCGCGGTCCTCCAGTATGTGGTGAGCGGCTGCGTGGTTCTCCGGTATGTGGTGAGCGGCTGCGCGGTTCTCCGGTATGTGGTGATTGGATGCTGGGTCCTCCGGTATGTGGTGAGCGGCTGCACGGTCCTCCGGTATGCTGTGAGCGGCTGCGAGGTCCTCCGGTATGCTGTGAGCGGCTGCGCGATCCTCTGGTCTGTGGTGAGCGGCTGCGCGCTCCTCTGGAATGTGGTGAGCGGCTGCGGGGTCCTCCGGTATGTGGTGAGCGGCTGCGCGGTCCTCCGGTATGTGGTGAGCGGCTGCACGGTCCTCCGGTATGTGGTGAGCGGCTGCACAGTCCTCCGGTATGTGGTGAGCGGCTGCACAGTCCTCCGGTACGTGGTGAGCATCTGCGCGGTCCTCCGGTATGTGGTGATAGGATGCGGGGTCCTCCACTATGTGGTGAGCGGATGAGTGGTCCTCCGCTATGTGGTGAGCGGCTGCGCGGTCCTCCGGTCTGCAGTGAGCGGCTGCGTGGTTCTCCGGTATGTTGTGAGCGGCTGCGCGGTCCTCCGGTATGTGGTGAGAGGCTGCGCGGTCCTCCGGTATGTGGTGAGCAGCTGCGTGGTTCTCCGGTCTGCGGTGAGCGGCTGCGCGGTCCTCCGCTATGAGGTGAGCGGCTGCGCGGTCCTCCGGTCTGCGGTGAGCGGCTGCGCGGTCCTCCGGTATGTGGTGAGCGGCTGCGCGGTTCTCCGGTCTGCGGTGAGCGGCTGCGCGGTCCTCTGGTCTGCGGTGAGCAGCTGCGCGGTTCTGTGGTGAGCGGCTGCGCGGTTCTGCGGTGAGCGGCTGCGCGGTTCTCCGGTCTGCTGGTGAGCGGCTGCGCGGCCCTCTGGTCTGCGGTGAGCGGCTGCGCGGTTCTGTGGTCTGCGGTGAGCGGCGGTATTCTTCAGGCTTGTAATCAGCAGACATCTATTTAGCTACTTAGCCGCAATCTGCCGCGCGCCATTAGGCGACTAGTCTGATGTCTCCGCCGAGTCACTATTTCACTGCGAGTTAATTATTTCATTACAAACGAGGCGAGAAGCGATCACGTCGCCGCTCATTTGCCAAACAAAGGGTTAATCGCCTTCGAGCTAATCAATGAGCGCCGTTCTATATGGAAAAGGGACAAAATCTAAAATTTCTGACGTTTTTGCGGCGGTTTTATTTGCCATTTCGGATTTTTTACTGCTGTGTCTCACTCCATATATTTTATACTCTCCGCCGCTGCCAGTTCTCCGCGGACGGCGCCGCCGCAGCCAATGGAATTTTTAGGGGAGATATTAGAACAATGTAACAGTTATGATTTCATAAGAAAATATTGTCACGGGTTTAATGGCGTCTCCTAAACATTAGGGGGGGGGAGCACGGAGGAGCTACACCTATATGGCTGGCACTATAGTCATGTCACATGCTCCAGTCACATCCAAAGCTGCACTCACTATCGTGGTGTCTCCCCTCTCGCAGGCTCCTGCTGGTTCAGTGTCTGCACAGACCTCTGGTAATTTACAGATCATACGAGGTGGAGTTTATATTATACGGGACGTGAAGAAAGAAAAATACATCTCACCCACCTGGTTTGTTAGGGTTTTGTCTGTCAGCAGAGCGAATAAAGATTCCAAGTGGCAGCCAGCAGAATTGTGAATGCAGCTCTAGATGTGAATGGAGGAAAAGACATTGTTGAAATAGAATTGTGAATGCAGCTCTGGAGGTGAAAGGGGGATGCTCTACATTGTAAAAGCAGAACAGTGAATGCAGCTCTGGGTGAGATTGAAATAGACATCACTGATAAAACAAAATAGTAAATGCAGATCTGGGTGTGATTGGAGGGTACACCATGATGTAATAGAATGGTGCATGCAGCTCTGGGAGTAAACGTAGTAGACAACAAGAATGGAAGACAATTGTTAATGCAGCTCTGCTTGTCAGTGGAGTAGAGGACATTCATGAAACAGAATCGTGAAGACAGTCAAGAGTATGAATGAAAGGCAACATTGATGAAACTGAATTGTGAATGCAGCTCTGGATGCAAATGGAGTAGACATCACTGATGAAGCTGGACTCTGAATGCAGAAGAACACTTTGATAAAAAAATGAATGTGAACGCAGCTCTGTGTGTGGCTGGAGAAAACGCCACTTTGTAACAGCAGAATTGTGAATGCAGCTCTGGTTGTGAAACTCTTTTCTATTGTCTGTCTTAGTGCCCAGGTGAGATGCCGTACCTGCCGTCCGTTACCTGGGGGCGCTCTTTCCCTCCTTTATCCCTACACGTATTAAAGGGGCGATATAGTCAGGGGTATCATGAGAAGAGAACTAGATTTTGGGGTGATGGAGTCGGGATCGCCCCTTCATTCCTCCGTCTCGGTGCAGCAGCGATAATTGATTCTTTCCTCAGCGCTCTCTGTCTCCACAGTCAGAGACAACGCGCAATCTAAATCTCCAGAGAGGCCACTCATCGCCTCGACCTAACTGCGCGGCTTCTGTATAAGGACGAGAACCTTTCTCCGATCCCCCCAATAACCGCACCTGATCGTCCTTAGGACCCCCCACGGTTTATACCGCTTCACAGGGCACCATTACAGCGCTCAGGAGCATCACTCATCTTTCCCATTCTCCGGCGTGGCACACTCAATACTTATCTAATGGACGTTTTGTCAGGTGCACTACAAATAGCAAGTGCAACAATGTCACCCAGCTTTCCCAGCGTCCTGATGGGCAGTGTCCTCGTCATGTGGAGAAACCTCATTCTAAGTTTCCAAATGACCAGCAGTGAGGGAGTTAACGCGGCGCGGGCCGTCAGAGCCACTAAATACCCGTGTGATTGGCGCACTCTTGATGGACTAATGTTTGCACAGTGTTAATACCGCCGGCGCTCAGGCTTCCCGGATCCTTGTCACTATTTCCTATCAAAACATTAATTTCCAGATGCTCGACTGAACAAGTAGCGAGATAATCGGTTCTGAGAGACGCACAAAAGGATTTCTCTGTTTTGAAAGCTGCAGTATAATATCAAGGATTTCAAAGACAGAAGGAGAAAGACGGAAAATATCAGCGCACATGACAGAACACCCAGAAAACACAGCAGCTGCTGAATTCTGCTCTGAAGGAGATCACAGCTACTAATACCAGGTTCCACTTCATAGATAGAAGGGATCCTGAGTTACGTCCTGTATTATACTCCAGAGCTGCACTCACTATTCTGCTGGTGCAGTCACTGTGTACATACATTACTTATCCTGTACTGATCCTGAGTTATATACTGTATTATACTCCAGAGCTGCACTCACTATTCTGCTGGTGCAGTCACTGTGTACATACATTACTTATCCTGTACTGATCCGGAGTTACGTCCTGTATTATACTCCAGAGCTGCACTCACTATTCTGCTGGTGCAGTCACTGTGTAACGTCCTATATTATACTCCAGAGCTGCACTCACTATTCTGCTGGTGGAGTCACTGTGTACATACATTACTTATCCTGTACTGATCCTGGGTTACATCCTGTATTATACCCCAGAGCTGCAATCACTGTTCTGCTGGTGCAGTCACAGTGTGCATACATTACTTATCCTGTACTGACCCTGAGTTACATCCTGTATTCTACTCCAGAGCTGCACTCACTATTCTGCTGGTGCAGTCACTGTGTACATACATTACTTATCCTGTACTGATCCTGAGTTACATCCTGTATGATACTCCAGAGCTGCACTCACTATTCTGCTGGTGGAGTCACTGTGTACACACATTACTTATCCAGTACTGATCCTGAGTTACATCCTGTATTATACTCCAGAGCTGCACTCACTATTCTGCTGGTGCAGTCACTGTGTACATACATTACTTACCCTGTTCTGATCCTGAGTTACATCCTGTATTATACTCCAGAGCTGCACTCACTATTCTGCTGGTGCAGTCACTGTGTACATACATTACTTATCCTGTACTGATCCTGTGTTATATACTGTATTATACTCCAGAGCTGCACTCACTATTCTGCTGGTGCAGTCACTGTGTACATACATTACTTATCCTGTACTGATCCTGAGTTACATCCTGTATTATACTCCAGAGCTGCACTCACTATTCTGCTGGTGGAGTCACTGTGTAACGTCCTATATTATACTCCAGAGCTGCACTCACTATTCTGCTGGTGGAGTCACTGTGTACATACATTACTTATCCTGTACTGATCCTGGGTTACATCCTGTATTATACCCCAGAGCTGCAATCACTGTTCTGCTGGTGCAGTCACAGTGTGCATACATTACTTATCCTGTACTGACCCTGAGTTACATTCTGTATTATACTCCAGAGCTGCACTCACTATTTTGCTGGTGCAGTCACTGTGTACATACATTACTTATCCTGTACTGATCCTGAGTTACATCCTGTATTATACTCCAGAGCTGCACTCACTATTCTGCTGGTGCAGTCACTGTGTACATACATTACTTATCCTGTACTGATCCTGAGTTACATCCTGTATGATACTCCAGAGCTGCACTCACTATTCTGCTGGTGGAGTCACTGTGTACACACATTACTTATCCAGTACTGGTCCTGAGTTACATCCTGTATTATACTCCAGAGCTGCACTCACTATTCTGCTGGTGCAGTCACTGTGTACATACATTACTTACCCTGTTCTGATCCTGAGTTACATCCTGTATTATACTCCAGAGCTGCACTCACTATTCTGCTGGTGCAGTCACCGTGTACATATATTACTTATCCTGTACTGATCCTGAGTTACAGCCTGTATTATACTCCAGAGCTGCACTCACTATTCTGCTGGTGCAGTCACTGTGTACATACATTACTTATCTTGTACTGATCCTGAGTTACATCCTGCATTATACTCCAGAGCTGCACTCACTATTCTGCTGGTGCAGTCACTGTGTACATACATTACTTATCCTGTACAGATCCTGAGTTATATCCTGTATTTACTCCAGAGCTGCACTCACTATTCTGCTGGTGCAGTCACTGTTTACATACATTACTTATCCTGTACTGATCCTGAGTTATATCCTGTATTATACTCCAGAGCTGCACTCACTATTCTGCTGGTGCAGTCACTGTGTACATACAATGCTTATCCTGTACTGATCCGGAGTTATATCCTGTATTATACTCCAGAGCTGCACTCCCTATTCTGCTGGTGTAGTCACTGTGTACATACATTACTTATCCTGTACTGATCCTGAGTTACATCCTGTATTATACTCCAGAGCTGCACTCACTATTCTGCTGGTGCAGTCACTGTGTACATACTTTACTTATCCTGTACTGATCCTGAGTTCCATCCTGTATTATACTCCAGAGCTGCACTCACTATTCTGCTGGTGCAGTCACTGTGTACATACATTACTTATCCTGTACTGATCCTGAGTTACATCCTGTATTATACTCCAGAGCTGCACTCACTATTCTGCTGGTGAAGTCACTGTGTACATACATTACTTATCCTGTACTGATCCTGAGTTACATTCTGTATTATACTCCAGAGCTGCACTCACTATTCTGCTGGTGCAGTCACTGTGTACATACATTACTTATCCTGTACTGATCCTGAGTTACACCTGTATGATACGCCAGAGCTGCACTCACTATTCTGCTGGTGGAGTCACTGTGTACATACATTACTTATCCTGTACTGAGCCTGAGTTACATCCTGTTTTATACTCCAGAGCTGCACTCACTATTCTGCTGGTGCAGTCACTGTGTACATACATTACTTATCCTGTACTGATCCTGAGTTATATCCTGTATTATACTCCAGAGCTGCACTCCCTATTCTGCTGGTGTAGTCACTGTGTACATACATTACTTATCCTGTACTGATCCTGAGTTACATCCTGTATTATACTCCAGAGCTGCACTCACTATTCTGCTGGTGCAGTCACTGTGTACATACATTACTTATCCTGTACTGATCCTGAGTTATATCCTGTATTATACTCCAGAGCTGCACTCACTATTCTGCTGGTGCAGTCACTGTGTACATACATTACTTATCCTGTACTGATCCTGAGTTACATCCTGTATTATACTCCAGAGCTGCACTCACTATTCTGCTGGTGCAGTCACTGTGTACATACATTACTTATCACTGTACTGATCCTGAGTTACATCCTGTATTATACTCCCAGAGCTGCACTCACTATTCTGCTGGTGCAGTCACTGTGTACATACATTACTTATCTCACTGTAACTGATCCTCGAGTTTACATCCTGTATTATACTCCAGAAGCTGCACTCACTATTCTGCTGGTGGAGTCACTGTGTACATATATTACTTATCCTGTACTGATCCTGAGTTACATCCTGTATTATACTCCAGAGCTGCACTCACTATTCTGCTGGTGCAGTCACTGTGTACATACATTACTTATCCTGTACTGATCCTCAGTTACATCCTGTGTTATACTCCAGAGCTGCACTCACTATTCTGCTGGTGCAGTCACTGTGTACATACATTACTTATCCTGTACTGATCCTGAGTTACATCCTATATTATACTCCAGAGCTGCACTCACTATTCTGCTGGTGCAGTCACTGTGTATATACAATACTTATCCTGTACTGATCCTGAGTTACATCCTGTATTATACTCCAGAGCTGCACTCACTATTCTGCTGGTTCAGTCACTGTGTACAGAGTGGTAAATATTCTATTGAACTGTTATATCTGTTCCTAGGAAAGCTGGGTGACAGGCGGAACCATTAGGGCCCCTGCTCCCTAGTACACCTCCTGTGTGATCAGCGCTGATGGCGGCACAGCGGACGTTATCCGGGTATTCGGATGACATTGAGCTCATTTATATAAGGCAGAGGGTCCTGTATGAGACCCCCAGCCCCTCTGTGATGACTGACAATATGGTCACCATTCCAGCTCCGGAGCGGCGCTCACCCAGCTTTCTCAGATGGCTGCACGGTGATCCTGCCGCCGATTTGGCAGATCTGTCTCTGAGGGTCTGAGTGGTGTCCACGGTGGGCGCAGGGACGGCGGCCATATTGATGGTCACAGTGTTATTCTGTGCAGCATCTTGGGGGTTAAATGCACCTTTTCAGTGGAATGCCGGATAGGACTGAGATTAACCCTTTGCTGTGCACCGAGGAGCGAGCTCCCATCAGAGGCCTGGATACAGATCGGAGGGGCGGCCGCTGGCGCAGGCGCTGCGCAGGGAGATCTCACAGCAGAAAGCAAATCTCTCGCAGACGTTTATGCAGAGGAAATGTCCGCGCCGCCATGTCTAATCTGAGGACGATCCTGCGGGGGGTCTGCACGGGGCGCGGTGCCTCGTTACCCCGCACGCCCATTGTTCTTACCTTGATGACAGAAGCTCCCACTCTAGACAGAGGGCTGTGCATCTGAGCCGCTGCGGCCATGTTGGCGATAGTATTAAGGTGATTCATTTGATTCATTGCCATGGCAACGGATGCAGGCGGTAAGCTGACTGGAAGGAGGGGGTGGGGCATGACCATGAACGGCAGGTCTAATCCTAAAAATACAAGAACAGAGGAGACGTTAATCCAGGGCGACGCCCCCACTCATTCCGCTTCTGTTACAATCTCATTCCCGTCACCCCAAATCCCAAGAGATATTCAGAGCTGCTGAGGAACGCAGGGGGTTCCAGGATGGGAGTTGTAGTTCTACACATTCACTGACCTCAGAATATCAGGATTGGTTACATTTGTAGGAAACACAAACAGAACTTGTTACATTTTGAACAAAGCGCAGTCCGGACTCTTCTCAATGTGGGGTCCATGCGGACGGGGGGCACAGCACAAACCGGGGGTCCCCTGCAGAGCTGAACCTTGGCTTTACTCAAGAGACAGGTCACATTTCTATAGAAAAGCATCTACCAGACACCATACTTTATACTCCAGTTCCATCCAGAGCTACATTCATAATTCTGCCGATATACAATATACTTCAGTCACATCCAGAGCTGCATTCACAATTCTGCTATGACATCATTACTTATACTACAGTCAGATCCAGAGCTGCAATCAAAATTATGCTGTTGTATAACGTCACATACGTCAGTTCCATCCAGAGCTACATTCATAATTCTGCTACAACAACATCAGCTATACTGCAGTCAGATCCAGAACTGTCATCACATTTATGCTGTTGTATAACCTCTTATAGTTCAGTCCTATCAAGAGCTGCATTCATAACTCTGCTGATATAAAATGCCTTATACTACACTCACATCCAGAGCTGCATTCACAATTCTGCTTCATCATTAACTATACTACAGTTAGATCCAGAGCTGCAAGCACAATTATGCTGCTGTATAACGTCATACACTCCAGTCACATCCAGAGCTGCAGTGCCAATTCTTCGTATAGATGATGCCCTGTACTCCGGTCACATCGCAGCTGTTACAGCATTACTTTTCTCTAGTCACCTCCAGAGCCTCGGTGACATTCCAGTACGCTTTTATTGGGAGTCTGTCAGCACCAGCTCAGTATGCCGAATCAGCAGGGACCTTGTGGGACTGCAGCCTGAGAGCCTTGGAGGAAGCTCTGGGTGTGACTGGAGTATAAAATATGATGGAACAGCAGAACTATGACTGCAGCTCTGGGTGTGACTGGAGTGTAAAATATGATGGAACAGCAGAACTATGACTGCAGCTCTGGGTGTGACTGGAGTATAAAATATGATGGAACAGCAGAACTATGACTGCAGCTCTGGGTGTGACTGGAGTATAAAATATGATGGAACAGCAGAACTATGACTGCAGCTCTGGGTGTGACTGGAGTGTAAAATATGATGGAACAGCAGAACTATGACTGCAGCTCTGGGTGTGACTGGAGTATAAAATATGATGGAACAGCAGAACTATGACTGCAGCTCTGGGTGTGACTGGAGTATAAAATATGATGGAACAGCAGAACTATGACTGCAGCTCTGGGTGTGACTGGAGTGTAAAATATGATGGAACAGCAGAACTATGACTGCAGCTCTGGGTGTGACTGGAGTATAAAATATGATGGAACAGCAGAACTATGACTGCAGCTCTGGGTGTGACTGGAGTATAAAATATGATGGAACAGCAGAACTATGACTGCAGCTCTGGGTGTGACTGGAGTATAAAATATGATGGAACAGCAGAACTATGACTGCAGCTTTGGAAGTGACTGGAGGATGAGACACAATGTAACAGAATTGCGAATGAAGCACTGGATGTGACTAGAATATAAGATATCATGTAACAGCAGAATTGTGATTGCAGCTCTGAGTGTAACTGTAGTATAGCACATGATGTAATTAAAAAAGCAAAGTGGATGCAACTGGCACCGTCTCATCAACTGGAGTAAAACCGTATTCTATACTCCAATTATGCTGTTTAATGGGGAATAAACTAGTATACCATCCATCATATAATCCACTATATAATCCGGCATACCATCCATCATATAATCCACTATATAATCCGGCATACCATCCATCATATAATCCCGTATATCATTCACTATATAATCCCGTATATAATCCAGTATATTATCCGGCATACCATCCATCATATCATACACTATATAATCCCATATATAATCCCGTATATCATACACTATATAATCCTATATATAATCCTGTATATCATACACTATATAATCTCATATATAATCCCTTATATCATACACTATATAATCCCTTATATAATCTAGTATATAATCCGGGATACCATCCATCATATTATACAATATATAATCTCATATATAATCCTGTATATCATACACTATATAATCCAGCATACCATCCATCATATCATCCAGTACATCATACACTATATAATCCCGTATATAATTCCATATATCAGATCTTTACAGTCACACTTTTCCGCTTCTCCATCGCTGAGCTCGTCAGTCGTCTCCTCAATCCTCTGCTCTCGTTATAATGTAATCGGGCGGATTACCAATAATCGGGGGCAATAACCGCCGCTGGTCACCTAACGTAAAGGGATTCAGCAGTCCTATGTAAATAAAGCTTTATCACTGCGTTATGAAAGGTTCTGCACCTGTCTAATAGACTGCTTGCTGTCAGTGAAAGGGAACATTACACTGAATACAGAGGCTGAATACCTGCCCTAACAAACAGCTGAAGGTCTGTTACAATGTATCAGTTAAGGTTACAGCTATCAGCCTGGAGTCCAGGACAGTTAGGAGATATCTGCTGCTGCTATGTTTAGCTCAGAGAGGATTGTCTGCCCTGAAACACTGCAACAAACCTTCAGCTGTGAGAAAGAATATTTTAAGATGGGTAGTCAGACTCTTTTACATAGGACTGGCCCTTTAAGCTACAATTCATGGCGAACAAAACCCCTTCTGGACCTCGGGTCAGTATTCACACACATTCCTGAGCTGCGGACATTCCTCCCTTATACTCCAGTCACACCGAGAGCTGCAGTCCCATTCCTGCTGGTTCCTTCAGAGTCACTGCTGGGATGACAAACACAACCCCCATCATTTCAGCTGCTCTCCCATAATGCCCAGTATTTGCAGGGTGAACCAGCAGGGAAAAGAAATGAAGAAACCGCCAGGAGTTGGGAACGCAGCTCTGGCTGTGACTGGAGTAGGACAACTACTTGGACATGGGTCGCTGTGGATGTCTCCGGTATACGTACGGTTAGACAGCAGGTGATTTTGCTGGAGAGGACTTAACGGATGAGCACCTCCGATGGCGGACTGTCCGGACAGGGTGACGTGTCCCAGTGCATGCTGGGAGCCGCCGCTGGTGATCGGAGACTGGAGCTTCTCCTTATCCCACGAGGATTCGCTTCCACCTGGAGCATGAGGAGAACACGTCAGTAACATCAACACCATGATGACACGCCGGGTGCAATCCCGGAGAAACTGCGAATATAAACCATCAGACGCCCGTTACCCGAGGCAACCGCAACCCCTCCCCCCAAACCGTCCTAATTTATAGAGGGTGAAGCTCAGTCCTACAACCTCCTCATGAGACTTTGGGGGGAGATTCATTCATTCGTTTTAATTCCCGACACAAATGAAGACAGAAATCTACAGCGGCTCCGAGCTTTCATTCTGGTGCACAGACCGCCGGAGGGTGCACCTAATTTATCACAAGGTCTGAACCTCATCATAAACCAGTCACATCCTCCGGAACCGCAGGGGGTCAAACACAATAACACAGCGTTTAATAAATCTCCCCCATTGTCTTTCAATTCTTCACCATTTTTAAGATCTCTGCTTGCTATCAGTGAATGAGAGCACTCCAGTTTACATTTAGAAGCATTAAGCCTGTATATACAGTGCATTTACAAAGTCCTCACACCCCTCAGTGTCCTCACATTCTGTCCTCTCGCTCCTTGTGCCCTCAGTCCACAGAATGAGAAAGTGAGAAGAAGGTGAGAAATCTTCACTGATTTACCGAGAGGGGAAAATAACATCTCACATGGGCAAAAGTATTCACACCCTTTACTCGGGACATAAGTCTTCGGCCCCTTTACTCAGGACATAAGTCTTCAGCCCCTTTCCTCAGGACATAAGTCTTCAGCCCCTTTACTCAGGCCATAAATCTTCAGCCCCTTTACTCAGGACATAAGTCTTCAGCCCCTTTACTCAGGACATAAGTCTTCAGCCCCTTTACTCAGGACATAAGTCTTCAGCCCCTTTACTCGGGACATAAGTCTTCAGCCCCTTTACTCGGGACATAAGTCTTCAGCCCCTTTACTCAGGACATAAGTCTTCAGCCCCTTTACTCAGGACATAAGTCTTCAGCCCCTTTACTCAGGACATAAGTCTTCAGCCCTTTTACTCAGGACATAAGTCTTCAGCCCCTTTACTCAGGACATAAGTCTTCAGCCCCTTTACTCAGGACATAAGTCTTCAGCCCCTTTACTCGGGACATAAGTGTTCAGCCCCTTTACTCGGGACATAAGTCTTCAGCCCCTTTACTCGGGACATAAGTCTTCAGCCCCTTTACTCAGGACATAAGTCTTCAGCCCCTTTACTCGGGACATAAGTCTTCAGCCCCTTTACTCAGGACATAAGTGCTTCAGTCCCTTTACTCGGGACATAAGTCTTCAGCCCCTTTACTTGGGACATAAGTCTTCAGCCCCTTTACTCGGGGAACTGATAGCACAAGGAGCAAGAGAACAGAATGTGAGTTTCTGAACGGATTGTAGCTCATCCTGGTCTCAGATGAGAAGTGGATACAATGTATCAGTCTGGACAATGCTCTGGACTCCAGGTTGATACATTATAACAATCTGAAACCTGAAAACCAACTATGGAGGATCGGTTGATTTTCGTGGGGGCTTTACTGCGCCAAAGAAACCAGACATGTCGACAAATTCTCAGCGTCCAACAGGAGAAGGTTTAATACTGAAGGACACGGCTTCATTCTTGGACCACAAATCACAACCAACGCTGTACCCCTGTACTATTCAGGAGGAACACCCCCAAAACGTATCCCCGCCCACACCTGGAATGATTGTACATCCACAGTTACCCCCAAAGCTCCAGAAAATTGGATAATTATGGAAGGCGAAGGTGGAGCAGAACGATGTGGGGGCACCAGACAGAAGACTTGGGCACATACTGGTGGAAACCACCTTGGGGTATTGAGTAACTACAATGATTTATTCCGGGCCCTATAGGTCCGGTCACTATGTATAGGGCCCAACAGTAAACAAGGAGGATGGCTGCAGCAAGGACCAGGCAGTGAGATCCTCCCTTTACAGCCAGCCTACCGGTAACGCTCATGTTCACATGACAGAGCTGAACTCTCCCAGGCTCCCTGCTTGTTCAGTGTCTGCATACAGTATGCTCTGCAGGAAGCATAATAAAAGTGGGAGCACCCCTGTATTCTAGAGGCTCACCTGAGCCGTTAGGGGGTGTCTGTCCTCAAACTTGCTGACTGTTTCCAATAAGAGCCAGCAGAACAGTGAGTGTACAATGAGGCTCATTATCTTTCCCGGTCCTCGTCCTATGCCGTCAGCTCCAGGGTGTAGTGTACGCTTTCAGTAACTTCTCCGTGGAGACGGCGCCATCTTGTCAGGTTTCTCTCCCGTTACATCGGGGACCCGACTCTCCCACAAATCTGCGGCTTTTTATAAATTTCAAAGGCGACCAATGAGAATCGCAAGCTGAACGCCGTAATTTACAGTGCCGACCGTACGATCACCGCGTCCAGCTGTCACCCGGTGTCCGACGCTTTTTATCTCTGTGAAGTTAGTCGGGAGTCTATCATGCCGTTCACGTCCGCGCCCCCAGTC
This sequence comes from Bufotes viridis, assembly GCA_033119425.1. Lineage (NCBI taxonomy): Eukaryota > Metazoa > Chordata > Amphibia > Anura > Bufonidae > Bufotes > Bufotes viridis. The sequence continues at coordinate 3,026,123 of CM065597.1, forward strand.
CCAGCGCGCAACTGCACGGTGTTTATTTCTTTATTTAATATCAGGAACAGAAGACGGATAAAATCCCATTCATCATCCGCTCGGAAACTCAAACACAAAGTAGATTTTACTCCACTGGAGTCCGAGGAGCGGCGAGCGCCGCCGGTCCCATCAATCACACCACTCGTCCCAAGCCACTGCGCTGGTCCAGAGCGGGGGAGACTGAGCTAAACAGGAATCTGACTCCACAGGGCAGACATATCTGATGTGCAGCTGCACAGGGGCCCTGGAATTAAGGGGCCACAGCCTCCCTACTGCCAATAAGGGACTGGCTGACGTAAACATCACCGCCCGGAGCCGATGGCCACACAGCGCTCAGAACATGTCCTCCGGAGAACGCTGCGCGAGGAAAACGCTAAGGCGCAGATTTATTTTGCAGGTTTTCCAGTATTTGTGGGTTTAGTCCATAAATCAAGTCAAATAAATGAGATGAAGGCGCGCGCCGCGCTCCCGTTATTACCTGCGCTACTGGAGAAACACTATTTACTGTCCATATGTTCCCTGACAGCGGAGATGTATGATCCGGACAGATGCCGGCCATATTTAGGAGAGCTTAATAGCCTGGAAGATGCGCACAGAAGGTGCCGGGGGCGCCGCTCGTCTCCGTATATGGTCCACAATTAAAATTCACTGTTCTCTGCAGGATAATGAAGGAGCGGGCGAGCAGGAAACTAGAGCCCCCGAAAACTGCCTCTATAAATTGGGGACACAGAGGTGATACAAGAAGTCCCAAAGTCACCGCTCCCAGGAAAGTAAAAGCCTCCGGAGCAGAACTCACAACTCTACAGCTTCAGAGCTGAAATCTCCCAGCTCCCCCCCACCCCCTGCTTGTTCACTGCCTGCACAGAGTTTGCTCTGTTGATTTCAGCACAGTGTGTTCACAACAAGCTGCAGTGTTAACGTGGTAGGAAAAGCGGATTCAACGGAAATCGCCAAATACGTTTCTTCAAATGTCAGGAAGGGGACAATAAGACCGCGTCAATGAACGAGTGTGACCATAGAGTTAAGTGCTTGGCCTGCTGACGTAAAATACAATCAGGCCTCATGCACACGGCCAAATTGTGGATCCGCAAAATACAGATACCGTCCGTGTGCGTTCCGCATTTTGCGTATCGATATTTCCTGCCCTCTGTAAGAACTGCTTATTCACGTCCACAAAACGGACAAGTAAAGGACATGTACTATTTTTTTGCGAGGCTGCTGTCTGAAATAAATGGGTTCACATCTGATCCGTAAAAAATAAATGCAGATCGGATGCGGACCAAAAGTTCAACCGCGTGCACGAGCCCATAAAGGAAGGAGCGACATGAAGACTTGGAGCCGTTCTTAGGGAGTATTCACACACGGCAGATTTGTTGCAGGACTTTCTATGACCGTCCCATTTATCAGAATGGGGTCTGCAAAAATCCATCCCCCTGCAACATCCTGCACAGTATAGCAGCTTTACGGCAGCGCACTGGCTCTAAGGTCCCCGTGTCACTCGGACGGCTGAACCAGTAGACGGTTATTTTCTGCACAGTTTCAGCGGAGACGAGAAAAAAATGGAAAAAAAACCTGTTCCTCAAAGTCCCCGTCAGAAGCGCCTCGGCCTGGACGCCATGCTTTTCATGTGGCGGATTGTGCGCAGGAGGAAGCCATGATTTACAGCAGGTTAAAGTGTCAAATTGGAAAAGCCTCACTGATGGTTTTACTGGGCCCGTTCCAAAAACGTATCAAGCGCTGGAGAGATGTAATTACTGCTAAGCCGCGCCAAAGCATTGAAATGTGCCCATTAATTCTGCAATTCCCAGTCTGTCCATCAGTCAGTCATACTTAAAAAATATGTCTGTCACCGCTTAGGTGAAGTAATCTCCTAATAATGATGTAATGAGAAGCTGGAGATCTCTGCGCCCGTCCAAACTTTCCGAAAAAAAGGAAACCGAATGAAAAGCGACAAAATGTCAAATAAGGAGAAGATCAGCGGCTGCAGGAGGCGCCGATGGTCGCCCAGAACGGGGCTCACATTTTAGGGGCTAACTGCAGGAAATACTGTATTCTGTGCCGAGCTACATCATGTCATGTACTCCAGTAGCATCCAGAGCTGCGCTCAAAGCCTCTTATTCTCCAATAGCATCCAGAGCTGCACTCACATCATGTACTCCAGTAGTATTCAGAGCTGCACTCACAGCCTCTCATTCTCCAGTTACTTCCAGAGCTGCACTCACATCATGTACTCCAGTAGTATTCAGAGCTGCACTCACAGCCTCTCCTTCTCCAGTTACTTCCAGAGCTGCGCTCACATCCACTTATTCTCCAATAGCATCAAGAGCTGCACTCTCCCTCTTATTCTCCAGTAGCATCCAGAGCTGCAGTCACAGCCTCTCATTCTCCAGTTACTTCCAGAGCTGCACTCACAGGCTCTTATTCTCCAATAGCATCGAGAGCTGCACTCTCCCTCTTATTCTCCAGTAGCATCCAGAGCTGCACTCACAGCCTCTTATTCTCCAATAGCATCCAGAGCTGCACTCTCCCTCTTATTCTCCAGTAGCATCCAGAGCTGCACTCATAGCCTCTCATTCTCCAGTTACTTCCAGAGCTGCACTCACATCATGTACTCCAGTAGTATCCAGAGCTGCACTCTCATCCTCTTATTCTCCAATAGCATCCAGAGCTGCACTCTCATCCTCTTATTCTCCAATAGCATCCAGAGCTGCACTCACAGCCTCTTATTCTACAGCAGCATCCAGAGCTGCACTCTGATCCTCTTATTCTCCAATAGCATCTAGAGCTGCACGCACAGCATCCTATTCTCCAGTTACTTCCAGAGCTGCAATTACATCATGTACTCCAATAGTATCCAGAGCTGCACTCTCATCCTCTTATTCTCCAGTTACTTCCAGAGCTGCACTCACATCCTCTTATTCTCCAGTTACTTCCAGAGCTGCAATTACATCATGTACTCCAATAGTATCCAGAGCTGCACTCTCCTCCTTTAATTCTCCAGTAGTATCCAGAGCTGCACTCACAGCATCTTGTTCTCCAATAGCATCAAGAGCAGCACTCACAGCATCTTATTCTCCAGTTACTTCCAGAGCTGCACTCACATCATGTACTCCATTAGTATCCAGAGCAGCACTCACAGCCTCTCCTTCTCCAGCAGCATCCAGAGCTGTACTCACAGACTCTTATTCTTCAGTTACTTTCAGAGCAGCACTCTGATCCTCCTATTCTCCTTTTGTATGCAGAGCTGCACTAATATCCTCTTATTCTCCAGTTACTTCCAGAGCTGCACTCTCATCCTCTTATTATCCAGTAGCATCCAGAGCTGCACTCTCATCCTCTTATTCTCCAGTAATATCCAGAGCTGCATTCACATCCTCTTATTCTCCAGAAATATCCAGAGCTGCGCTCACATCCTCTCATTCTCCAGTAGTATCCAGAGCTGCAGTCTCATCCTCTCATTCTCCAGCAATATCCCGAGCTGCACTCACATCCTCTTATTCATCATTAGCATCCAGAGCTGCACTTCCATCCTATTATTCTCCAGTAGTATCCAGAGCTGCACTCACAGCCTCTTATTCTTCAGTTACTTCCAGAGCTGCACTCTCATCCTCTTACTCATCAGTAGTATCCAGAGCTGCACTCTCAGCCTCTTATTCTTAAGTTACTTCCAGAGCTGCACTCACATCCTCCTTTTCTTCAGTTACTTCCAGAGCTGCACTAACATCCTCTTATTCTCCAGTAGTATCCAGAGCTGCGCTCACATCTTCTTATTCTCCAGTAGTATCCAGAGCTGCACTCTCAGCCTCTTATTCTTAAATTACTTCCAGAGCTGCACTCACATCCTCCTATTCTCCAGTTACTTTCAGAGCTGCACTATCATCCATTTATTCTCCAGTAGTATCCAAAGCTGCACTCACAACCTTTTATTCTCCAGCAGCATCCAGAGCTGCACTCACATCCTCTTATTCTCCAGTTACTTCCAGAGCTGCGCTCACATCCTCTTATTCTCCAGTTACTTCCAGAGCTGCACTCTCATCCTCTTATTCTCCAGTAGTATCCAGAACTGCACCCTCATTATTCTTATTCTCCAGTGGCATCCAGAGCTGCACTCTCATCCTCTTATTCTCCAGTAGTATCCAGAACTGCACCCTCATTATTCTTATTCTCCAGTAGCATCCAGAGCTGCGCTCACATCCTCTTATTATCCAGTAGCATCCAGAGCTGCACTCTCATCCTCTTATTCTCCAGTAATATCCAGAGCTGCACTCTCATCCTCTTATTCTCCAGTAATATCCAGAGCTGCATTCTCATCCTCTTATTCTCCAGTAATATCCAGAGCTGCAGTCTCATCCTCTCATTCTCCAGCAATATCCAGAGCTGCACTCTCATCCTCTTATTCTCCAGTAATATCCAGAGCTGCATTCACATCCTCTTATTCTCCAGAAATATCCCGAGCTGCACTCACATCCTCTTATTCATCATTAGCATCCAGAGCTGCACTTCCATCCTATTATTCTCCAGTAGTATCCAGAGCTGCACTCACAGCCTCTTATTCTTCAGTTACTTCCAGAGCTGCACTCTCATCCTCTTACTCATCAGTAGTATCCAGAGCTGCACTCTCAGCCTCTTATTCTTAAGTTACTTCCAGAGCTGCACTCACATCCTCCTTTTCTTCAGTTACTTCCAGAGCTGCACTAACATCCTCTTATTCTCCAGTAGTATCCAGAGCTGCGCTCACATCTTCTTATTCTCCAGTAGTATCCAGAGCTGCACTCTCAGCCTCTTATTCTTAAGTTACTTCCAGAGCTGCACTCACATCCTCCTATTCTTCAGTTACTTCCAGAGCTGCGATTACATCCACTTATTCTCCAGTTACTTTCAGAGCTGCACTATCATCCATTTATTCTCCAGTAGTATCCAAAGCTGCACTCACATCCTCTTATTCTCCAGTTACTTCCAGAGCTGCACTCACATCCTCTTATTCTCCAGTAGTATCCAGAACTGCACCCTCATTATTCTTATTCTCCAGTGGCATCCAGAGCTGCACTCTCATCCTCTTATTCTCCAGTAGTATCCAGAACTGCACCCTCATTATTCTTATTCTCCAGTAGCATCCAGAGCTGCGCTCACATCCTCTTATTATCCAGTAGCATCCAGAGCTGCACTCTCATCCTCTTATTCTCCAGTAATATCCAGAGCTGCACTCTCATCCTCTTATTCTCCAGTAATATCCAGAGCTGCATTCACATCCTCTTATTCTCCAGAAATATCCAGAGCTGCAGTCTCATCCTCTCATTCTCCAGCAATATCCAGAGCTGCACTCTCATCCTCTTATTCTCCAGTAATATCCAGAGCTGCATTCACATCCTCTTATTCATCATTAGCATCCAGAGCTGCACTTCCATCCTATTATTCTCCAGTAGTATCCAGAGCTGCACTCACAGCCTCTTATTCTTCAGTTACTTCCAGAGCTGCACTCTCATCCTCTTACTCATCAGTAGTATCCAGAGCTGCACTCTCAGCCTCTTATTCTTAAGTTACTTCCAGAGCTGCACTCACATCCTCCTTTTCTTCAGTTACTTCCAGAGCTGCACTAACATCCTCTTATTCTCCAGTAGTATCCAGAGCTGCGCTCACATCTTCTTATTCTCCAGTAGTATCCAGAGCTGCACTCTCAGCCTCTTATTCTTAAGTTACTTCCAGAGCTGCACTCACATCCTCCTATTCTTCAGTTACTTCCAGAGCTGCGATTACATCCACTTATTCTCCAGTTACTTTCAGAGCTGCACTATCATCCATTTATTCTCCAGTAGTATCCAAAGCTGCACTCACATCCTCTTATTCTCCAGTTACTTCCAGAGCTGCGCTCACATCCTCTTATTCTCCAGTTACTTCCAGAGCTGCACTCTCATCCTCTTATTCTCCAGTAGTATCCAGAACTGCACCCTCATTATTCTTATTCTCCAGTAGCATCCAGAGCTGCACTCTCATCCTCTTATTCTCCAGTAATATCCAGAACTGCACCCTCATTATTCTTATTCTCCAGTAGCATCCAGAGCTGCACTTTCATCCTCTTATTCTCCAGTAATATCCAGAGCTGCGCTCTCATCCTCCTATTCTCCAGTAATATCCAGAGCTGCGCTCACATCCTCTTATTCTCCAGTAATATCCAGAGCTGCGCTCACATCCTCTTATTCTCCAGTAGTATCCAGAGCTGCACTCACAGCCTCTTATTCTTCAGTTACCTACAGAGCTGCACTCACATCCTCTTATTCTCCAGTAGCATCCAGAGCTGCACTCACATCTTCCTATTCTCCAGTTACTTCCAGAGCTGCACTCACATTCTCCTATTCTCTATTTACTTACAGAGTTGCACTCACATACACTTATTCACCAGTTACTTCCAGAGCTGCACTCACATCATGTACTCCAGCAGCATCCAGAGCTGCACTCTCATCCTTTTATTCTCCAGTAGTATCCAGAGCTGCACTCTCAACCTCTTATTCTCCAGTAGTATCCAGAGCTGCGCTCACATTCTCTTATTCTCCAGTTACTTCCAGAGCTGCACTTACATCATGTACTCCAGTAGTCTCCAGAGCTGCACTCACAGCCTCTTATTCTCCAGCAGCATCCAGAGCTGCGCTCACATCCTCTTATTCTCCAGTTACTTCCAGAGCTGCACTCACATCATGTACTCCAGTAGCATCCAGAGCTGCGCTCACATCCTCTTATTCTCCAGTTACTTCCAGAGCTGCACTCTAATCATCTTATTCTACAGTAATATCCAGAGCTGCGCTCACATCTTCTTATTATCCTGCAATATCCAGAGCTGCACTCTCATCCTCTTATTCTCCATTTACTTCCAAAGCTGCACTTACATCCTCTTATTATGTAGTTACTTCCAGAGCTGCACTCACATCCTGTTATTCTGTAGTTACTTCCAGAGCTGCACTCACAATTTTGACCTTATATTCTGCCTTATACTTTATACCATCTGAGCTATACTCCACTCACATCCAAAGCTGCATTTACATTTCTGCAGTTACCCCATGTCTTAGACCCTTTAAAATCACATCCAGAAGACCTAGAATAGAATTCATAAGAGGATATCGAGGATTGTGTCCTTTTAATTGATCCTCCATTGAGCAGAATAAAAAAAGTGGATGTGCGAAAGATGATTGTAAAACGGCCTAAAGCCTCATTCACACCTCAGTGTTTGGTCAGTTATTTCCATCAGTGATTCTGAGCCAAAACCAGGATTGGGCCTCCACAGACATAAGGTGAATGGGAAAGATCTGCTCCTGGTTTTGGTTCAAAATCACTGACCAAACACTGATGAGTGAATGAGGCATTAGGCTGCAGTCAAACCCAGAGCTGCATTCATAATTCTGCTTCTACATCATAATTTACACTCTAGTCCTATTCAGAGCTGTATTCACAAAGCACTGCACTCTGCAGCCTGGAGGCAAAGGAGAGAATTATGAAGACTGCAAACAATTGTAACAAAGCATCAGCTGTGTGAAGTTTTTATTTGGGAAGGTTGTCAGCCTCTGAGCGAAATCAAGAACGTCCTAAGCAAGCAGAGATGTGAAAAACAATGAGGATTACAAAGATGCAGCACTCTTCATTAGGGCTCATTCAGAAAACCGCGCTGTGTTTTGCGCATCTGCAAAACACGGATGCCGGCCATGTGCGTTCTACAATTTTAGAACGAAATGGGAAGCCCATTATAGAAATGTCAATTCTTGTTCGCAAAAAAGGACAAGAACAGGACATGTTCAATGTTTTTTGCGGGGCCACGGACTAGAACCACAGATGCAAACAGGACACGGCGTGCTGTCCGCATCTTCTACGGCCCTGTTGAAATTAACGGGTCCACACCTGTTCCGCAAAATTGTGGAAGAGATGCGGACACATTCGTACATTTGTGTGTATGAGCCCTTATACAATGATTATGCTTCATTCAGGCTGCTCCAGTCATTTCCGAAAGCGGTGATCTTACACGGATTCCTTATCAATATTTACAACATCAAATAAACAGCCTGTACCCGGAATAACGATACATTGTTTCTATCTCAGTCTTCTTGGACGGGAGACAGTTTCTCGCGCTGTAAACCGTCTGGCGCCACATCGCAGTAATTGCCGCGTCCGCGTTTTCTGAGCAGGAGACGCCTTGATTATGTTTTGAAAAAATATTGACAGCTTGAATCCCAATCGCCGTGCCGCTAACAAATTCCAAATGTTTTGTCCCATTTCTTGTGAGCAACACCATCTGCCAGAGGTGGAGGAAGGCGACATCGCCGGGCGACTCCCTCCAAGAATTCATCTGCCACCGACTAATGCCGCCTGAATAAAGGGGATTAAGATTCGGAGGCTTCAGAGACTATTGATAATTTGCTATAATTGGGAAGAAATGAAGATAAATGAGGTTGAGGATGGAGAGGCAATTAAATGTGCCGCGAGTACAGCTGTGTTCCCGGCCTACATCCCTTGGCCTTTACTTCAGCGCGCTACGTGCAAATTAAGCATAATGACAAATAAGCCGTGTCCGCGAAACACAAGAAGAGGCGGAGCAAAGCGTGAAGCCGCGACAGTCACCGAGATACGGAAATATAGCATACGGCTTCTAGAGACATATATAAAGATGTAGCAGAGTATACATGGGGATAGCAGAGTACAGATAATGTAGATGTCACCTGCAGTCCTATGTAACACCACAGATAACACAGCGATAACTCTCTGAGTACAGATAATGTAGTAGATGTCACCTGCAGTCCTATGTAATACCACAGATAACACAGTGATATCTCTCTGAGTACAGATAATGTAGTAGATGTCACCTGCAGTCCTATGTAACACCACAGATAACACAGTGATAACTCTCTGAGTACAGATAATGTAGTAGATTTTACCTGCAGTCCTATGTAACACCACAGATAACACAGTGATATCTCTCTGAGTACAGATAATGTAGTAGATGTCACCTGCAGTCCTATGTAACACCACAGATAACACAGTGATATCTCTCTGAGTACAGATAATGTAGTAGATGTCACCTGCAGTCCTATGTAACACCACAGATAACACAGTGATAACTCTCTGAGTACAGATAATGTAGTAGATGTCACCTGCAGTCCTATGTAACACCACAGATAACACAGTGATAACTCTCTGAGTACAGATAATGTAGTAGATGTCACCTGCAGTCCTATGTAACACCACAGATAACACAGTGATATCTCTCTGAGTACAGATAAAGTAGTAGATGTCACCTGCAGTCCTATGTAACACCACAGATAACACAGTGATAACTCTCTGAGTACAGATAATGTAGTAGATGTCACCTGCAGTCCCATGTAACACCACAGATAACACAGTGATAACTCTCTGAGTACAGATAATGTAGTAGATGTCACCTGCAGTCCTATGTAACACCACAGATAACACAGCGATAACTCTCTGAGTACAGATAATGTAGTAGATGTCACCTGCAGTCCTATGTAACACCGCAGATAATACAGCCATGTAGTATAATATGACCAGACCTTGTACATGTCCTCACTAACATTACCATGATAATACCTCCCACACGCACACTCCTCCTCTCCTGAAATACTCTGTGCTTCTGGGGGTATCTTGCTCCGTCTCAGTCTGGGAATTAGTGGACGGGCAGATTCTCCTGTAGGTTAGGTTTTTTAGTTTTTCTGACAACCTTTCCCCCATCTGTAGTAAATGGGATTTGTTTCCACCCCCCCCCTCGTGTATCCTGGGTAAGATGCCACGGCTTTACCACCACATGGGGGGAGGGACTTCATATTCTAATTTAAAAATTAATACACTGAAAATATAAAGAATATGAAAACAGACGAGATAAGGTGAATATGCGCTTTTTTTGCGTCTTGGTCACTTGTTCTCCTCCTTCCTGCTTTGTTCTCGCCGCGCTGTAGCATCACTCATATTATTATTCCAGTATCATCTGTTACCAAGTATCAGCAATTCCCACATCTAATTACAGGCAGGATTTCAGAGTCATTAAACAGAATACATTTCCATTAGCGACTCTGGAAGAAGACGGCGAAAATCAACAAGACTAAGGCACGCGCCGAAAACGGACGGACGGCGAGAAAGTAACAGCGCGATAACGACCGCCCAACAGTCCTCACGTTACCAACACCCAAGATAAAGCGCAACAAATGTAACAAAGTGTCAGTTACCGAAAGTTCTCCACTGTGGACGTTTCAAGGGGGTTTCCAGGATTGTCATATTGATGGACTATTCTCAGGACAGGTCCCCAATATCAGATCGGTGGGGGTCCGACTCCCGGGACCCCAAAGAGCAGCTGTTTGAGGGCACTGGGGGCACTTTTTGGAGCATCGCAAGATCCGCGCAGCTGTCCGATGGGGGTCAGGGGGTGGGCAACCTCCGGAACTCATGGGCATAGCTATAGGGGGTGCAGAGGTATCAGTCGCTACCAGGCCCAGGAGCCTGAGGGGCCCAAAGACCCTTGTGCTTCATAAAAAGACACAAAAAGCACCAAGGGAAAAGGGGGCCCAAGCTGAACTCCTGCGCCAGGGCCCATGAGCCGTTAGCTACGCCCCGTCTCCAGCTGTTGTGAAACTACAACTCCCAGCATGCATACTTGCTCTGCTCTTCTAAGAACTCTCATATAAATGAATGGAGCATGCTGGGACCTGTAGTTTCACAACAGCTGGAGTGCCGAAGGTTAATGCTCCCTGGTCTAGGCCATGTGACCGATGAACGTGACAGTCCTGGGAAGAGACAGTTCTGGGAAGAGACAGTCGTAGGAAGAGTCCTTAGTACTCACTGGAGCGTCGTGGACTCTTCAAAGGGCTGATCGCGGGGGTGCAGGGGGTCGGACCCCCAGGAACAGATATTGATGAGCTGTCCGGAGGATAGGTCATCAATATCAAAAACTAGAACAACTCCTCTAAGACGACCCCCTGGGATACATTGTAGTCACTTCTAAAGGCTCATGCCCACGACCCACAATATATGGGCACCGGCCGCTTGTGCACAATCCGGAAGGTGCGGAATGGAGCGGAGGCGTGGAACCCCATGGAAGCGCTCCGGAGTGCTTCCATGGGTTTTCTGTCCGTGCCTCCGCACCGCAAAAAAGTAGAGCATGCATTACTTTTTACGGTACAGACCGTCGGATGCGGTTCGTGAATGGGTCCTACATCCACATATGGTGGCCCTGCGGTGGGTGCCCGTGCATTGACTACCGCAAGTCTCGGTCCACTGCCAGGCCACGAGTTGTAATCACTTTCCACTACTTCCATGCACTGCCGGGTTCTCCTACATGGGTAGAGCCTGTCATCCCCATCCTCCTGAATACTACTATCACAGTACATATGGCGGTATTATATATTAGTATGGTGCTGTTTATTACAGTGCAGCCTCTGTGCTCTCCTGTTACTTTACAGGTCCGCGACTTATGCCGCCATATACCGGATCCCTCAGGACGCAGCCTCCGATTCCACACTCTGAATCCCTTTACATCTTGTCTAAATGTTTCATTTCATTCTGCATCTCAGAAGGGGTCAAAGCTGCAGAAATCCGAGTGCCGCCTGCGGTAAAGGGCGAAACAGACCAGCGCAGAGCGGGTTTTATAGCAGGACTCCAAGGTAGGTAATCCCGTAAACTGAGCGTCTGGAGCCCCGGCTGATACTCCGTAAACTGTCAGGATAGTGATGCGTGCTGTAAACAACTAGCCCTGCAGCTGATGGCCTCGTTACAATGTGTCAGTGCAGGAAGTTCTAATGCAGCTCCTATGATCCCTATTGCTGATTTCATCTAGAAATAAGAGACATGATTGTTCACAATGCCCCAAATCAACGCTCTCATTTAAAAAACGTGTTTGGTGTTTTCTGGGTGCGTTCAATGTCAGTGCAGAAATCACATTCTGCTGGCAGCAGCGTCCACCGTCCTGCAGCTGAAGACACGGACTCCGGGGCAAAGGAAAATGACAAATGGTATAAAATGCTTATTTAATGGGACTCTGCCAAACTGCTGACAGCACATGGGCTGGGGACAGCAGCGGAAATATAACATCTGGAGTAGTGTGAATATGAACTTGCATTCTGCAGGTTCTGCTCCTGTAAGTGCCCAGAAGGCAGAGCTGCACAGTGAAGAAATCTCTCCCAACCGCTCCAATACGAGTGACAGCCATAGCGCTCAATCAGGAGGCCGCTATAGCGGTTACTAGGGGGAGGGGCAGTAAACCAGCTCACTGCATAGAGCACTGGGCACTTACAGGAGCAAAATCTGACAGAATAAAAGTTCACATTCACACTTCTCCAGAGCCGCACTCACTATTCTGCGGGTGGAATCATTGTGTACATACTCTACATTACTTAGGCTACTTTCACACTGGCGGTAAGCTTTTCCGGCAGGGGAACAGCCTGCAGGATCAGTACTGTGTGCTGCTGGAAGTTTGCCGTTCCCTATTGGAAAAGGTTACCGCAAGTGTGAAAGTAGCCTTATCCTGTACTGATCCTGAGTTACATCCTGTATTATACTCCAGAGCTGCACTCACTATTCTGCTGGTGCAGGCACTGTGTACATACATTACTTATCCTGTACTCATCCTGAGTTATATCCAGTATTATACTCCAGAGCTGCACTCACTATTCTGCTGGTGCAGTCACTGTGTACATACATTACTTATCCTGTACTGATCCTCAGTTACATCCTGTATTATACTCCAGAGCTTCACTCACTATTCTGCTGGTGCAGTCACTGTGTACATACATTACATTACTTATCCTGTACTGATCCTGAGTTACATCCTGTATTATACTCCAGAGCTGCACTCACTATTCTGCTGGTGGAGTCACTGTGTACATACATTACTTATCCTGTACTGATCCTGAGTTACATCCTGTATTATACTCCAGAGCTGCACTCACTATTCTGCTGGTGCAGGCACTGTGTACATACATTACTTATCCTGTACTGATCCTGAGTTACATCCTGTATTATACTCCAGAGCTGCACTCACTATTCTGCTGGTGCAGTCACTGTGTACATACATTACATTACTTATCCTGTACTGATCCTGAGTTACATCCTGTATTATACTCCAGAGCTGCACTCACTATTCTGCTGGTGGAGTCACTGTGTACATACATTACTTATCCTGTACTGATCCTGAGTTACATCCTGTATTATACTCCAGAGCTGCACTCACTATTCTGCTGGTGTAGTCACTGTGTACATACATTACTTATCCTGTACTGATCCTCAGTTACATCCTGTATTATACCCCAGAGCTGCACTCACTATTCTGCTGGTGCAGTCACTGTGTACATACATTACTTATCCTGTACTGATCCTGAGTTACATCCTGTATTATACTCCAGAGCTGCACTCACTATTCTGCTGGTGCAGTCACTGTGTACATACATTACTTATCCTGTACTGATCCTGAGTTACATCCTGTATTATACTCCAGAGCTGCACTCACTATTCTGCTGGTGCAGTCACTGTGTACATACATTACTTATCCTGTACTGATCCTGAGTTACATCCTGTATTATACTCCAGAGCTGCACTCACTATTCTGCTGGTGCAGTCACTGTGTACATACATTACTTATCCTGTACTGATCCTGAGTTACATCCTGTATTATACTCCAGAGCTGCACTCACTATTCTGCTGGTGCAGTCACTGTGTACATACATTACTTATCCTGTACTGATCCTGAGTTACATCCTGTATTATACTCCAGAGCTGCACTCACTATTCTGCTGGTGCAGTCACTGTGTACATACATTACTTATCCTGTACTGATCCTGAGTTACATCCTGTATTATACTCCAGAGCTGCACTCACTATTCTGCTGGTGCAGTCACTGTATACATACATTACTTATCCTGTACTGATCCTGAGTTACATCCTGTATTATACTCCAGAGCTGCACTCACTATTCTGCTGGTGCAGTCACTGTGTACATACATTACATTACTTATCCTGTACTGATCCTGAGTTACATCCTGTATTATACTCCAGAGCTGCACTCACTATTCTGCTGGTGCAGTCACTGTGTACATACATTACTTATCCTGTACTGATCCTGAGTTGCATCCTGTATTATACTCTAGAGCTTCACTCACTATTCTGTAGCTTCAGAGCTGAAATCTGCCAACATTTCCCTACTTGTTCAGGGTTTACAGAGAGCTTGTTCTGCTGATTTGCATTTTTTCGGGGGGGGGGGGGGTCGGGGGGGGTGTCATCTGCACCTGACACTGTACAGTCCCTCATACATTACAAGAGCTCCAAAAGGTGTTGAAGTAGAAGGTCTAGGAGCTTGAGGAGTATTTTGAGTAACGAGTACAGGAATTGTGAATGCAGCTCTGGAGTATAATACAGGATGTCCTTCTGTGCATTATTTTGGTCTCACTGATGGACATTCTGTATGTTTTACAATACAACAACTTATAAACTACGGACCAAAACCTTCCTTTCCTTCCACTTTCAGTTCCCTTGTGCCTGATAATCCGCCATCTGATAATATGGAATTTAAGGTAAACCTCCCCCAGTAATGTACGTGACTTTCTCTGCTTGTCCCCGGCATGGAAAGGGTGTGAGAATTCCCGCCGCGGCGCTGATATTGGGCTCCCGCATGGCACGCAGCGATTCTCTGCGGCAATCCTGGGATCAGGCTGGCAGCTGCACGGCGAGCGGGCGATCATCCAGTCCAGATGCAAAAATGTTATCTAATCAGCTCCTATTACGTTATGAGCCGAGCGCGCTGCCAAATGCAGACTTTATAACTGCGCTGATGTATGACCGGAACCATGGGCGGAACACGCCGCGCGCCCTGCACCCTCACGTGTCCCACAGAAAACCAGATCCGAGACGCCGCACGCGGGAAATATTCCAAATAAATTGTGCTGCTAATTAGCTGGTTCGTTTTACTGTTCCCTCGTGATCAAAATTCTACATCCCCCTCAAAATCCAAATCAACTTTTGTCACACTTTTCTATATTTCTTAGTAAAACATCTACACAAATTCTTCAGTATTACCGCAAAACGCGTGCCGTTACATTATAGGTTATACTGCACTCACACCCAGAGCGGCAGTCTCATTGCGGTCACATCGCGGTTTATACTCGATTTACATCCGGAGCGGATTTCACTATTTTGCTGCTTTATCATCTTACTCTCCACTCACACCCAGAGCTGCATTCACTGTTCTGCTTTTACGTCAGATCTTACACTCCACTCACATTCAGTGCTGCATCCAGTACTCTGCTTTTACATAATACTTACATCCAGCGCTGTAATCAGTTATTACATCATATCTCAAACTCCACATAAATCCAGAGCTGCATGCACCATTCTGATTTTACATCACATCTTACACTCTACATAAATCCAGAGCTGCACTCACCATTCTGATTTTACATCACATCTTACACTCTACATAAATCCAGAGCTGCACTCACCATTCTGTTTTTACATCAGATTTTACACTCTACATAAATCCAGAGCTGCACTCACCATTCTGCTTTTACATCACACTTTACAATCTACATACACGGAGAGCTACATTCTCTGTTCTCGTTTTACATCGGAACTGAAACTCCGGTTACATCCCGAGCTGCATTTCCATATCTGCTCTTACATCATATCGGAAACTCCATATACATCCAGAGCTGCATTCACTATTCTGCTCTTACATCAGATCTTACACTCCCCTTATATCCAGAGCTGAATGCAATCTTCTGCTGTTACATCATGTCTTACACACTACTCACATCCAGAGCTGCATTTAGAATTCTGCTGCACCATCTCTTATATTCCAGTGATATCTAGAGCCGCATTACCAATTTATACATTGAAGTAAACTTATGAGAACCACAATGCGGTGAACAGCGTGACGTAAGAGCGCAGCACCGCCGGCTTATACGGCTGACCAGCTCCGCTCAGACAGAGCATACCGCTTCCCACCTCAAGGAGCTGCAGGTTAATTCTGCCCTTAGAAGGAGTCTAAAGGGCAAATAAGTCAGGATGCTGGCGCATAACTTCCCCTCTTGCTCCTTCTCTACTGCTGTTACCTTTCCAGTGTATAATGTCAGTCTTCACTGATGTTCTGGAATTCTGTTCATGAACCAAGAAGCTCAGGATGAACAGAGCTTTACAAGTCAGAGCTCCAGTGAATGGAAATGAACACAGAAATAAAGCTCTATCCACAGTAACGTTGTGGTTGGGATTTTTGAGGACCCTTTAATTTAAGAGATTAAATAAATTCTGTCGCCTTTTGTTTCCTGGAATCATATAATAAGAGACACAAAAACTGCTGAGTGTGAACAGGCGGCGCTCCTGTGGGTGTAGAACATGAAAGGATATAGATGGGTCTGCGCCTACGCCATTTCTTCTCCACTTCAGGAGCGTCGTCCTTCCGCTGCTACCTCGGCCATCACCCGGCTGACAGATTCCGAGCGCCCTTAATAATGCAGAGGATTTTCTTTTAACGTGTCACCGCAGAAGTATCAATCCTGCCCTCGTGTCGCCGCTGACGCTGATTTTTCCTGACAGCGTTCCATTAAACCAATGAGTTCCCCCCTCTTGACGCTTCCTTAAATATTCCTCCGAGTGATGGATTTGTGCCGGCGTTTTGTTTTCGTTGGTTTTTTAACAGATTGCGGAGGAGGCTCTTACATTTACGGGGCAGGTAACAGAGGAAAGACCGCGTTATTTCAGGTTTAAATGAAGACGCTGCAGAGAAGGTAACGGACGTCGACGCCCGTTGTCAGATTAGCACAAAAACATTTAAAAAAAGGAAAAAACGGGAATTGTCTGATTTTATTTTACTTATTTTTATATATTTTATAGAACTGGAGATGATGGCGCCAAGAACTAAAACCGTACAAACACCGTAAAGAGGGCACACAATGTATCTATTCTACTTTATTATTCATACTGAATGTTGCTGTTTTTTTTGTTTTTTTTACAAGAAAACAGCAAATAAGAGACAATGTTTAATTTTAAAAAATCAGAAAACGTCACAAGACTTTTGTATTAATACTAAAACTACTTGTATTTTTGTGCCTTTATTTAAAAAACTATTTTTTTACTTTTATTTGCAGGATGTGTTAGCGTTGGGCGGCAGCCGCAGCACACGGATATGTCCGCACACTGTGGACACGCTACGGATTGCACCAAACCTTATTCACATGATGCAGAAAATATCTGGGTGGAATCCATGCAGCACAGATTTTAATTCTGAACCATGTCACTTTATGATGCCGACTTAAAGCGGATTTCACTCTTTGCAATGCATCGGATGAAATCCATGATGAATATGCCTGTAAAGACAGGGGTTAGTCAGCACAAAGTGAAGTAAATGCGCAGATGTGCGCCGTAATGGCTGAAAAAGCGAAAGCAAACACAATGCGCCAGCAAACATACCATACACGGGCTATTCACTGCGTAAAATAAATAGGAGGTAAATAGAAAATATATATAACATCATCTATTCCTGTCCACCACGGCAAGGTGACCTAATTCTGGACGGGAATCCACTCTATGAACCCTCGCTGTGATCACAATATATTTGCAGATTACTTCATATACATTGTATATCGGGTATATAGCATTAGCTCATATATTCTGTGTTTGCTTTAGCTTTTGTAGTTTCAGCCTCGGCGACGCTCACCTGCGAGTTTACTTCATTTTGCAGGAGGCGCTGACTGAGGCCTGTTTCACACGATCAGTATTTGTAAGTCAAAACCAGAAGCTGAAGCTGCAGAGAAAGGTATCATAGAAACATTTGTGCCTCTGCTGTGTTTTGGACCCACTCCTGGGTTTGGCGTACAAATATTGATACAAAAATACTGACCAAATACTGATCGCGTGAAAGCGGCCTAACTTTGCATTCGGAGTTGTGCCTTTCTCCATTTCGGTTGTGCCTGCTAATTAATGATATCTTTACACGAGGCGATGATCGGTCTTTTGGTGTAGGGAACGTCTTAACGATGACCATTTAGAAGCGCAGATTGTCGCTCATTACTTTTACACTGCCGGATAATGATTTAACAACAATTTACGCGATTGATGCGATAACCGGCTCGTGTAACATCACCTTTACCCATCCCTTCTACAGGCAGTTTTCAATTGGTGCGGGATGGAGCGGTTGTCTGCTCCCCCTGAATTTGAGAATGGTGGCACGTAGAGCAGAGTCAGTATTACCTGTGGAGCCGGCTCACCCTGAATTAATGTTAGTTCAGATGGTACAGGGAGAGGTTTCATAAAGTAGGGTCACCTTGCCGTGGTGGACGGGAATAGAGGATTTAGATCTAAATATATTTGCTAATTACTTTATATTCATTTTATGCAGTTTACAAAGTATTAGCCCATATATTCTATGATTGCAGCGTGCTGTTCCATTGCGTTTGCTTTTACTATTGTAGTTTCAGCAAAGGCAACCCGAACCTGCGCACTCCTAGGTCACCCCCCCCCTTCCACAAGCTGCTTTTAATTTTAAAAGGGGCGGGGTTTAGAAGAAGGGGCTGGTCTTTGCATGGCCCATTGGCTTTACTATGACTAGGCTGATGTCTGCGTCAGCCTGTAGCGGACATAGACTTCAGTATCTGGAGCACGGCAGGGCAGAGATGCCACTAATTTACTAAGAGACATGTGCCTCTAAATAAACTAGGCGCCTCACACGTCAGTGCAGGGAGATCAAGACCGGTGTGTGGGTAAACGACCCTCAGTATATACGTATGTGGAGTCAGCTCACCCTGAATTAATGTGACTTCAGATAGAACAGAGAGAGTTATAACAGAGAAGGGTCCCACCCAGAATGAGGTCACCTTGCCGTGGTGGACGGGATTCAGGAATAGATTTTTTGATCAAAATATATTTGCTAAATACCTGAAATTCATTTTATATAGAAGATATAGTATAATGCATATATTCTACTTTTGCACAGTTTAAGTATACAAGTAAGTTTTCCAGGGATTAGCCTTGAATTTTGCCACACAGCATTTTTTCTGCGCGTTCTACATAATGGGTGGACAAATCCTAAAATTTTGGGGGCGAAAATTAAAGCTGGGTAATCAATACATTAATGTCAGCTTTCCACAACGGAGCCGGACGTCATAATTCCTAGGCACTTGTGCTATAGTTCGGCTTCATAGTTCCCAGTGTATAACACAATATATTATATCTGATTATATGCATGATGTGACTGCACTGGCGAGCACGCGGCAGGGCACGTAAGCAGGTCTATGTTCACTGTATTTTAGCCTTTTACATTTTTGTTTTTCCCTTGTTTCTGTTTGTTCTTCATCGTTCTGAATCCTCTGAGCTGGAATCGAGTTGACAGGAGAGTTCACACGCGGTTTCTGCATCTGAGTTACAGTAGCTGAAGAAATACTTAGCGCTGTTTGATATTTCACAGGGGAAAGCAAGAAAGCAATTACTAAATCATGCATGGTAGCGCCGAATTTCTACAAAAAGCAAAGTGAGGAATTTAATCTGTGTAAGCAGGCAGCTGAGAGAGTGCGCGCGGTGTTAAATACCATGGTACATGGCAGGTCTTTGACTGCTTTTATTTAATACTGTATGATAGCTAAAAGCCTAGAAAAATAACTAAATGTCACATTCCAGCAAGTAAATGAACTCGTAAAGGAGCAGTAATCCGCTAACTGCTGAGCTACGAGCAAAAGAAAGGCACCGAAAATGTAATAGCCACAGATTAGGAAACGTTCATGTCTCAATTGGAGTTTATTAGAAGCCTACTCACATATCCCATCAACTATAATACTGCTCCTATGTACAAGAATATAACTAGAATAATACTGCCTCCTATGTACAAGAATATAACTACTATAATACTGCCTCCTATGTACAAGAATATAACTACTATAATACTGCTCCTATGTACAAGAATATAACTACTATAATACTGCTGCTATGTACAAAAATATAACTACTATAATACTGCTCCTATGTACAGGAATATAACTACTATAATACTGCTCCTATGTACAAGAATATAACTACTATAATACTGCTCCTATGGACAATAATATAACTACTATAATACTGCCTCCTATATACAAGAATATAACTACTATAATACTGCTCCTATGTACAAGAATATAACTTCTATAATACTGCTCCTATGTACAAGAATATAACTACTATAATACTGCCTCCTATGTACAAGAATATAACTACTAGAATACTGCTCCTATGTACAAGAATATAACTAGAATAATACTGCTCCTATGTAAAAGAATATAACTACTATAATACTGCCTCCTATGTACAAGAATATAACTACTATAATACTGCCTCCTATGTACAAGAATATAACTACTATAATACTGCTGCTATGTACAAAAATATAACTACTATAATACTGCTCCTATGTAAAAGAATATAACTACTATAATACTGCTCCTATGTACAAGAATATAACTACTATAATACTGCCTACTATGTACAAGAATATAACTACTATAATACTGCTCCTATGTACAAGAATATAACTACTATAATACTGCTCCTATGTACAAGAATATAACTACTATAATACTGCTCCTATGTACAGGAATATAACTACTATAATACTGCTCCTATGTACAAGAATATAACTACTATAATACTGCTCCTATGTACAATAATATAACTACTATAATACTGCCTCCTATATACAAGAATATAACTACTATAATACTGCTCCTATGTACAAGAATATAACTTCTATAATACTGCTCCTATGTACAAGAATATAACTACTATAATACTGCCTCCTATGTACAAGAATATAACTACTAGAATACTGCTCCTATATACAAGAATATAACTACTATAATACTGCTCCTATGTACAAGAATATAACTACTATAATACTGCCTCCTATATACAAGAATATAACTACTATAATACTGCCTCCTATGTACAAGAATATAACTACTATAATACTGCTCCTATGTACAGGAATATAACTACTATAATACTGCTCCTATGTACAAGAATATAACTACTATAATACTGCTCCTATGTACAAGAATATAACTACTATAATACAGACTCCTATGTACAAGAATATAACTACTATAATACTGCATCCTATGTACAAGCATATAACTACTATAATACTGCTCCTATGTACAAGAATATAACTACTATAATACTGCTCCTATGTACAAGAATATAACTACTATAATACTGCTCCTATGTACAAGAATATAACTACTATAATACTGCTCCTATGCACAAGAATATAACTGCTATAATACTGCTCCTATGTACAAGAATATAACTACTATAATACTGCTCCTATGTACAAGAATATAACTACTATAATACTGCTCCTATGTACAAGAATATAACTACTATAATACTGCTCCTATGTACAAGAATATAACTGCTATAATACTGCTCCTATGTACAAGAATATAACTACTATAATACTGCTCCTATGTACAAGAATATAACTACTATAATACTGCTCCTATGTACAAGAATATAACTACTATAATACTGCTCCTATGTACAAGAATATATTATAGTAGTTATATTCTTGCTCATAGGAGGTAGTATTATAGTAGTTATATTTTTATACATAGGAGGCAGTATTATAGTAGTTATATTCTTGTACATAGGAGGCAGTATTATAGTAGTTATATTCTTGTACATAGGCAGCATTATAGTAGTTATATTCTTGTTCATAGGAGGCAGTATTATAGTAGTTATATTTTTATAAATAGGAGGCAGTATTATAGTAGTTATATTCTTGTACATAGGAGGCAGTATTATAGTAGTTACATTCTTGTAAATAGGAGCAGTATTGTAGTAGTTATATTCTTGTACATAGGAGCAGTAATATAGTAGTTATATTCTTGTACATGGGAGCAGTATAATAGTAGTTATATTCTTGTACATAGGACCAGTATTATAGTAGTTATATTCTTGTACATAGGAGCAGTATTATAGTAGTTATATTCTTGTACATAGGAGCAGTATTATAGTAGTTATATTCTTGTACATAGGCAGCATTATAGTAGTTAGATTCTTGTTCATAGGAGGCAGTATTATAGTAGTTATATTCTTGTTCATAGGAGGCAGTATTATAGTAGTTATATTTTTATACATAGGAGGCAGTATTATAGTAGTTATATTCTTGTACATAGAAGGCAGTATTATAGTAGTTATATTCTTGTACATAGGAGCAGTATTGTAGTAGTTATATTCTTGTACATAGGAGCAGTAATATAGTAGTTATATTCTTGTACATAGGAGCAGTATTATAGTAGTTATATTCTTGTACATAGGAGCAGTATTATAGTAGTTATATTCTTGTACATAGGAGCAGTATTATAGTAGTTATATTCTTGTACATAGGAGCAGTATTATAGTAGTTATATTCTTGTACATAGGCAGCATTATAGTAGTTAGATTCTTGTTCATAGGAGGCAGTATTATAGTAGTTATATTCTTGTTCATAGGAGGCAGTATTATAGTAGTTATATTTTTATACATAGGAGGCAGTATTATAGTAGTTATATTCTTGTACATAGAAGGCAGTATTATAGTAGTTATATTCTTGTACATAGGAGCAGTATTGTAGTAGTTATATTCTTGTACATAGGAGCAGTAATATAGTAGTTATATTCTTGTACATAGGAGCAGTATTATAGTAGTTATATTCTTGCACATAGGAGCAGTATTATAGTAGTTATATTCTTGTACATAGGAGCAGTATTATAGTAGTTATATTCTTGTACATAGGAGCAGTATTATAGTAGTTATATTCTTGTACATAGGAGCAGTATTATAGTAGTTATATTCTTGTACATAGGAGCAGTATTATAGTAGTTATATTCTTGTACATAGGAGCAGTATTACAGTAGTTATATTCTTGTACATAGGAGCAGTATTATAGTAGTTATATTCTTGTACATAGGAGGCCGTATTATAGTAGTTATATTCTTGTACATAGGAGGCAGTATTATAGTAGTTATATTCTTGTACATAGGAAGCAGTATTATAGTAGATATATTCTTGTACATAGGAGCAGTATTATAGTAGTTATATTCTTGTACATAGGGGCAGTATCATAGTAGTTATATTCTTGTACATAGGAGCAGTATTATAGTAGTTATATTCTTGTACATAGGAGCAGTATTATAATAGTTATATTCTTGTACATAGGAGCAGTATTATAGTAGTTATATTCTTGTACATAGGAGGTAGTATTATAGTAGTTATATTCTTGTACATAGGAGGCAGTATTATAGTAGTTATATTCTTGCACATAGGAGGCAGTATTATAGTAGTTATATTCTTGTACATAGGAGCAGTAGTATAGTAGTTATATTCTTGTACATAGGAGCAGTATTATAGTAGTTATATTCTTGTACATTGGAGCAGTATTATAGAAGATATATTCTTGTACATAGGAGCAGTATTATAGTAGTTATATTCTTGTATATAGGAGCAGTATTATAGTCGTTATATTCTTGTACATAGGAGGCAGTATTATAGTAGTTATATTCTTGTACATAGGAGACAGTATTATAGTAGTTATATTCTTGTATATAGGAGGCAGTATTATAGTAGTTATATTCTTGTATATAGGAGGCAGTATTATAGTAGTTATATTCTTGTACATAGGAGCAGTATTATAGTAGATGAATCACTGTCACACACGACTTTCCTGCGCAGATCTGACACACTCATCGACAATTAGTCTGCGCAGGGAAATTGTTTGTCAGCGCATGCGGCGAGCAGGTGTGCGTCTTCATGGCGTTCCACTCTGGTACTGAGGCTGCGTCTCCTGTCAATGATCCGTGAAGCTCCGGCTGGCAGAGACTTCAGGCGCCGCTCGTCTCCTCCAAGATTCTAATAAGCAAGGTGCGACGTGCAGAATGCGAGCGTTTGGAGCCGGTGAGCGGCCACAAAATAAGTATTATAATAGTGTTAAGCTTTTTCCGCGTCGTCCTGCGGTACACTGCGTGTCCGCCATCATGTACGGGATACAGGCAGCAGCATGAGGTATAGGAGGAGCCCCATTATCTGCATTCTATAAGGAATATGGAGGAACCCCCCTCATTCTGCGGGGCCACTTGATTTTTATGGATGACTAGATGGTGGCCCCTGTGCCCCTACTGACCTAATACTTCATAGAGCTGAGGGTTTGCTACAATTGCACTAGGACTGCAGACTGATACAATGAATCAGTGCAGATGAAATGTTACAAGTTCTTGTTTCCTACATCTAGATGTAAAGCAGAATGTCGCCATTCATTGACAACCAGCAGAGATCTTGAGAATGGAGAACAATGTAAACATAAATCACGGCTGTGGGAAAAGGAGTCACATGACCCCACAATTTCACGGTTACAAATGGTCACATGACACATTCTATCATTTGATGGGATGTAAAACTGGATAAGCGGCGGTATCTGAGCGGGTCGCTGATTCTCGTGTACGTCAGACCTTCACTTCTTGATTTTGTGACATTCTGGATCACCTTGCAGTTCTGTTCTGGATTAGCACAATTTCTGGACAACTGGATGCCGGATTATTAGAATTTTCCAGCGATACGTCCTGGATCGAGGTTCTGGTAGCGTCTCCCGGCGCCACGACCCGATTCTCACTTTTCTCCAGCGTCTTTGGTTGATGAACTTTTGTTCATTTCATTTTTTTATAAGATAAAGAACACAAATCACGTAATGAAGTTAAACGGTCTCTCGTCTCCTTCACGTCCCAGAGACTGACGGCGACAAAGCGCCAAGATAAGCGGCATCCAGGGGCGGCGCCGCCTCATCCGGCCAATGGGACGGGAGAGACGTGGCGCTGGCTGACAGACCTCCGGGTGATTGAGAGGAGACATAAAATGGAAATGAGCTCGTTTCCGATCGCTTAATTGTAACGATTCAACGAGCAAAGCGAAGAATTTACCGTCTACAGTTTTCTCTAAAAAGCAATCAGTGGAAAAGACGTTGTCAGTGATTTATCGGAAGCGTCTCCGTCACCGCGCGCCATTCATTAACAGCCTGAGACAGACGCAAGATGGATGGACGACAGCTACAAGATGACTTACTGTAAAGCCCCAATAATCCAGAACCCGCTAATCTGCCATCGTGGACCCGGCGCTGGATTATCAGGGGGTGCCAAATACACCGGAAGTATATCCCCATCATCTCCCCACAACTGCAGGACTGTGACTACCTCATTTATGTATAAAGCAAAAGTGGGTGGGGCTGTGACAACCTCATGTGTATATGAAGAAATAGTGGGTGGGGGTGTGACAACCTCATGTGTATATAAAGAAATAGTGGGTGGGGCTGTGACAGCCTCATGTGTATATGAAGCAATAGTGGGTGGGGCTGTGACAACCTCATGTGTATATGAAGCAATAGTGGGTGGGGGTGTGACAACCTCATGTGTATATAAAGAAATAGTGGGTGGGGCTGTGACAACCTCATGTGTATATGAAGCAATAGTGGGTGGGGCTGTGACAACCTCATGTGTATATGAAGCAATAGTGAGTGGGGGTGTGACAACCTCATGTGTATATGAAGCAATAGTGGGTGGGGGTGTGACAACCTCATATGTATATGAAGCAATAGTGGGTGGAGGTGTGACAACCTCATGTGTATATGAAGCAATAGTGAGTGGGGGTGTGACAACCTCATGTGTATATGAAGCAATAGTGAATGGGGGTGTGACAACCTCATGTGTATATGAAGCAATAGTGAGTGGGGGTGTGACAACCTCATGTGTATATGAAGCAATAGTGAGTGGGGGTGTGACAACCTCATGTGTATATGAAGCAATAGTGAGTGGGGGTGTGACAACCTCATGTGTATATGAAGCAATAGTGAGTGGGGGTGTGACAACCTCATGTGTATATGAAGCAATAGTGAGTGGGGGTGTGACAACCTCATGTGTATATGAAGCAATAGTGGACGGGGGTGTGACAACCTCATGTGTATATGAAGCAATAGTGGACGGGGGTGTGACAACCTCATGTGTATATGAAGCAATAGTGGGTGGGGCTGTGACAACCTTATGTATATATAAAGCAGACTCCACCCAGAATCCCTCTCAGTAATGGGCTGGGAGCTGCCAGGTCCAGGGTAACGTCCGGCGTCTCCGTCCCAACATCTGCGATCACAATTACAGTCAGTAAATAATATCGAAGGACCGCAGTAACGGAGGCGATGGCGCCACGAAAAATCCTCCAAGCAGCCGAGACCTTCTAATCCCGCTGGGCATAGGCGCGATCAGAAAGTGCCAGCAAGATCTGTAAGATCCAGAAAGCGCCAGTAAGATCCGTGAGATCCAAAAGCGCCAGTAAGATCCAGAAAGCGCCAGTAAGATCCAGAAAGCGCCAGTAAGATCCAGAAAGCTCCAGTAAGATCCGTAACATCCAGAAAGCGCTGGTAGGATCTGTGAGATCCAGAAAGCACCAGTAAAATCCGTAAGATCCAGAAAGCGCTGGTAGGATCTGTGAGATCCAGAAAGCGCCGGTAGGATCTGTGAGATCCAGAAAGCACCAGTAAGATCCGTAACATCCAGAAAGCGTTGGTAGGATCTGTGAGATCCAGAAAGCACCAGTAAAATCCGTAAGATCCAGAAAGGGCCAGTAAGATCCGTAACATCCAGAAAGCGCCGGTAGGATCTGTGAGATCCAGAAAGCGCCAGTAAGATCCGTAACATCCAGAAAGCGTCGGTAGGATCTGTGAGATCCAGAAAGCACCAGTAAAATCCGTAAGATCCAGAAAGGGCCAGTAAGATCCGTAACATCCAGAAAGCGCTGGTAGGATCTGTGAGATCCAGAAAGCGCCGGTAGGATCTGTGAGATCCAGAAAGCGCCAGTAAGATCCAGAAAGCGCTGGTAGGATCCATGAGATCCAGAAAGAACCAGTAAGATCCGTAACATCCAGAAAGCGCCGGTAGGATCTGTGAGATCCAGAAAGCGCCGGTAGGATCTGTGAGATCCAGAAAGCGCCAGTAAGATCCAGAAAGCGCTGGTAGGATCTGTGAGATCCAGAAAGCGCCGGTAGGATCTGTGAGATAAAGAAAGCACCAGTAAGATCCGTAACATCCAGAAAGCGCCGGTAGGATCTGTGAGATCCAGAAAGCACCAGTAAAATCTGTAAGATCCAGAAAGGGCCAGTAAGATCCGTAACATCCAGAAAGCGCCGGTAGGATCTGTGAGATCCAGAAAGCGCCGGTAGGATCTGTGAGATCCAGAAAGCGCCGGTAGGATCTGTGAGATCCAGAAAGCGCCAGTAAGATCCAGAAAGCGCTGGTAGGATCCATGAGATCCAGAAAGAGCCAGTAAGATCCGCAACATCCAGAAAGCGCCGGTAGGATCTGTGAGATCCAGAAAGCGCCGGTAGGATCTGTGAGATCCAGAAAGCGCCAGTAAGATCCAGAAAGCGCTGGTAGGATCCATGAGATCCAGAAAGGACCAGTAAGATCCGTAAGATCCAAAAAGCACCAGTAAGATCCAGAAAGCGCCGGTAGGATCTGTGAGATCTAGAAAGCGCCGGTAGGATCTGTGAGATCCAGAAAGCGCCAGTAAGATGCAGTAAGATCTGGAAATCGCCAATAAGAACCGTAAGATCCAGAAAGCGCCAATAAGATCCGTAAGATCCAGAAAGCACCAATAAGATCCGTAAGATCCAGAAAGCACCAGATGTCTGCAACATTGTACAGATATTTCTACAAAACGACTGTGGAGAGGCTCTGCTCTGAAAGCCACGCTCTTCTCGAACGAGCGCGGTGCGGCTAAGTTACGGAGTGCGCAGATTTGCAAGTTCTGATTCCCACTGGAATCACTGAGCCATTAATTCCCGGCAGTTCTGCGCCGCCGTAACTCTACTGACGGATTACACGGTGGCGAGCGCGGTGGCACACACACTTATTTCCTACAACAATAAAACACAGAATTTCTCATTCAGAGTTGAATGGAGCGCGATCGGCGAGACGTTCTTCATGCTTCATATCTAGATGCGGAGTCACGCTCCAGCCATTATCTCCCGTACTCCGCGCGGCCCCCGATTCGCGGATCCCACGCTTTTTATTCTGCTTTTCTATCAATTCTTTGATTTTCTTTGTTTCCAAATCTGCAGGAAGAAAATAAGGAAATAAACACTAGTTTAAGATTTTATTATTTCACCGTCTCGTCGCTTGCGGGAGTCATTCAGCTGCTCGCAGGTCACATGAAGAGAATGTCGCCTGGTGACGAGACGAGTAATTCGCTTGTTTTCTTGTTACTCCTTAGAAATAAACAGCCGGTAACGGACGGAGTTCAATCTCCGCTAAATGAGACGCCGTGTACAAAGGGGGCAATTCAGTGCGCTGCCGCAGACAAGGACGAGCGGGCGCTGCGATTTAAGTTATTGACCCCCAGAGAGAGTAGTCTCCAGGGGCCCAGCAGCCAACATCCTCAAGAACGTATGAATGGTTCTTCTATAGATACAATGTTTCACAGCAGATAATGTAACTGACACATTGCATCAGCACTTAGCAAATTTTTAGTAAAGTTTCAAGTACATGAGAACAGGGAGGAGGGTGGCACAGCTGCAGCTTCTCTCTCTCTCTCTCTGAGCCTGGGGGACACAGCTGCAGCTTCTCTCTCTCTCTCTCTGAGCCTGGGGGACACAGCTGCAGCTTCTCTCTCTCTCTGAGCCTGAGGACACAGCTGCAGCTTCTCTCTCTCTCTCTCTGAGCCTGGGGGACACAGCTGCAGCTTCTCTCTCTCTCTCTCTGAGCCTGGGGGCCACAGCTGCAGCTTCTCTCTCTCTCTCTGAGCCTGGGGGACGTGGCTACATGTTCTCGTTCATTAAACCTGGGGGCCACAGCTGCAGCTTCTCTCTCTCTCTGAGCCTGGGGGCCACAGCTGCAGCTTCTCTCTCTCTCTCTGAGCATGGGGGCCACAGCTGCAGCTTCTCTCTCTCTCTGAGCCTGGGGGACGTGGCTACATGTTCTTGTTCATTAAACCTGGGGGCCACAGCTGCAGCTTCTCTCTCTCTCTGAGCCTGGGGGACGTGGCTACATGTTCTTGTTCATTAAACCTGGGGGCCACAGCTGCAGCTTCTCTCGCTCTCTGAGCCTGGGGACACAGCTGCAGCTTCTCTCTGAGCATGGGGACACAGCTGCAGCTTCTCTCTCTAAGCCTGGGGGACACAGCTGCATCTTTTCTCTCTCTCTCTCTGAGCCTGGGGGCCACAGCTGCAGCTTCTTTCTCTCTCTGAGCCTGGGGACACAGCTGCAGCTTCTCTTTCTCTCTCTCTTTCTGAGCCTGAGAACACAGCTAAAGCTTCTTTCTCTCTGAGCCTGGGGGACACAGCTGCAGCTTCTCTCTCTCTAAGCCTGGGGGACACAGCTGCAGCTTCTCTCTCTCTCTCTCTCTAAGCCTGGGGGACACAGCTGCAGCTTCTCTCTCTCTAAGCCTGGGGGACACAGCTGCAGCTTCTCTCTCTCAAAGCCTGGGGGACACAGCTGCAGCTTCTCTCTCTCTCTGAGCCTGGGGGACATAGCTGCAGCTTCTCTCTCTCTGGCCCTGGGGGACATAGCTGCAGCTTCTCTCTCTCTGAGCCTGAGGACACAGCTGCAGCTTTTCTCTCTCTCTCTCTCTCTAAGCCTGAGGACATAGCTGCAGCTTCTCTCTCTCTCTGAGCTTGAGGACACAGCTGCAGCTTCTCTCTCTCTCTCTGAGCTTGGGGGACACAGCTGCAGCTTCTCTCTCTCTCTCTCTAAGCCTGAGGACATAGCTGCAGCTTCTCTCTCTCTGAGCTTGAGGACACAGCTGCAGCTTCTCTCTCTCTCTGAGCTTGGGGGACACAGCTGCAGCTTCTCTCTCTCTCTCTGAGCCTGGGGGACACAGCTGCAGCTTCTCTCTCTCTCTGAGCCTGAGGACACAGCTGCAGCTTCTCTCTCTCTGAGCCTGGGGGACACAGCTGCAGCTTCTCTCTCTCTGACCCTGAGGACACAGCTGCAGCTTCTCTCTCTCTCTCTGAGCCTGGGGACACATCTGCAGCTTCTCTCTCTCTAAGCCTGGGGGCCACAGCTGCAGCTTCTCTCTCTCTGAGCCTGGGGGACACAGCTGCAGCTTCTCTCTCTGTCTCTGAGGGACACAGCTGCAGCTTCTCTCTCTCTCTAAGCCTGGGGGCCACAGCTGCAGCTTCTCTCTCTCTCTAAGCCTGGGGGACACATCTGCAGCTTCTCTCTCTCTAAGCCTGGGGGCCACAGCTGCAGCTTCTCTCTCTGTCTCTGAGGGACACAGCTGCAGCTTCTCTCTCTCTCTAAGCCTGGGGGCCACAGTTGCAGCTTCTCTCTCTCTCTGAGCCTGGGGGACACAGCTGCAGCTTCTCTCTCTCTAAGCCTGGGGGCCACAGCTGCAGCTTCTCTCTCTCTGACCCTGTGCGGCTGTGAGAGGGAAGGGGAGCAGGAGAACAAGGAGACATCTGATTGGCTCAGAGCACGCAGCATGAATCAGTGAGTCACACACAAAATTTCTGGCTGCTTCACATGTAAAGCTGCAGCAAGAGAAAGAACATTTCGTTTTTCTGTAATGATCGGTCATTTCGGTTTTCTCGTTATTACTGCGGACCTGTAGATTTAGCCATTATTGTGTAGCAATGTTTTCCAGACTGCCCCCTCTCTTCTACATGACTGCCTAAGTGTCAGTCTTCACTGCAGTTATGAACCAGGAAGATCAGGATGAAGAGAACGATAGGCCCTTTCTCCATCACCTTCACCCCGGTCAGAACGCTAATGTGATTTTAATCACTTCTGAAAATTTCATTAACCTCCCGCTTCAGGTTTATTCACTTCGGGGCGCAGAGGTTCGATACGAGACCTGAGCAGGAATCAATCAAAACCACACAGAGCGATCGGCTCCTTTACCCTGGGTTCACACCTGAGCGTTTTACAGCGCGTTCAAACGCGCTGTAAAACGCTCAACAGATTAAAACCAATGCATCCCTATGGGAGTGGTTCACACTTGAGCGTTTTACAGCGTGTTTGAACGCGCTGTAAAACGCCCAACGCATAAACAAGTACTTGAGCTTCTTTTGGGGCGTTTGACGCGCGTTTTGTGATTGACACCACAGTAGTCAATCACAAGAACGCGCGTTTTACGCGCGTTTCCTATTTGCAAAAACGCGGCTGAAATACGCGCGACAAAAGCGCGTATACGCGCTTTTAGAGCGCTCAGGTCTGAACCCAGGGTAAGTTCACACCTGAGCGTTTTACAGCGCGTTCAAGCGCGCTGTAAAACGCTCAACAGATTAAAACCAATGCATCCCTATGGGAGTGGTTCACACTTGAGCGTTTTACAGCGCGTTTGAACGCGCTGTAAAACGCCCAACGCATAAACAAGTACTTGAGCTTCTTTTGGGGCGTTTGACGCGCGTTTTGTGATTGAAACCACAGTAGTACGCGCGACAAAATACGCGCGTTTTGTGATTGACACCACAGTAGTACGCGCGACAAAATACGCGCGACAAAAACGCGCATAAAACGCGCGTTTTTAGAACGCTCAGGTCTGAACCCAGGGTAAGAGCAGCTCCACCTAATGTCACGGGGAGCAGCGGCCTCTGTTATATTGCTAGCAGTCCGCTGTCCGAGCCGCCTGTCAGGTAAGTTCCGGTAAATGCGGGATTTCATGCAGAGCGCGGGGACGTCCTCGTAGGGCCCGGGGCCTCAGCTGGAAGCATAATAGATTACTAGGCGATGGGAGGCGCCATATCGGTCACAGGTTTCCATTTCTGGAAACAAACAAAGGTCACCTTGTAGTCGCCTCATCTCGGCGCAAACGACGAACGCCATAACGAGGAACGCCATAGAGACGCAAATGAACAAGCGGCTGAGGCGGGAGGAAGAGAAGTTCTGTGCATGTGTGGTGGGGGTCCTAGTCTGAGACCCCAGAACAACGTTACCGGGTATGGGGGTCACTTACATAGTCAAGCCGATCCATCACACATGTCATCGAGGTCCTCTAGTTCTAAGAGTGCTGGGGACTAGAGGGGCCCCCTGGGCATGAGGGCCCACGTGCAATTGAAAGCTTTGCAGCAGCGGTGTGGCTTCCGTGTCCTGAGCCCCCTATATGACTGCGTATATACTGATGAGGGGTTATATACAACCTATATACATTGTAACAAACCCTCAACAGAGAGAAGTGCTGAGTCGGGATAGATTTTCTGATTATAATTGCACATATTAATATCTCCATTCACTAACAGCAAGCAGAGATCTTGAAAATGGTGAAGAATTAAAACACAAACTAAAGTAGAAAGTTACAGAACTTTTCATCTTGCCATAACCCAAACAATGAAGAGAATCCGTGAATTGCTAAGCGGATCTGTGAACAGCAGGTGGGGCTCGCCGGCGTCACCTCTACGCGCCGTTACGGCCACTTACCTGCGTTAGAGTTGAGTTCTTCATTCTCGGACTCCGTCCCGTTCTGGCTGCCGCTCCCGTGAAGGCTGCTTATAGCCATCAGCTTCATCTTCTGGAGTTTCATGGCCTCCGCCATCGCCGCTGCTGTGAGCCCTGAGGGAAGAGAGGAAACAGTCATCAGGCAGGAGGTCGCATCGTCTGCAGAGCGAGAGCGACTACTGTACTGCTGTAGAAAACGAGCACGAGGCTGACTGCAGCTCTGGATGTGACTGGAGTATCCACTGCCCTCCTAGAATCAAAGCCATACAACCCTCCCTATCTAATAATCCTCACAGCTGAGGGTTTGTTACAATTGTATCCTCTGTGAGCTAAACACAGCAGCAGCACAAATCTCTCTCCTGTCCTGATAGGTTGTTACAATGTATCAGTACAGATAAATCATCAGCCTCAGCAGCTCCCAGAGGATTTTCTTGACTGCAAAAAACTGTAGCAAACATTCAGCTGTGAGAAGTCTCAGGTCAGGATGGGCATTTCTAGCTTATAAAAAGAAAAAAGCATTTACCGAGAGCAAGCAGAGATCTTACAACAGTTAAGGGTAACTTCACACTGGCGTTTTTCTTTTCCGGCATAGAGTTCCGTTGTCGGGGAACTGATCAGTATTATCACCATGCATCAGGACGTCTTCAGTTCAGTATGTGAACGTTTTTTGGACGGTGACAAAACCGCAGCATGCGGTTTTATCTCCGTGCTGAAATGGCGGAACACATCACGGAATGCCCGATCCGGCATTAAGTCCCATTGACTTGCATTAGTGCCGGTCCGTCTTTCCGGTCTGCGCATGCACAGACCTTTAAAACTGTGAAAAAATACAAGACGGATCCGTCTATCTGCACGGCAAACGGAGAGACGGGTCCGCACTTGCAATGCATTTGTAGACGGATCCGCAAGTGTGAAAGTACCGTTAGCATTGAAACAAAATGTATTAGAAAGTGGCAGAACTTTTGGTGGCACAATGATGAAGCTTTATTTACAGGAGACTGGCCCTTTAAATCCGCTACAGACCTTTACCAAGAGAACAACTAAATTAATAGAAGGGGGGATGAGATTACTGCTCGGGGCGCTGATGATGGCGGTTCTGATCAATTTCCCTTCAAGATCCGGAATTCTCCAGCAAGCAGATAGTTGCCGGTCCTGATTTCCGCTGGACCGTCCTGAGGACAATGACACGGGTCAGGGGCGTTCTCGGCGGCACTGTTGGTAATAACAAAGTCCGCGGTCGTCCTCATCTCTTTATGAAGATAGAAACTGTATCGGTCTCTGGGAAAGTCGGGTGACAACCCGGGCGCCCTCCATCACGGCTGACAATGACTCTGCTTTCCCAGAGCTCAGACCCGTACACCAGGCCCGGCTACACTGCGGTACAGGAGAAGGGAAAGCATTTCTTCTTTCCGGACGGCGCCGTCGCACGCGCTATTTCTAACGACAATGGTTTTTCAACACTTTCTGCCATTTCTACGGTAGTTTCAGGTAGCGCAGCGCTGGACCCCCACCCACCTAATAGTTATCCCCTAAACTTAATGTAACTGGAGGACCCTTTAATGTAACCGGTAAAAGAAATATATGATAAAGCTACAAAAAAATATGTGAATCCGGCCCAAAGTCTTTACAAAACGTCCCAGATATTTCAAAATGTAGATTCTACGTCTCTAGAACCTTGCCAACAAATTCTCGCCGCTCAGAGGTTTTGGGAAAGCTGGGTGACATCCTGCGCAGAAGCTGAAGTGGAGGCCAAACTCTGATTTTCCTGCACAGGTCTAGATAAGGTCATTCAGGAGCCTGGGAAAGCTGGGTGACTGCCCCCAGGATATAGGAGGTGAGTAGAACGGATGATGGAACTGTTAGGCCTCTTTCACACAGGCGTCACGTTTGACGCCCGGATAGGAGGCGGGTGCGTTGCGGGAAAATACGCGATTTTTCCGCGCGAGTGCAACGCGTTTTAAGCCCTGAAGTCCGGTTTCGGGTTGATTATTCTGTATATTTTATTATTTTCCCTTATAACATGGTTATAAGGGAAAATAATAGCATTCTCACTACAGAATGCTTAGTAAAATGTGCATTAAGGGGTTAAAAAAATAAATAAAATTAACTCACCTTATCCACCTGATCGCGTAGTTGCGATCTCTTCTTCATTCATTAGCTGTCGGCTAAAGGACCTGTGATGATGTCACTGAGCTCATCACATGGTCCAATCACATGGTCCATCTTACCATGGTGATGGACCATGTGATTGGACCATGTGATGTGATGTCATCACAGGTTCTTTAGCCGGCAGCTAATGCTTGAAGAAGAGATCGGCAACTATGCGATAAAGTGGATAAGGTGAGTTAATTTTTTATTTATTTTTTAACCCCTTAATGCACATTTTACTAAGCATTCTGTAGTGAGAATGCTATTATTTTCCCTTATAACCATGTTATAAGGTAAAATAATAAAGATCGGGTCCCGTCGCTTAGCAACCTTGCGGGAAAATCACACTGCATCCGCACCTAAATGCGGATGCTTGCGATTTTCCTGCAGCCCCATTCACTTCTATGCAGAAGTGATGCGTGAAAATCTCCGCTGATGTGCACAGCCCCTCAGAAATGAATGGGTCAGGATTCAGTGCGGGTGCAATGCGTCCTCCTCACGCGTTGCACCCGCGCGGAAAACTCGCCCGTGTGAAAGGGCCTTACTGTTTCATTTTTGTTTCTTTTCTGTGTCTTTTTGTTTGTTTAATTTTTGATTCTTTTAACCCCTTCGTTTCTCTGCCTCCTTGAAGAAGCCCCGCGTTCCCCATGCTCACCTCTTTATCTTGAACCTCGATGACTTGTCCGATTGTCTCGTTAGGACGGTTTTTAAGGTTTTTACCTTTGTCTTAAAGTTGCAAAGTTAAGATAAAAAAGGCGCAGGAGGAAAGGTCACGCTCCCGGAAATGGGAGGCTGGAGATGAAAGGGGACGCGCACATCTGCCTTTTCATCTCACTCTGATCCGTTTGGCACGGTTTTAGGTTTTATTTCACTTTTACGTGAGATCATGACGGCGGTGAATTGGCGCGGTGATTCTTGCTATTAACGGCGTGGCGATGGCGGCAGATTCCATGAGCCATCGATGGAACACAATGAACCCTGAGTCCTGTAGATTACTGTTCTGGTGCTGAGTGATGGCGGCCATTGTGTCACCCGGACTTCCACAGACCCTGCACCGCACACAGATCTGCATTGTGATGTGCGCCATTCTTAACTGCACAGGGTTCCTCCACCTGTCCTATGTTTCTGGAATTCTATTTAAGGACCATGCTGCGGTATTATCTCCGTCCAAGATGCCGGATCAGTTGCCGGAATGCCGGATCCGCCATTAATTTACATTGAAATGTATTAGTGCCGGATCC
Organism: Bufotes viridis; assembly: GCA_033119425.1. Classification (NCBI taxonomy): domain Eukaryota; kingdom Metazoa; phylum Chordata; class Amphibia; order Anura; family Bufonidae; genus Bufotes; species Bufotes viridis. The sequence continues at coordinate 3,061,974 of CM065597.1, forward strand.
ATTATAAATACCTAAAGGTGTAAAAAAAAACAAGACGGATCCGTCTCTCTGCACGACAAGCGGAGAGACGGATCCGTTCTTGCAATGCATTTGTGAGAAGGCTCTGCATCCGGATCAGTCTACAAATGCATTCAGTTTACACGCAGACGGAACTGCTTGCCGGATCACTCTGCCGCAAGTGTGAAAGTAGCCTTATGCGGTAAATGGGATTTGGCCCCCTAGGACACCAGGGCCCAGGTGCTACGGCTGCGTGCTCCCCTATAAGAGTTTAGCAATGATGATATTAGGTGATTGCTACAAGTATAGGTGACTACCGTGGTGGATGCAATCAACAAACTCTGACTAAACCGTCACACTGGCGTTAAAGTGAGACTATAGCCAATATATCCTTGTATTAAGGACATACCTGAGCCCTACGCTCCTGTAATTCGCCCGCTGTCCCTTGGTACTGCACATACTGCACAGGTAGGTTAGCGTTGGCTCCCGTGCCACTTGAGATACCTTGACGGGGTGCGCGGGCTTCCTCCACTGCATGCATTTTTCCTGGCGATCGCCATTAGCAACGGACCACATGTGCAGGATTTGCTCCCCCGGGTATAGATGCACAGCTGCATACAGGGTTGAGCATTTCCTGCCTCTTAAGACCGCGTTATTTTGTCTCGTCGATTGCTATTTTAGCAGCGTGCGGATACTTGGGACAGTTCTGCCATCTGAATAACAGTGTGTGTGGCCCTTTAATAGACACGGCTGATGTCTGCGATAAATGATTGCCGCAGCGGACGCCGGTTCAATATTAAATTCATCAGCGTTCATTCAAAGTTGGCAACGTCGGGACCTCAACCAGGAAAAGGGGGGGCAGTAATTCTTCCCAAAACACCACAAGAGGCGAACGCTCGTAATACAGTAAAAAATGTCCGATAATTTATAACACTGGGGGAACAATGGCTTCAAGGAAATCTTAATGTAAATTCTTTAAGGCGAGGTCCTAACCCCGTCAGCACCGCGACGCCCCATACATCATCACAGGCGGGAGGGGCCGAACAATCTGGAAATCTGAGCCACACTTAAAGGGGAAGTCCGCCTAAGACCTGAGAGGAACAGGTGGGAACACGGGGATCTGAGCTGATACATTATTACAGTCTTCTGCTGATCTGATACATTATTACAGTCTTCTGCTGATCTGATACATTATTACAGTCTTCTGCTGATCTGATACATTATTACAGTCTTCTGCTGATCTGATACATCGTTACAGTCTTCTGCTGATCTGATACATCGTTACAGTCTTTTGCTGAGCTGATGCATTATTACAGTCTTCTGCTGATCTGATACATTATTACAGTCTTCTGCTGATCTGATACATTATTACAGTCTTCTGCTGATCTGATACATCGTTACAGTCTTCTGCTGATCTGATACATCGTTACAGTCTTCTGCTGATCTGATACATTATTACAGTCTTCTGCTGATCTGATACATTATTACAGTCTTCTGCTGATCTGATACATTGTTACACTCTTCTGATCTGAACTGATACATCATTACAATCCCCATTGTCCTGCAATATTCTGCTATACAGGAGCAGTAACAGAAATCTCTGGAATCAGGCAATCAGTTATAATCTGTGGGGAAATCGGGCAGTAAGCGTTCAGTTTCCCTGCAGCGCCCCCACAGGAGAGAAGATGCATCACACAGGATCCATTCTTATCCAATGGTATGAACTTCAGTTTATTATATTATTCCACGGCTGGTTGCATTAGTGGAAGCTGAATTTTTTTTATTTTTTTTAAGTTAAAATTTTCTTAGAAAATAACAAAGATGCAACAAAAAAGGGGTTGCTGTATTATTTGGGGAGACTTCGCTCATCTAAAGGGCTAGGCCCCTCCCCTCAAGGCAATCAAGACCTAATTTGCATAAATAACAGAAGTCTTTTTTTTTTTGGGCAGATTTTCACAAGACAAGAAATCATTTTACTCAGAAGGATCAACCCTACGCTGCTCTGATGAACATAATCTAAACTCTGCGCCTCCATCGCACGTCGCCATCTAATCGGCGTAATTCTGGACTCTCCGCTCTCGCACACCGGTGACGACTTTTCTCAATCTGTGTTTTCCAGAATAAACTCGGGAGGTCCATAAAACGTAACAATCAGTAACATTTTCGGATGTAATCTCCATTATGGAAATATAAAGTTCTGCCTCATCTGCTAGATTGGTCTGAGCGCAGATTGATGGCGTCCTCGTTACATTATTAATACTGGTGCTCCTATAAGTGGCCGGGGCACCGGGGGATCGCGCCATCTGCCATCCGCACCAGACCCTTCTCTAAATAAACAGACACTTAGCAAAAATTCTCGCTGAACTTTACTCTAGAAAATATTAAAAAAACTAAGACGGAAAAAGGGATTTAATAAAACAAGCAATTTACAGACGACTCCACGTGTGAAGAAAAGAGGAAGCACTCATCATTACACGTGTGAGATAGAATAACCGGACCTCAAATAGAATACAATATCTCCCCCAAATATAACCCTGTACTGACCCTGTATTATACTCCAGAGCTGCACTCACTATTCTGCTGGTGCAGTCACTGTGTACATACATCACTTATCCTGTACTGATCCTGAGTTACATCCTGTATTATACTCCAGAGCTGCACTCACTATTCTGCTGGTGCAGTCACTGTGTACATACATTACTTATCCTGTACTGATCCTGAGTAACATCCTGTATTATACTCCAGAGCTGCACTCACTATTCTGCTGGTGGAGTCACTGTGTATATACATTACTTATCCTGTACTGATCCTGAGTTACATCCTGTATTATACTCCAGAGCTGCACTCACTATTCTGCTGGTGGAGTCACTGTGTACATACATTACTTATACTGTACTGATCCTGAGTTACATCCTGTATTATACTCCAGAGCTGCACTCACTATTCTGCTGGTGCAGTCACTGTGTACATACATTACTTATCCTGTACTGATCCTGAGTTACATCCTGTATTATACTCCAGAGCTGCTCTCACTATTCTGCTGGTGCAGTCACTGTGTACACACATTACTTATCCTGTACTGATCCTGAGTTACATCCTGTATTATACTCCAGAGCTGCACTCACTATTCTGCTGGTGCAGTCACTGTGTACATACATTACTTATCCTGTACTGATCCTGAGTTACATCCTGTATTATACTCCAGAGCTGCACTCACTATTCTGCTGGTGCAGTCACTGTGTACATACATTACTTATCCTGTACTGATCCTGAGTTACATCCTGTATTATACTCCAGAGCTGCACTCACTATTCTGCTGGTGCAGTCACTGTATACATACATTACTTATCCTGTACTGATCCTGAGTTACATCCTGTATTCTACTCCAGAGCTGCACTCACTATTCTGCTGGTGCAGTCACTGTGTACATACATTACTTATCCTGTACTGATCCTGAGTTACATCCTGTATTATACTCCAGAGCTGCACTCACTATTCTGCTGGTGCAGTCCCTGTGTACAGACATTACTTATCCTGTACTGATCCTGAGTTACATCCTGTATTATACTCCAGAGCTGCACTCACTATTCTGCTGGTAGAGTCACTAATATATTTATATACACACACACACACATTATAATAGGTATTCTGCATTGATCATTAGTTACATCCTTTATTATACTCCAGAGCATCGCTCCCTATTTTCCAGCAGAACAGCTGCAACCTCTCTTCATTCCCTGCTTGTTCAGGGTCTGTATTGCTCTGGTGAGGTCAGCATAGGAGGAGGAATCAGTTTGGACTGATTTTAACAGTACAATAAAAATTTGATTAATTTTATATTTTGGGGCTCCAGAAAGAATTTCCGCAGCTGCTACAGTGACGGATTCCCAGCCGTTCACAGTCACGATACAAGCCCTAGAGATTAAAGTGTTAACCATCCGGAAGCTCCTAAAATGTTCTAAGGAGGTCCATACAGGACGAGGTCACTCCCCCCGATTCTCCCCTCTTTACAGGGTGAGGCCCGCCTTCCATCCCCCGATTCATCCCTCTTTACAGGACGAGCCCCCCCATCCCCCAATTAGTCCCTCTTTACAGGGTGAGGCCCCCCTTCCATCCCCCGATTCGCCTCTCTTTACAGGGTGAGGCCCCCCCATCCCCCGATTCATCCCTCTTTACAGGACGAGCCCCCCCCATCCCCCGATTCATCCCTCTTTACAGGACGAGCCTCCCCATCCCCCAATTAGTCCCTCTTTACAGGACGAGGCCCCCCATCCCGATTTGTCCCTCTTTACAGGATGAGGCCACCCCCCCATCCCCCAATTAGTCCCTCTTTACAGGACGAGGCCACCCCCCATCCCCCAATTAGTCCCTCTTTACAGGACGAGCCCCCCCATCCCCCGATTCATCCTTCTTTACAGGATGAGCCCCCCCCCCATCCCGATTCGTCCCTCTTTACAGGATGAGGCCCCCTCCCATCCCCCGATTAGTCCCTCTTTACAGGACTAGCCCCCCCCCCCATCCTGATTCGTCCCTCTTTACAGGACGAGCCCCCCCATCCCGATTCGTCCTTCTTTACAGGATGAGGCCCCCCTCCCATCCCCCGATTCGTCCCTCTTTACAGGACGAGGCCACCCCCCATCCCCCAATTAGTCCCTCTTTACAGGACGAGGCCACCCCCCATTCCCCAATTAGTCCCTCTTTACAGGACGAGCCCCCCCATCCCGATTCGTCCCTCTTTACAGGATGAGGCCCCCTCCCATCCCCCGATTCGTCCCTCTTTACGGGATGAGGCCCCCTCCCATCCCCCGATTCGTCCTTCTTTACGGGATGAGGCCCCCTCCCATCCCCCGATTCGTCCCTCTTTACAGGACGATTCCCCCCATCCCACTAATGAGGCAGAGGCCATTATTCAGCAGAGCAAACGTGGAATCTTGGACTTTCTTCAAGCCGCTGTCTCTTCAAATTTCCCCAAGACAATCGTGATGAATAAAATGCGAGGTCCTGGCCTGCGGCCTCCTGACCACGGACTAATTGTTATCTCCCTGCTCCAGCCTCCTCATCTAAGACATGGAGGACAGAAGGAATAACTCCGGCCCCGGACACATCAGGGGAGAGGGGACTGTGACCGGTCCAGGGGCGTCTCTTATAATGTCCGCCCGTAATAATCCAACGTAAACTGAAATAAACAGGAGACGGGGTGACAGTATCAGGAATGATGGCGCTCGTCACATTGTTACTCTGCAGGGCCCTCACCCCTGGGCCTCCAACACTGGGATATCCACATATAGGACACCCCCTCTCATCAGGGAGGCCACGCCCCAGATCTGAAGGAGGTGGAAAGAGAGGGCAGGACCCTGCAGCCTACAGACCTCTGCGCCCACATATGACTGGGGGGGAAGCAGGGTGGGACATTGGGTGCAATGCAAAGAGGTTCCCATCCAGAAGTCTGTATACCGTGCAAGCAAAAAGTAAGTGAACCCTTTCTAATGGCCTGGATTTCTGCATTCATTACCAATCAGATGTGGTCTGACTGTCACAATGTAACTAATAACACAAGTTCTGTACTGCCCAAGTGTGATATTAAGGATCCACAGAGCAGCCAGGAAAAGTAAGTGAACCCTTGAATTTAATAACCTATAGATGCCCCTTTCAGATCAGGCAAGATTTCTACACAAGACTTCAGGATGTCTTCAAGCTGTTGTAACCGGACTGTGCCGGATTATCAGACGCTCAGGATCACCGATTAAGGAGGTGAAATTCCTTCCAAAGTAGAATGGAAACTTCTGGAACTGTCCACAGTCTCTAGTATGAGTTTGGCACCAAAGAGAAGATCTAGGTGTAGAAACGCGCTGAGACTCCACTTTCCTGGTCCAATGGGGGTATTCCGGACGACCAGCGCTCATATAAAGAGCCTTTCACGCGGCTCCCGATTCCTCCTCCTGCATTCCCACATTGCACCGACGATCTGCTGCCGACACATTGTTCCAAGGTGAAATCACCCAAAAGGAAGCAGCTTCACACGGGCCAATGATGGGGAACGAGGGCTCATAGGACCTTTCATTGCCGAGCATTGGCCCAATCCTGGCCAAGAACCGTTCAGTCCCGATAATTGCCGGCTCGTCAGACGAGTGATCCCATGGTGTGTACTACTCCGCTCCTGCGATCAGGATTCATAGTTCTGCTGCCCAGAATCCGTATCTGCTCATTCTTTGGGTGATCGGCAATTATCGGGCACGAATGAAATCCGAATCCTCCCGTGTAATCAGACTGATGATTGCTACAATGTATCCGGTTTAGACAATCAGGCATCCTGGAGCCCAGACTGATACACTGTAGGCTCCGTTCACAAGGAGGGCGTTATTCCCATTGTTTTTCTTCATGGCGGAACCAGAACAATGAAAATACCGGCAGCACCGGATCTGTCGCATTACGGACGCAAATGGCGCCCAATGGTCTGTATTGATTAAATGGGGTCCATCAAGGACCTAACAGCACCTGAAATGTAGATGCGACCGAACCCTTAACTGCACTGATACGCTGTAACAAAATCTCAGTACAGCAGAAGGATTTGTGATGATGGCATCTTTATGATCATCTGGATAACAACTGTAACAAACCCTCAGCTGTGAGAGTTAGTAGGTCAGGACTCTTTTCTCTCTAGATGTAAATAAGAAGGCTCCCGTTCACTGACAGCAAGCACAAATCTTAAAAATGTTGAGGAAACAGAAACATAAAACCTACGTGAAAGTTGCAGAACATTTCATTCCCCTATTAACCCCCCTGGCATTGCCCCCTGGTTACTCCCCCGATCAGTGGCTCCCTGGTTTCCATACGCCCCGAGAGCCATCTCTATATTTTCCCTAAATAAATTCTGTTTGTGAGACATTGATAAGAAATTGAGCCGCGACTTTAAACAGTTATGTAAATGAGCGGTTGGCGAGCGCGGAGCAATTAAAGCGATTTGCCTTTTAAAGCGCTAGCCTCATTAGACTATAAATACCAGTCAATTGACTTTGTGTCTTCGCTTTTTTCATGTTATTGACACAAAAAAAAAGTTTCATGAGAAAATTGCAGCCGCTTTTCTGTGCAGCTTGAAAGGAATTAATAGGAGCATTCAGCCCGAATGTTCATTAGTGAGAGAGGAGTCTGAGGCCGTAAATGGCAGCGGCGCTTTCTTCTCCTCCGCTCAACGCAACATTCATTCAAGTAGAGAAATTCATTATCACACCTCCTGATTACATAAAGTGGCATTTCAGCGCACTGATCTCTGACATGGCGGCTGAAGATTATATTATATCCACATCTAAGGCTCCCAGATAAAAGCTCCGAAAACTCAATAACGCCATTAACTATATAGGACGCCACCAGAAACCGAAGGCTTGTCACAAAGTTGGCGATAACATGGCGATACATTTCTAACATTCAGGAGACAGAACAAAGTCATCCAAGAATATACACGGTTCGTGGTCGCCATCAGTGGCATCTGTGTACAGACTGCGCCAATGTTTCCAACATCCACCAACTATCAGCGGCATCAAAGGCCCTCTGTCATCTATCTATTTCACATTGTTCTCTACATTCAGGCAGCAGTGTAAAGAATGGGGGTCCTAAATAAAGTGATCTATGTACATACAATGTATCCTCTGAGCTATACCGCCATACAGTGTATTACACGGAGAAGATGTTTATACTAAATTACAATCTGCGCCCCACGTCCCTGGATGCTGCTAGGAATAAAAACCTACTTTATACTGCTGCTCCTATCCAGATAGCTGGGCAGATACAAACATAGAGGGAGGGTAGGCTACAAATGATGGGGGTATTCCACTGCACCCTTTGTGTGGGTGTATATATATAAGAAAAAGCAGAGCAGCACTCCAGTGAACAGTAGAAAAAGTAGGAGGATTATTCACCCAGACGTGACGCAACGTTTCGGCTCCAACATGAAGCCTTTCTCAAGCAATGTGAACAATGCAAACCGAACATCCTTATATATATCCATGAAAAATCAACGCAGCAGAAAAACGCAGTGCCTTTATTTACACATGTGACACAAAATAGGCGACGTTTCAATCCCCTTCCGGGATCCTTCTCAAGCCAAGTACTTGAGCCGAGCCAAGGATCCCGGAAGGGGATTGAAACGTCGCCTATTTTGTGTCACATGTGTAAATAAAGGCACTGCAGTTTTTTTCTGCTGCGTTGATTTTTCATGGATATACATACCTGATGTCAAGGGTGAGACGTGTGCACCTGAAAATTATATAAGCGAGTGCTGCCGGAATTATTACAGACTATATATATATCCACACAATACACAGATGGTAGAGATGTTCTTTATATACAATATATGGGGTTCAGAATCATTCCCACATCTATTCATTGACTTCAGCAGTTTCAATCAGTCCCATCACCACAGGTGTATAACATCCAGCCTCTAGCCATACAGTCTACCATTACCACAGTGTATAACATCCAGCCTCTAGCCATGCAGTCTACCATTACCACAGTGTATAACATCCAGCCTCTAGCCATGCAGTCTACCATTACCACAGTGTATAACATCCAGCCTCTAGTCATGTAGTCTACCATTACCACAGGGTATAACATCCAGCCTCTAGCCATGCAGTCTACCATTACCACAGTGTATAACATCCAGCCTCTAGCCATGCAGTCTACCATTACCACCGTGTATAACATCCAGCCTCTAGCCATGCAGTCTACCATTACCACAGGTGTATAACATCCAGCCTCTAGCCATGCAGTCTACCATTACCACAGTGTATAACATCCAGCCTCTAGCCATGCAGTCTACCATTACCACAGTGTATAACATCCAGCCTCTAGCCATGCAGTCTACCATTACCACAGTGTATAACATCCAGCCTCTAGCCATGCAGTCTACCATTACCACAGTGTATAACATCCAGCCTCTAGCCATGCAGTCTACCATTACCACAGTGTATAACATCCAGCCTCTAGCCATGCAGTCTACCATTACCACAGTGTATAACATCCAGCCTCTAGCCATGCAGTCTACCATTACCACAGTGTATAACATCCAGCCTCTAGCCATGCAGTCTACCATTACCACAGTGTATAACATCCAGCCTCTAGCCATGCAGTCTACCATTACCACAGTGTATAACATCCAGCCTCTAGCCATGCAGTCTACCATTACCACAGTGTATAACATCCAGCCTCTAGCCATGCAGTCTACCATTACCACAGTGTATAACATCCAGCCTCTAGCCATGCAGTCTACCATTACCACAGTGTATAACATCCAGCCTCTAGCCATGCAGTCTACCATTACCACAGTGTATAACATCCAGCCTCTAGCCATGCAGTCTACCATTACCACAGTGTATAACATCCAGCCTCTAGCCATGCAGTCTACCATTACCACAGTGTATAACATCCAGCCTCTAGCCATGCAGTCTACCATTACCACAGTGTATAACATCCAGCCTCTAGCCATGCAGTCTACCATTACCACAGTGTATAACATCCAGCCTCTAGCCATGCAGTCTACCATTACCACAGTGTATAACATCCAGCCTCTAGCCATGCAGTCTACCATTACCACAGTGTATAACATCCAGCCTCTAGCCATGCAGTCTACCATTACCACAGTGTATAACATCCAGCCTCTAGCCATGCAGTCTACCATTACCACAGTGTATAACATCCAGCCTCTAGCCATGCAGTCTACCATTACCACAGTGTATAACATCCAGCCTCTAGCCATGCAGTCTACCATTACCACAGTGTATAACATCCAGCCTCTAGCCATGCAGTCTACCATTACCACAGTGTATAACATCCAGCCTCTAGCCATGCAGTCTACCATTACCACAGTGTATAACATCCAGCCTCTAGCCATGCAGTCTACCATTACCACAGTGTATAACATCCAGCCTCTAGCCATGCAGTCTACCATTACCACAGTGTATAACATCCAGCCTCTAGCCATGCAGTCTACCATTACCACAGTGTATAACATCCAGCCTCTAGCCATGCAGTCTACCATTACCACAGTGTATAACATCCAGCCTCTAGCCATGCAGTCTACCATTACCACAGTGTATAACATCCAGCCTCTAGCCATGCAGTCTACCATTACCACAGTGTATAACATCCAGCCTCTAGCCATGCAGTCTACCATTACCACAGTGTATAACATCCAGCCTCTAGCCATGCAGTCTACCATTACCACAGTGTATAACATCCAGCCTCTAGCCATGCAGTCTACCATTACCACAGTGTATAACATCCAGCCTCTAGCCATGCAGTCTACCATTACCACAGTGTATAACATCCAGCCTCTAGCCATGCAGTCTACCATTACCACAGTGTATAACATCCAGCCTCTAGCCATGCAGTCTACCATTACCACAGGTGTATCACATCCAGCCTCTAGCCATGCAGTCTACCATTACCACAGTATGTAACATCCAGCCTCTAGCCATGCAGTCTGCCATTACCACAGTGTATAACATCCAGCCTCTAGCCATGCAGTCTACCATTACCACAGTGTATAACATCCATCCTCTAGCCATGCAGTCTACCATTACCACAGTATGTAACATCCAGCCTCTACCCATACAGTCTGCCATTACCACAGGGTATAACATCCAGCCTCTAGCCACACAGTCTACCATTACCACAGTGTATAACATCCAGCCTCTAGCCATGCAGTCTACCATTACCACAGTGTATAACATCCAGCCTCTAGCCATGCAGTCTACCATTACCACAGTGTATAACATCCAGCCTCTAGCCATGCAGTCTACCATTACCACAGTGTATAACATCCAGCCTCTAGCCATGCAGTCTACCATTACCACAGGTGTATAACATCCAGCTCTAGCCATGCAGTCTACCATTACCACAGTGTATAACATCCAGCCTCTAGCCATGCAGTCTACCATTACCACAGTGTATAACATCCAGCCTCTAGCCATGCAGTCTACCATTACCACAGGTGTATAACATCCAGCCTCTAGTCATGCAGTCTACCATTACCACAGTATATAACATCCAGCCTCTAGCCATGCAGTCTACCATTACCACAGTGTATAACATCCATCCTCTAGCCATGCAGTCTACCATTACCACAGTGTATAACATCCAGCCTCTAGCCACACAGTCTACCATTACCACAGTATATAACATCCAGCCTCTAGCCATGCAGTCTACCATTACCACAGTGTATAACATCCATCCTCTAGCCATGCAGTCTACCATTACCACAGGTATATAACATCCAGCCTCTAGCCATGGAGTCTACCATTACCACAGGTGTATAACATCCAGCCTCTAGCCATGCGGTCTATCATTACCACAATGTATAACATCCAGCCTCTAGCCATACAGTCTACCATTACCACAGTATATAACATCCAGTCTCTAGCCATGCAGTCTACCATTACCACAGTGTATAACATCCAGCCTCTAGCCATGCAGTCTACCATTACCACAGTGTATAACATCCAGCCTCTAGTCATGCAGTCTTCCATTACCACAATGTATAACATCCAGCCTCTAGCCATGCAGTCTGCCATTACCACAGTGTATAACATCCAGCCTCTAGCCATGCAGTCTACCATTACCACAGTGTATAACATCCAGCCTCTAGCCATGCAGTCTACCATTACCACAGTGTATAACATCCAGCCTCTAGCCATGCAGTCTACCATTACCACAGGTGTATAACATCCAGCCTCTAGCCATGCAGTCTACCATTACCACAGTGTATAACATCCAGTCTCTAGCCATGCAGTCTACCATTACCACAGTGTATAACATCCAGCCTCTAGCCATGCAGTCTACCATTACCACAGTGTATAACATCCAGCCTCTAGCCATGCAGTCTGCCATTACCACAGTGTATAACATCCAGCCTCTAGCCATGCAGTCTACCATTACCACAGTGTATAACATCCAGCCTCTAGCCATGCAGTCTACCATTACCACAGTGTATAACATCCAGCCTCTAGCCATGCAGTCTACCATTACCACAGTGTATAACATCCAGCCTCTAGCCATGCAGTCTACCATTACCACAGTGTATAACATCCAGCCTCTAGCCATGCAGTCTACCATTACCACAGTGTATAACATCCAGCCTCTAGCCATGCAGTCTACCATTACCACAGTGTATAACATCCAGCCTCTAGCCATGCAGTCTGCCATTACCACAGTGTATAACATCCAGCCTCTAGCCATGCAGTCTACCATTACCACAGTGTATAACATCCAGCCTCTAGCCATGCAGTCTACCATTACCACAGTGTATAACATCCAGCCTCTAGCCATGCAGTCTACCATTACCACAGTGTATAACATCCAGCCTCTAGCCATGCAGTCTACCATTACCACAGTGTATAACATCCAGCCTCTAGCCATGCAGTCTACCATTACCACAGTGTATAACATCCAGCCTCTAGCCATGCAGTCTACCATTACCACAGTGTATAACATCCAGCCTCTAGCCATGCAGTCTACCATTACCACAGTGTATAACATCCAGCCTCTAGCCATGCAGTCTACCATTACCACAGTGTATAACATCCAGCCTCTAGCCATGCAGTCTACCATTACCACAGTGTATAACATCCAGCCTCTAGCCATGCAGTCTACCATTACCACAGTGTATAACATCCAGCCTCTAGCCATGCAGTCTACCATTACCACAGTGTATAACATCCAGCCTCTAGCCATGCAGTCTACCATTACCACAGTGTATAACATCCAGCCTCTAGCCATGCAGTCTACCATTACCACAGTGTATAACATCCAGCCTCCAGCCATGCAGTCTGCTATTACCACAGTGTATAACATCCAGCCTCTAGCCATACAGTCTACCATTACCACAGGTGTATAACATCCAGCCTCTAGCCATGCAGTCTACCATTACCACAGGTGTATAACATCCAGCCTCCAGCCATGCAGTCTACCATTACCACAGTGTATAACATCCAGCCTCCAGCCATGCAGTCTGCTATTACCACAGTGTATAATATCCAGCCTCTAGCCATGCAGTCTACTATTACCACAGTGTATAACATTCAGCCTCTAGCCATGCAGTCTACCATTACCACAGTGTATAACATCCAGCCTCTAGGAGCAGAGGGGGGACCTTCCCAGAGGAGCAGAGGGGGGACCTTCCCAGAGGAGCAGAGGGGGGACCTTCCCAGAGGAGCAGAGGGGGGACCTTCCCAGAGGAGCAGAGGGGGGACCTTCCCAGAGGAGCAGAGGGGCGACCTTCCCAGAGGAGCATAGGGGGGACCTTCCCAGAGGGGGGCCCTTCCCAGAGGGGCGACCTTCCCAGAGGAGCAGAGGGGGGACCAGCTCCATATTAATGCCTATGGATGTAGGATGGGAGATCAGAAAGACTCCTGGAGGTAGAATGTGAAGGGTAGAGGACTTCTCTCCATATAGTGTATATACGGTATATAGATGATGGCGGTGTTCTTTTTAAATTGCGCTATTTCCATTGATTTAACGCGAAAAGAGCAAGAAAAGAAAATCACTTGATCTTGGCTGCAGGAATAATATCTTACGAGGGATAATCCGAGGAGGCGATTAACATGCGGCTCTGGACAAAGCGCTCCTCGCTACCTTTCCGCTCTTGCACGCAGCCTCTCATTAGGGCATACCTGCTAATTTGCAGCCAAAAGTCTCCTTGTGAGGACCTAAGTGGTGGGAGGAGAAGAGGCTGAGAGCAAACACTGAGGGGAGGGTAATTGATATGTACGAGGGCAAGATGAGAGCACTCCGGCCGGAGAGAAGGGGCCGCCATGGAAGAGGCGAGAGGTAATCACCAGGAGGACGGCACAGAGGCGGATAAATGTACAGCGCCACTGCATCTACACCCCCGAGAACCGCCAGTATCTCACTGCTGAGACTTGTAGTTCTGCAGAGGCTGAAGACTACAGAGACCATTTACAACCATCAAACCCAGGAGGAGGCATAAAGCAAAGCATGGACCCGATCCTGGATCGGGGAGGGGTAATCACTGAATTTATATAATGTTCTGTAACAATGGCTGTGAAAGGACGCGGGCTGGTGAGGGGCGGTCGGGCAGAGCTCACTTCATGTAGTCCCAAAATTACCCCCTCCAGGGACCACTCAGAGCACTGAATTTCTCCTACTCGTTCCTGTTTGATATTAAATTGTATAGACGCAAGAATCGATCTTATTGAGAGTTTCCCTTTAAATCATTACAATTTAACTTTTGCCGTGTATGATTTTGTCTCTAGTTTCACCCAATTTAGGTGTAATTAGCAAATATCCTGCATCCACCCGAAAAAAAAAAAAAAAGCTGTAAAGTCATGGCCACTAGGGGTCTCACTTCCACCTACTTTGCAATTCCCTGCCTGTTGTCAGGCAAGAGCCGTCCCTGGTAAAGACGGCTGAGAAATGGGGGGCGTGTCAGAGCTAGCGGAGATCCTGAGCCTGACAGAAGCGCCGTCTCTACACAGCTGTGTCTGTAACACTAGTTTCACACTGGAGGTACAGGCTTCCGGCAGGCTGTTCCGGCATAGAATGCCAGGAATCAGGCAGACAAAAACCGCTGCGCAATTCTCAGCAATGCCAGATCCAGAGAGCTCCAGCGAGCCGCCGAAACAGCCTGCAAGCCGCCGAAACAGCCTGCCGGATCTTTTTACTGCTTTTTACTGCTCTTTCTGAGCTCCATAGAAGGAAACAAACATAGTGGGAAGTAAGGGAAGCGAGGTCACTGCATAGAGAACTGGTAGATTAAACGCCTCATGCTTGTGAGAGAAATGCATCTAGCTGTGCAAGTGAAACAGAGAACAACATAGCTGAGGAAGACATTGGGGAAACCCCCAAAACACCTGTTCCTTCACAGTTATGATTCCACAATGAAGCACAGCCGTTAGGCGGACGCTTTAATAAACATGACTTGAGCTTCATATGACGGGGAATTTCTTCTCCTATCGTTGATTCACAATAAGCCGAGCGCTGGACATATTAACTTCACATCTAAATATTCAGCGACAGACAAAATATTCTACAAAATCCTCCGTTCTGGCAGAAAAGTATCTGCTTCCATTTCTTCACTCGGAGATATTCCGTAGCTGGCGATCCCGGGAGCCGCCGGCTGTAACGATGTCTGTGTGACGTGCAGTCAGCAGTGAGCACTTAACATCCCGCTCTTATTACGGCGATACTGCTGACTTTTATAGAGCGTGTGGCCACAGGACAAAGCTCATAATTAGCGGCCCCAGAAACAGCTTGTGGCTTTATATTACATGGAGGTAAAATTAAACTGGAATCAGAGTGGATTAGTTTTATCAAATAGGGAATAAGCTGTTAATTAACTCCCCACTGTAGCAATCTCGTCCTGAGCTGCAACTGTTATTAGCTCCAGATTAAACTGTTGAATTAATTTCCCACTTACTTACTATTTCAAGAGTTTTTAATTTACCTGGCAGCCGCTTTAATGGGAAATTGTATTAGTGCGCAGAAATTGTTTTTTTGGGAAGGGTAAACAGTTTGCGATAATGTTTATTAAGTCGTTTTGTTTGAGCAAAAATATAATTGCGGTTTTAATTAGTGGATGGTTGTTGGCGTATTAGGGCTGAGATTACATTATTGCTTTTCAGAGAGAACAATCAGTCAGGTAATCCCGTCGTTTAGAACCGATAGTAAATTCAAAAGCCGTGCGGTTGGGCTCGGTGCCGCCGACCGGAGACGCCTTCTGCCCGGTCCGCAAGGTGGGGTTAATGAAATAATAGTAATAATTGTAGCTGTTTGTTTCCATCTGACATAAAGGAAAAGCAAACAAGACGAGAGGAAACAGAGAGGAAACAGAACAGTAAATATTTACACTTTGTAACACACGGAAGGGAACGCTCTGAATCCAGACTTGTTACATTGTAATGGCCGCGACTCCGCGCTGAGGACGACCTGCAGCAATTTTTTTACACTTTAGCTTAAAAAAAAATATCTTTCACACATGAATTTGGCTCTGGTGATTTTTTTACCTGTGAGCAGCAAGGGTTTTATTTTGGCCACTAGTATTTTTTGCCGTGTTTTTTCATACGCAGTGTAGTTTTCCGGTTTACTGAAGTCACGCATTTTGTGCAGCAAAATGTGAAAGTCCAACAAGATGGCCACGAGCGGGACTCTGAAAACTGACTGGAGTAGAGTTCAGATTTCTGCAGGCCTTGTATACGCAAAATACGGATACCGCCTGTGCACAAAACGGACGAGAATAGGACATGTTCCATTTTAGTTGCAGGACATGTGGACATATCGGAGCAGAGCCATAGAAGTGGTCGACATCCAATCCACAAATCGCCGTACTGAGAAGGTGATTTCAAAAAGGAGCAACAAAGACAAAAATAGGCACCTAGTGCGCAAAAAATGCAGGCAGCAAAAAAACTACCTGTGTCCTGCATTTCACAGACCTTCTTCTGATGTTTGAAATGCAAAATACACAGCAAAAATCAGCCATAAAAACATAAAAGTGCAGAAAAAATTGGGAATTTACCACCTAAGATAAAAAGAGAGCATGACGCTAGGGGGCGCTGGAGAGCAACCCAAAAACGGGGTTTAGAAGTGGAACTCCGGCTGCAATAATATACAAGAAAAGTCTCCTCACGGAATACTGGACCCAGAAAAGAGCTGAGAAATGGCGAGCTACACTCCGGTATCTGCAGCAGTCTGGCTGGACAGGGGTTAACACTGCGGCCCAGCGGAACGTGGCCCCGTAAATCGCCCTATTCAATCTACAAAAATGACTTTGTTTTTTTTATTAATGTCAAAACTGTTAAAAACGGCAGAAGCCATAATCCCCGCGCCGACTCTATGGGGGGAAATTGACAGTTTTAAATTGCACACAAAACATAAAAAAACATTCAATTTCAGCGTTTTCAATTAATTCCACTTTCCGATTTATGATTTTATTATTCAAGCAAAAAAGACGACGAGAATGGAAATTATCTAAAGACACATTGTGCCCGCCGCCCGCGCCAACTTTATGGCCGGTTTAATATAAAAACTCATTTTAAAAATAATTGACGCAAAATGGTAAAAAACAAAAAAAACAAAGCAAAATTACTGATTTTGTAAATTACATTTTTTACGACGCGTTGGAAAAAGTAATTCTTAAAGTGAAAGCAAAACATAAAATTTGAAAAAGTTGAGTTAATACAGAAATATGAGAAAATGGCTCCGCACGGAACATAAACTTTTTATTCTGTATTAAAAATGTCAATTCAGATGCAGAACGGAGGAAAAAATCCAAATATTGTCGAAAAGGAGCGGAATTACCAGGAAGATTTAGTCCTTTTAATTTCTTTCCACAGAAACTAACTTCTAAAAAAAAACTAAAAACTTGATCTTAACCCTTCCATATCCACAGGGCGATGCTAATGCTACTTGCTGTCTGCTTTCTCCCTCCTTATGCTTTACACTGCAGTTGTGCTCCTTTAGACTACATCATTCAATAACCACAACTCCAGCTTATCTGCAATGTCTGTGGGAGTATGAGGTAGTCTGAAATCCCCCCTCTCGTCTCACTAGAGGCTCAGGCTGCTGCTCTGTATCTTCTCCATACTTTACACTGCTGCTCTGCTTCTTCTCCATACTTTACACTGCTGCTCTGAGACTGAAATAGAATGATTAAAGGGGTTGTCCTCAGATAGGTCATCAGTAAGGGTATCGGTGGGGGTCCGACACCTGGACCCCCACCGATCAGCAGTCTGAGAAGGTAGTGGCGCTGGCGGTAGCGCTGCAGCCTTCTCACGGATTTCTCCAGGCCAAGTGATGATACGTTCATCGGTCACATGGCCTGGGTGCAGCTCTGCCCCACAGAAGTGGCCCCCACCAATCAGACACTGATGACCTATCCAGAGGACAGGCCATCGGTATAAAAATCTCGGAAAACCCTTAAGGGGTATTCCGGTTCTGTGAGGGTACGTCCTATCACAGGACAGAGGATACCGATTATATCAGGGGGGTCGAGCGCTGTTCTCTGCTGTTTCTGGGACTCCCATAGAAATGAATGGAGTGGCCACACGCATTTCTGACCACCGCGCTGTTCATTTCAGGGGGCTCCAATGGGATTGGGGCCCCCATTCTCGTGATCACAGATCCAATAGTTATCCCATATCCTGTGGACAGGTATAACCGGAATACAACAATCCTTTGTGAGCTGAGAACTCCTGACTCATACATTGTTCCTGCACTGATACATTGTAACAAACCTCATTCACTTAAAGAGATGCAGCACTACACCAGCCTTTAAGTGTCCCTTTAAGGTTAGCGGGCAGGCAATCTCGTCTCCTGGGGATGGGGGGCATCGTGTCTGCCGCCAGATTTACTGGCGGGTGAAACGTGCCTTTCGTGTCTAAAGTGGCAGGACGGGAAAACGTAAAGGCAATGCCCATGACGATAATGTAATAACGGCCGGGCAGCGATGATTAGCGCTTGGCGTGACGCTGATCTCCGGAGCGCCGCCTGCCCTTATTCCGCCGTCAGAGTGGCGGGATTAACAAGTGTTTAAGTGAAGTCCTGGTGGGAAACATGAAGAAATTGTTTAATGAGACATAACCCCAGAGGGAGCAGCCGAAGAAGTGCTGGAGCAGCACCGACTCTGCTACATCCGGCTGCAGACAAGGCTCCTTACTGCCACTAATATTACAAACATCTTAAAGGGCCAGCGTCCAATCCTAAGTCACTAATCACTGTATTATGAACAGTTCTGCAACCTTTCTAATAGACTTTGCTTCATTTCTTCACCATTGTCAAGAGCTCTGCTTGCCGACAGTGAATGGAAATATCCTTGTTCACATCCAGAGGCTAAAAACTGATTCAGGCCTAAATCTTCTGACACTGGAGGCTTTATTAGCAGCCTGGACCATCTTCTGTGAAGTAGACCTAGCAACAATCTGTCGCCAAAAGCGTGAAAGACGATCGCAGAATCCGCATCCGGACATCTGCCGCGCACTGCTTCTTATTTTATGCATTTCAAACTATTTAATTCCATTTTCTGCTCGTTATGACAATGGCTAATTGAATCAAATAAAATAATTACGGAAAAAGGTGACTGCCCCCCCCCCCATCCTTGCGGCTGATGATTATACGTACAGTGATTCGCCAGTCACAGAGAAAATACAATCCCCTATAGAGAGAAAATATAATCCCCTATAGAGAGAAAATATAATCCCCTTTAGAGAGAAAATATAATCCCCTATAGAGAGCAAATATAATCCCTATAGAAAGAAAATATGATCCTCTATAAAGAGAAAATATAATCCCCTACAAAGAGAAAATATGATCCCCTATAGAGAGAAAGCATGATCCCCTATAGAGAGAAAATATGATCCCCTATAGAGAGAAAATATATTCCCCTATATAGACAACATGATCCCTTATAGAGTAAATATGATCCCCTATAGAAAGAAAATATAATCCCCTATAGAGAGAAAATATAATCCCCTATAGAGAGAAAATATGATCCCCTATAGAGAGAAAATATGATCCCCTATAGGTGGCTGCCATTAAAGAGCCCATAGCGGCAGTACATCAGTTTTACAAAAAATATAGATAAAATATACATCTACACAATGTTACGTCCCTTATCACTTGTATTACGCATCAGTCTTTACTGCAATTCTGGCATTCTTTCCAGTTCAAAATGTGCTAGAGGGGGGAATGGGGGAGAAAAATGTGAATTTGAACGCTGCCTCCACATATCCGCTATTGTACGTGAGAATTAGCAGTAAAATGAATATTAAATGAAAGAGAATGACATTAAGCAAAAAAAATAAATAAAACACACAGTACATTTCCCGCTAAGTGAAGGCTTGACTTATCCGAAGTGGCAGCTCCGACGCCGGAGGCACTGAATTCGTTGCGCCACTCGATAATTTGACTGATTCACTCGAGTAACCAGAAGAGGACATTTTCTGCCTGATTTCAGAGTAATCAAGTCACCTGCTCCTACAATCGCCGGGGCCAAGTCAATTGCTCTCCGCTGAGCGTGGAGAGGACGGCGGCGCGTTCTGCAGAAGTGCGCAGTGAAATAAGACGGCGCCGGCCTCGCTCCAGGGCTATTCAGCCGCTAAAGTCATTTTTAGAGGTTTCTAGGAATAATGGCAATGAGCAGGGGGTGACCCACGCCTCCCATATACCGCCATGTGCGGAGATTATCTCACAGGTATCGCCTGCTCCAGGGAGATCAGCGGCGCCTGCGATCCTTACATGTAATGTAAGAGCAGGATTCCTGAGGGAAATTACACAGCTGCTGCTTTGTTACAATGACTCTAGAATAATACACCAAACAACCCTGCTGATCGCCTCCATCAAACATCTCCAGCCTCTGTGCAGACCTGTGTGTCTCCATGGTGACATATGATCCCTATGATTACTTTCTCAGATTAGGCGGGACTAGGCTAGGGGCTGTGGAGAGCAGGACAAACAGGAGTAGTGTGAATAGGAAGTTTGTGCTCTCTGCATTGATTGGCTTCACAGCCCCTCGGAGCTGATAAGATACTACAGCTGTGAGCAGAGGGGAGAGGCTGAGGCAAATCAACGCAGAGAGCGGGTCACAGTGAAGCTCCGCCTCCTGGGCAGAAACTGGCAGAATAAAACTTCATATACTCACTACTCCTGATGAGAAAAGCTCTAGAACAGGTATGTTTCTCCTGCTCTCCGCAGCACTCTCAGCAGTTTGGTCAATACTGCTGACAGACTCCCGTTAAGTGCAGTCTATTAGAAAGCTGAGGAACTTTGAGAACGTGTGAAATGACACACTCCCTTAAACCTACAGTTTTCAATATCTCTGCTTGCTGATACTCATTGTAATTAGAGATGAGCGAATTTTGCATGGCATTGTGGGTGATCCCTCGTTCCCAGAGTTCCTTGCTTCTTGTCCTCACACGTGCAGCAGCCAAAATGCGATTCGTTACCACGAAGCGGGAGGAAATTCGGATTAGGTGCGAATCGAATAATTCAGTTCAGTTCGCTCATCTCTAATAGTAATATTACCCATTCACGGTATTATCCAGAAGCTAAAAACCAGTACAGACTGGATACGTCTCACAGCTGAAGGTTTGTCACAATGGTCTCCAGACACCTCTGTGAGCTGAGCAGCCCGATACATTGTAGCAAACGACCAGGACAGATTACTCAACATCACACGGAGATTTCACTAGAAAGGTCTGAATTTCAGTAATGTCTTCCTCCCAGTGACCCCGGACTCGGAGCTCCCGTGTGAGGCCGAGGTGAAAACGCCATTAACTAATGAGCTTGCACCGCGCGTTTCTGACTCACGCTCATTTTGAGATATTTTCTACTTGACATATGTTCCTGTGAATCATCAAGAACGAGGGGTGGAGGCCGAGGAGCTGGCGATGCAGGTCCACCAGAAGCGGAAGGTGACCTTGCCGAATACAGGATGTCAGAGGATGGACGTTACATAAACCGAAGAATAGAATGCGAGTGGTTATTACCTCCAAGACTGCCAGGCGGATGAAATCTTGTACTATACTCCAATCACCTCCAGAGCTGCATCCACTGTTCTACCAGGATCTATTAAAAACAGGCTGTGACGTGCATCATTATTGCTAGAAACCACAGCAGAGTTATGAATGCAGCTCTGGAGTAGAAGACATGATACTACTAGGAGCCGCTTCTACGCACAGGTTAAGGTGGGCACTTTATTTTTGAAGATTTTTAACCACTTCTTTACACTTCCTTTAATTAGAACTCAATAGTCTGCAAGTCCCATGGTCCGGAATCCATCAATGAAACTGCAGAACCTGACTACACGGGGTTGTCAGTAGTCTGTCACCATGGAGACCGGATCATCTCTAAAGGGGCTGTGTACTCTGAGGGGGGGGTTCAGAATGAAGACTGGTTACAAACTTGCTTTATTTTATATCAATTTTAGCAAGAAGGATTAGCTTCTGGATTGTGACGCGCTGCGGAATACGGCGCCGCTATATAAACATTATTATTGAAATAATTGCCAATATATCTGGTTAATCTTCTGTATCTCACTCGGGACGTTCACTAATCCCTCCAATAATCCGGGACATCTGGTAATCTGGCGCCACAGGGGCTGGACTATTGGAATTTTACCGCCTGAGCATGGCTTTACGGTAGTTTAGGTAAACCCCTATGTGACCCTGGAAGGATCAACGGCACAAAATCCGGAGATTTCCTTTCCATGTGGC
Source organism: Bufotes viridis (assembly GCA_033119425.1). Classification (NCBI taxonomy): domain Eukaryota; kingdom Metazoa; phylum Chordata; class Amphibia; order Anura; family Bufonidae; genus Bufotes; species Bufotes viridis. Next base: position 3,084,185 of record CM065597.1, read on the forward strand.
CATATGTCAGCGTGGCCACGGGGACACGCCGGATACACAGCGCAGGAGAAACGTCTTATTTGCGGCACGCTTCATCAGGGGATGAACATATGGCTCCTCCACAATATCCCTCATTCTTATGGACTCCCTAAAACCTCCGAGATGTCGCCGCCGCTCACAAAGTCACCGCCACTGGAAGCGTTAATTAACAGCTCCTTGTGACTCGCCATATGCCGCGCCATATATAACATTTATGAGGAGCGAAATTTATGCTATTTGTGCATCCGGACTTAATCAAGCTAAATCAATTCCAGGCAGGACTCGCGCGGCATTAAAAAGTCCTTTATGTAGGGAAAAAAAAAAACACGTTACGCTTGTTACCACCGAGAGCGGCCGCCATGGAAAACCGTCATATTGGCAGGAGGCGGGGCCATCGTAGGATCATGTCCTACTGTATAGAACGGCAATGTCCGACACTGGATCTAACCGCGCACATCAGCCGTCACTCAGCTTTTCCAGAGTCCTGAACGGCCAATTGGGGAGGGGGGTATCACCAGGGCACATCCAGTATGTCCGCCAGGAGGTCGGTATAATGGCAGCCACTTGGGTGGTCACACATCTCTCCCGGAAACCAAGACAGGTCTCATTCAGGATGGGAATTTGCTACAATGTATCAGTCCAGGTGGAGGATATTTCGCTCATAAACATTAACTCCACTGGACACAAATCACATCCTGTGAGAAGTATTAACATGTGTTCCATTCACTGACATGGTGAAAGTTTCAGAACTGATGATTCCACAGCAATGTGACCGTCCCTTTAATTCGACTCTTTCCCCAGATCCAAGCAGATAGAATGTAGCAATATCTCCGGATACTTAGAGATTCCTTGCGTTCTGTGCGTCTCGGAGGCGATGACCGCCCGGCAGATGGGGGTCAGCGGTGACATCACATGTTACATATCACAAAAGAATTGTCTGCGTTATTTCAATGTGATAATCTGCCATTTTTCCGGAGACGCGGCGGTCAGTGAATGGGGCGGTATCGGATTCTGTGGATTCTTAGATGTCTGTTTTGACGACCATCCCGTGTTACACAAATTACGCTGTTTTGGGGACGGAGCAGATGGGACGTCATGCACCATACGAGGCGTCATCTATTACCGTGACAATGCGCAGGTTCCTCGCCATCCGCTCACCGCAGGGGGGAAAGACGAGATTCAGGTCTGCAGCAGCTTTAGACGGACGAGTGACGGTTGGCAGCGGTTCTGCCGCTCGTTAATTTAATCATATTAATTCATTACTTGTACACATCAGAGGAGATGTCACATCTAAAGCGTCGGAGGATCCCACAAGGAGGAGGACATGACGGTCACCTGCCGCGAGACATCCGATGATGGAACGGACAGGCGGCCGGGGGAGGGGAGGCAATCAGATGACACAAAATAAAAAAACGCCAAACCTCGGTCTGATCCTTCATTACACCTCCGAGATATAAAGCCCCCAAGATAGCAAGACACAGAAGACCGCCACAGCGGCATCATCACCGATGACATCACAGGGTGTATTATACGTCACCACATCCATTCACTGCCTGAGAACGACCCACGGTCTGAGAGTGAGTCTGAGGAGCTGGAGATCATAAGAGCGCAAGAGCAGCATTTCCCAGACTACTCAGTGCAGACACTGGAGAAGCAGAGAAGATTTCAGCTCTGAAGCCTGCAGTACAGTGAGTGCAGCTCTGGAGTATAATACAGGATGTAACTCAGGATCAGTACAGGATAAGTAATGTATGTACACAGTGACTGCACCAGCAGAATAGTGAGTGCAGCTCTGGAGTATAATACAAGATGTAACTCAGGATCAGTACAGGATTAGTAATGTATGTACACAGTGACTGCACCAGCAGAATAGTGAGTGCAGCTCTGGAGTATAATACAGGATGTAACTCAGGACCAGTACATAGTAAGTAATGTATGTACACAGTGACTGCACCAGCAGAATAGTGAGTGCAGCTCTGGAGTATAATACAAGATGTAACTCAGGATCAGTACAGGATTAGTAATGTATGTACACAGTGACTGCACCAGCAGAATAGTGAGTGCAGCTCTGGAGTATAATACAGGATGTAACTCAGGATCAGTACAGGATAAGTAATGTATGTACACAGTGACTGCACCAGCAGAATAGTGAGTGCAGCTCTGGAGTATAATACAGGATGTAACTCAGGATCAGTACAGGATAAGTAATGTATGTACACAGTGACTCCACCAGCAGAATAGTGAGTGCAGCTCTGGAGTATAATACAGGATGTAACTCAGGATCAGTACAGGATAAGTAATGTATGTACACAGTGACTCCACCAGCAGAATAGTGAGTGCAGCTCTGGAGGATAATATAGGATGCAACTCAGGATCAGTACAGGATAAGTAATGTATGTACACAGTGACTGCACCAGCAGAATAGAGAGTGCAGCTCTGGAGTATAATACAGGATGTAACTCAGGTTCAGTACAGGATAAGTAATGTAATGTATGTACACAGTGAGTGCAGCTCTGGAGTATAATACAGGATGTAACTCAGGACCAGTACATAGTAAGTAATGTATGTACACAGTGACTGCACCAGCAGAATAGTGAGTGCAGCTCTGGAGTATAATACAGGATGTAACTCAGGGTCAGTACAGGATAAGTAATGTATGTACACAGTGACTGCACCAGCAGAATAGTGAGTGCAGCTCTGGAGTATAATACAGGATGTAACTCAGGATCAGTACAGGATAAGTAATGTATGTACACAGTGACTCCACCAGCAGAATAGTGAGTGCAGCTCTGGAGTATAATACAGGATGTAACTCAGGATCAGTACAGGATAAGTAATGTTTGTACACAGTGACTGCACCAGCAGAATAGTGAGTGCAGCTCTGGAGTATAATACAGGATGTAACTCACGATCAGTACAGGATAAGTAATGTATGTACACAGTGACTGCCCCAGCAGAATAGTGAGTGCAGCTCTGGAGTATAATACTGGATGTAACTCAGGATCAGTACAGGATAAGTAATGTATGTACACAGTGACTGCACCAGCAGAATAGTGAGTGCAGCTCTGGAGTATAATACAGGATGTAACTCAGGATCAGTACAGGATAAGTAATGTATGTACACAGTGACTGCACCAGCAGAATAGTGAGTGCAGCTCTGGAGTAGAATACAGGGTATATGTCAGGACATTTCTGTTCTCTACACAAGAACTGTGTTTATAGATCAAGAAGCTGTAAATTCACCACACGGGGGGAATATAATAAGATTTGCTTTATATCCTTCTGCATGATCAGCACAAGGGTCTTTTCTGTGTAGTCGGGGTGATACAATGTCACATTCTAGATTATAGTCACTGCACTGATACATTGTATTCTAGCAGCACATTTATTATTGTGTCTCCAGATACAGAGCTAATGATGTAGAATCGGGGCGTCTGGACCCCGGTTATGACCGTCACCTCTGCACCCCCATAGCTCCACCGCAGAACTCCTCAGTCCGATATCATTCAATCAGTGGATGATGGGAGTGATCGGATGAAGTGTTTAATGGATTTTATTACCTGTGGGGGAGATCAGTCCGGGAGACAAGAGACTCTGGACCCCGTGCGGCAGCAGACGAGCGTTCTCCTGAATGGTGACTCCCAGCGATCGCTTTGGGGGCCTCCCAGGCCTGGAGCTGTGGGGACACAATGGACAGCAATGAGTGAACCCCTATAGGATCCTATACGTTCTGCCTCCACAGAGAATACAATGTGAACGAGGCTCAATCAGTGCGTAATAAAAGGAAGCAATCAATGAACAAACAATGCCAGGGGATAGAACACCACACCTCGTCCGGCTCCCCCCGCTCCGCACTCGCTACAACGCATCGATCCTCCGGGAGCCGGACACATCCCCGTACAATGCGCCTCACAGCTGAGGGTTTGTTATAGTTGTATCCAGTTTAGACAGGAGGTAAAATGACTGGACTTCATACTGATGCAATGTAGCAAAATGTAACAGAGGGTTGTCTAGGCCAGGGGTCAGCAATGCTGTGTAACTACAACTCCTAGCATGCATCTTGCTCGGCTGTTTTGTAACTTCTACCTGAAGTGAAAGAAGGACTGTGGGAGTTGTAGTTCAGAACAGCAGGAGCGCCGGAGGTTGCCGATCCCTAATTCACTAAAACAAAGCCTCAGAGTTGGATGTAAGCAATGAATATTTCCTTCAACAAAAGCAAGCAGAGATCTTGACGATAATGAGAAAATGAAGCACAAAGTTGCAGAACCTTTGAGTCTCTAATGATTGGGACTTTTTACATAAAAGTAGAAAATTCCTCACACAAAAAGATCCCGTTTCTTAGTTACTGAACTGTTTCAAAACCAAAGGCCCAAACTAAATGTCAGAACGATGGTGACAGAGGAGGAGAGGGGCCCCTCACCAAAGACAAGTGACGGGGCGGAGCCCCGTGGAGGGGGTGGGGCTACCCAGGGCTGGGCCCGCCCCCATACCCCACGTCAGCCCCCCGCCCCTTCTGCTCAGATCCTGGATCGTCAGGGATGATTTGTATCAATTTGTTACCGAGTGATTTCAATGTGAAGATTCAACAATCCAGAAAATATTACGCTGCGCGGCGCACATCGCCGGGCGCCACTTATCCTGCGTATAATCAGTTCTCGTATCCTCAGGCTCCGCTTACAAAATGTCAATTATCTTTCAATTTGGACAAGTTTTAGCAAGGATATATCTTGTTGATCTCTTAATATCAGCGGAAAGAAAAGTTTATTGAGCTGCAGACCGCGACGTGGCGTCTCCGGAATAAGGATCTAGATACGAGTCCATCCTACGGAAGGATAGATAGATATGAGATAGATAGATAGATAGATGATAGATAGATAGATAGATGATAGATAGATAGATGATAGATAGATAGATAGATAGATAGATAGATAGATAGATAGATAGATAGATAGATAGATAGATAGATAGATAAATAGATAGATATGGGATAGATAGATAGATAGATGATAGATAGATAGATAGATAGATAGATAGATAGATAGATAGATATGAGATAGATAGATAGATAGATATGAGATAGATAGACAGATAGATAGATAGATAGATAGATAGATAATGATAGATAGATAGATAATGATAGATAGATAGATAGATAGATAGATAGATAGATAGATAGATAGACAGATAGATAGATATGAGATAGATAGATAGATATGAGATAGATAGATAGATAGATAGATAGATAGATAGATAGATATGAGATAGATAGATAGATAGATAGATAGATAGATAGATAAATAGATAGATATGGGATAGATAGATAGATAGAGAGAGAGATAGAAAGAGAGATAAAAAGAGATAGATAGATAGATAGATAGATAGATAGATAGATATGAGATAGATAGATAGATAGATAGATAGAGAGATAGATAGATAGATACTGTAGATAGATAGATAGATAGATAGATAGATAGATAGATAGATAGATAAATAGATAGATATGAGATAGATAGATAGATAGATGATAGATAGATATGAGATAGATAGATAGATAGATAGATGATAGATAGATAGATAGATAGATAGATAGATAGATAGGAGATAAATAGATAGATAGATAGATAGACAGATAGATAGATATGAGATAGATAGATAGATAGATAGATAGATAAATAGATAGATAGAGAGATAGAAAGAGAGATAAAAAGAGAGAGATAGATAGATAGATAGATAGATAGATAGATAGATATGAGATAGATAGATAGATAGATAGATAGATAGATATGAGATAGAGAGATAGAAAGAGAGATAAAAAGAGAGAGATAGATAGATAGATAGATAGATAGATAGATAGATAGATATGAGATAGAGAGATAGAAAGAGAGATAAAAAGAGAGAGAGAGAGATAGATAGATAGATAGATATGAGATAGATAGATAGATAGATAGATAGATAGATATGAGATAGAGAGATAGAAAGAGAGATAAAAAGAGAGAGATAGATAGATAGATAGATATGAGATAGATAGATAGATAGATAGATAGATAGATAGATAGATAGATAGATAGAGAGATAGATAGATAGATAGATAGATAGATATGAGATAGATAGGAGATAGATAGATATGAGATAGATAGATAGAGAGATAGATAGATAGATAGATAGATAGATAGATATGAGATAGATAGATAGATAGATAGATAGATAGATAATTACTGTAGATAGATATAGACTGTGTGATAACATGTAATATTCCGCTCACACGGATGCTTGTATGATGGAGTCAGAGGTGAAGCCGTACCTCGCGCCTCCGGTCCCTTTATGTGAGAAGATGGATTACTCACCAGGCGGGGGCTCGGCTAACAGCATTAACCTCACCTACCAGCGGAGCAGATTTTCCTCCAGGCCCCGGGAACCTCATAAGATGTGAGGCTCAATTTCAAATAAAAATGCAGGAATATGGGGGTCTGTGCCTGAACGCCCACCGCTCACCGCTCACCGCTCACCGAGCGCCGTAACCACATTTATCCACTTACATTTCTAGGAAAGTTCTTGCAATAAAATTCCTCTTCTGCAAATCAACTCCCATCATGGAGCAGATCAGTGAATGTCAAGAGGGATACAGGGAAGATGTGACAAGAGACAGTGAAACGCGTCAGCGGCAGGAAAATGGCGCAGAAGATTAACCTTCCACACAATGGGAGGGTTCAGCCTGTACCCCATACAGACACTAGAGAGTAAGGACCACCAGGGCCAGACGTCAGACCACCAGGACCAGACGACAGACCACCAGGACCAGACGACAGACCACCAGGACCAGACAACAGACCACCAGGACCAGACGACAGACCACCAGGACCAGACAACAGACCACCAGCACCAGACGACAGACCACCAGGATCAGACTACAGACCACCGGAATAAGACTGCAGGCCACTAGAATCAGACTGCAGACCACCAGGGCCAGACGACAGACCACCAGGGCCAGACGACAGATCACCAGGACAAGACTACAGACCACCAGGACCAGACGACAGACCACCAGAATCAGACTGCAGGCTACCAGGACCAGACTACAGACCAATAGGACCAGACGACAGACCACCAGGACCAGACTACAGACCACCAGGACCAGACTAAAAACCACCAGGACCAGAATGCAGACCACCAGGACCAGGCTACAGGCCACCAGAATCAGGACTACAGACCACCAGGAACAGGCTACAGGCCAACAGAATCAGGACTACAGACCACCAGGACCAGACTACAGGCCACCAGAATCAGGACTACAGACCACCAGAATCAGACTGCAGGCCACTAGAATCAGACTGCAGGCCACCAAGACCAGACTACAGACCACCAGGACCAGACTACAGACCAATAGGACCAGACTACAGACCACCAGGACCAGACTACAGACCACCAGGACCAGACTACAGACCAATAGGACCAGACTACAGACCACCAGGACCAGACTACAGACCACCAGAACCAGACTACAGACCACCAGAATCAGACTGCAGACCACCAGAATCAGGACTGCAGGCCACCAGAATAAGACTGCAGACCACCAGAATCAGGACTACAGACCACCAGGACCAGACTACAGACCACCAGACACAGAATGCAGCTTATCAGCAGGCACTGTGGGGAAGTTCGGGGACTTTGTGCACATCCGTGGGCAGCGCCTGATTAACGCCAGGGTAATGAATTACATATCAATGAATTCCTGATAAAAGTGCTCCCATACCCGAGCCGCTTTTACCCGCAGCCGCTCAGCGGGGGCGGTACCAGCTCCCCAGGGGCCAGGCAGGGAGATCAGAATGCACAACCTCAGCTGTTCCCGTAGGGCAGCCCGACCAGTGTCAGATGATAACAGGTGTCTGACCCTGGTGAAGGATAACAGAGGTCATGGAGGAGACCCAGCCCAGATTTACTAATCCCGTAGATGGCGGAAAAATGCATCTTAGGTCACGCCCCCTTCAAGTGAAGCTCTGCCCCTTCTCATCTTTTTTGAGCAAGTTGGAAAAATGTGTAGAAACCCTAGTTGTGTCAAAATTGTGCCCTTTTTAGACCAAATCTAGGTGCAAACATTAGATGAACAGACCTGAGATGGGGGATAACGGGGATCTCTCCCAGTGTCACGCCCCACCCCCTCCGATCCTGCACTAAGCAGAACACGATACATCACTTTAGCTCAGATTGTCACTTTAAGAATTTCTAGACGCCGGTGAGGACGTCATATATCAGGGATTACAATCCGACAATCTGCGGGAAACCTAAGAAGAGATGGCGGCACGGGACTCCGGGAAGCTCCATTATCCTCTAAGTGCGCCGATTGTTCGCTGAGGTTTCACGCTCCCGTTTAATTGTCTCCGATTTTGTCTCTGTTTAAATTAACTTTTCATTTAGCTTTAAGGTTTAATTAACACAAAATAATCAGCGGCTTCTAATGAGCAGAAGGCGAAAATGTGCGAGACGGTCAGAGTCCGAGCAGAGACCAACCGCAACCTGACCAACACCTCAGAGTCATGTCCACCGAGAACAAGTCACCACCATGTGTTACATAGGACTGCAGGTGACATCTACTACATTATCTGTACTCAGAGAGTTATCACTGTGTTATCTGTGGTGTTACATAGGACTGCAGGTGACATCTACTACATTATCTGTACTCAGAGAGTTATCACTGTGTTATCTGTGGTGTTACATAGGACTGCAGGTGACATCTACTACATTATCTGTACTCAGAGAGTTATCACTGTGTTATCTGTGGTGTTACATAGGACTGCAGGTGACATCTACTACATTATCTGTACTCAGAGAGCTATCACTGTGTTATCTGTGGTGTTACATAGGACTGCAGGTGACATCTACTACATTATCTGTACTCAGAGAGCTATCACTGTGTTATCTGTGGTGTTACATAGGACTGCAGGTGACATCTACTACATTATCTGTACTCAGAGAGCTATCACTGTGTTATCTGTGGTGTTACATAGGACTGCAGGTGACATCTACTACATTATCTGTACTCAGAGAGTTATCACTGTGTTATCTGTGGTGTTACATAGGACTGCAGGTGACATCTACTACATTATCTGTACTCAGAGAGTTATCACTGTGTTATCTGTGGTGTTACATAGGACTGCAGGTGACATCTACTACATTATCTGTACTCAGAGAGTTATCACTGTGTTATCTGTGGTGTTACATAGGACTGCAGGTGACATCTACTACATTATCTGTACTCAGAGAGTTATCACTGTGTTATCTGTGGTGTTACATAGGACTGCAGGTGACATCTACTACATTATCTGTACTCAGAGAGTTATCACTGTGTTATCTGTGGTGTTACATAGGACTGCAGGTGACATCTACTACATTATCTGTACTCAGAGAGTTATCACTGTGTTATCTGTGGTGTTACATAGGACTGCAGGTGACATCTACTACATTATCTGTACTCAGAGAGTTATCACTGTGTTATCTGTGGTGTTACATAGGACTGCAGGTGACATCTACTACATTATCTGTACTCAGAGAGTTATCACTGTGTTATCTGTGGTGTTACATAGGACTGCAGGTGACATCTACTACATTATCTGTACTCAGAGAGTTATCACTGTGTTATCTGTGGTGTTACATAGGACTGCAGGTGACATCTACTACATTATCTGTACTCAGAGAGTTATCACTGTGTTATCTGTGGTGTTACATAGGACTGCAGGTGACATCTACTACATTATCTGTACTCAGAGAGTTATCACTGTGTTATCTGTGGTGTTACATAGGACTGCAGGTGACATCTACTACATTATCTGTACTCAGAGAGTTATCACTGTGTTATCTGTGGTGTTACATAGGACTGCAGGTGACATCTACTACATTATCTGTACTCAGAGAGTTATCACTGTGTTATCTGTGGTGTTACATAGGACTGCAGGTGACATCTACTACATTATCTGTACTCAGAGAGTTATCACTGTGTTATCTGTGGTGTTACATAGGACTGCAGGTGACATCTACTACATTATCTGTACTCAGAGAGCTATCACTGTGTTATCTGTGGTGTTACATAGGACTGCAGGTGACATCTACTACATTATCTGTACTCAGAGAGTTATCACTGTGTTATCTGTGGTGTTACATAGGACTGCAGGTGACATCTACTACATTATCTGTACTCAGAGAGTTATCACTGTGTTATCTGTGGTGTTACATAGGACTGCAGGTGACATCTACTACATTATCTGTACTCAGAGAGTTATCACTGTGTTATCTGTGGTGTTACATAGGACTGCAGGTGACATCTACTACATTATCTGTACTCAGAGAGTTATCACTGTGTTATCTGTGGTGTTACATAGGACTGCAGGTGACATCTACTACATTATCTGTACTCAGAGAGTTATCACTGTGTTATCTGTGGTGTTACATAGGACTGCAGGTGACATCTACTACATTATCTGTACTCAGAGAGTTATCCCTGTGTTATCTGTGGTGTTACATAGGACTGCAGGTGACATCTACTGCATTATCTGTACTCAGAGAGTTATCACTGTGTTATCTGTGGTGTTACATAGGACTGCAGGTGACATCTACTACATTATCTGTACTCAGAGAGCTATCACTGTGTTATCTGTGGTGTTACATAGGACTGCACTGTACTCGGAGTTAAATGACGAAATCCACTCTGCTATATCCTATAAAAAGACATATATCAGCCGGAGCAGGATGCGGAATTATCTCGCAGGAATGGCGAATGTAATAAGATTAATGTTTGTATTTTTGGCCGCAGAACGTTATTTCATTACATCCTATGGGATCAGCTGCGATTCGGGATAATTTATTTGACATTTCGCCTTCATTCTCTCATTTCACTCAGGTAACTATAAATAACAAAGGAAACATCTCAAAGAGATAAAACAATAAAACAGGTTTCTCTGTATAAGACCCCCCATCATGAATTATGTCCGATCCATAAAATGCGCAATGTTGACGAGACAGAAGAACAACACGGCAGAAGCCGTTCATCCTGGTAATGGAGATGAGAAGAGAGGGAGGGGGGGGCGCTTCCCTCTCATCAGCGCTCTACTACAACCCCCACCATGCACCCGCCCGTGTTGTGTGCAGCCACCGATCCAGCAGGGGCGGCAGTGAGATGTGATCCTTGCAGCTCTGGATGTGACTGGAGCATCGGGATCACACAGGGTGTCCTCCTGTCCTGAACATCCCATATAAAGTCAGCGCGCCCTCCGTCAGTCCCGCTCCCGAGCGACGCTGCCTATTTAGGGCAAATCTCCGGCTTATCTCCTGATAAATCGCTTCAACATTTATTACATTTTTATTCTTCATTTGTTCTAATAAAAGTAAATCTTTCCTGTTTATTTTTAGAGCAATTTCGTTTTAAAATCTTATTAAGGTCAAATTAAAATCTCTTTTATTTGGAATTTATGACACGACTTTCCTACAAGCCAAAGGTAGTTAAACTTTCCCTGACCCAAAAGAGACACGTCGCCTCTGCCGGAGGGGGAAGGGCAGTAAAATAATGCAAAAAAAAAAACGGAGACCGCAACGTGTAACCTATCGTCACCATCTCATCATATAAATGAGCAGAACATCTAGGCGACACTCTGTAATATATCCTAGTAGGGGACACAGCAAACCGTCCAGCCAAACAGAAGGCAGGGGGGGGGGGGGATGCAGCTGCAGATCAGGAGTAAGGAGTCATCTGAGGGGGCTTTCACACGTCCCGCCGGATCCGGCATACCGCATGACAACTGAAAGCATTTGTAGACGGATCCGTTCTTCAGTTATTTCTTAATGCTAGATCCGGCACTAATGTAAGTCAATCCGACATTCCGCCATGTGTTCCGGCATTTCAGGACGGAGATAAAACCGCAGCATGCTGCGGCATTGTCAACGTCCAAAAACGTTCATATACTGAACTGAAGACGTCCTGATGCATCCTGGACGGATTTCTCTCCATTCAGAATGTACTGGGATAATCCTGATCAGTTCTTTTCTGGCATCGAGCACCGACGATGGAACTCTATGCCGGAAAAGAATAACGCAAGTGTGAAAGGACCCTAAGGAGTCAGTAAAGAAATCGTAAACAATGTATCAATCCAAGGCTAGTAAATAATAAAGAAATCGTAAACAATGTATCGGCAGGATTTTTTTTACACTGATATAAATGTAACCGTCCTTCACCTGAGAGAAACGCTAAATCTGTACTGGTTTTCATGAAGAAATGCGACACAAAGGGGGTCATTTATTAAGAAATATACACGACTTTTTGGGGTAATTTATGTTTGCAATTTTGTGGTGCAACTTTTCCCCGTCGACGCCACTTTTCCAAGGCGGCAGAAAAAGGGGGCGGGGTGTGGGTGGCGAAGAGGGCGGGCTGGCAGGTCGGTCTACGTCAGTTTATGGTGTGGAAAATGGTCCTAAGCTACGCCAGCAGGGGAGTGCAGTTGGTGTAGGTCAGTGGAACCAGGCACCAAGGTTCTGAAGGGGCCTGCGCCTGCGCCTCTACATTTGGTGCATCCAGCGCATGGGGAATAGACCGGGGTATCAATCACCAGTCCTAATAAATGACCCCCAAAGTCAATTAGGAAGAAGCGTAACTGTTCATCGTGTTATATTTTCATTTACATAACGCTCGATAAGCGCACAACTTACTAAGCCAACAGAGGGTCTAACGTAAGACCCCAGCGGCGGCCATTGCCATCCAGTGGTACAGGGGCCCCGAGGGCTGTCACTTAACACTTTAATATCTGCGTTATTACAGGGTAATAGCTCTAAATAATGCAGGGTTTTCAGAAAGCCGGGTGACGGTCTCAGGTGTAATGGCGCGGCCGTCGCTTGGTATCGGTTGCCCGTCTAGGGGAGGTTTGAGGAGAAGCGTCCGGGCCCCAGAGAAAGACGTGTAATCAGACGCCCATCTGCCACGTATATCTTCTAATGGGGCAGAGGACCCTCTGGGTGCCCTCGGGCTCTGCCCCGTATATATATATATATATATATCGTCTTGTGGATACATATTACGTTGCCCGCAGGCTGTAGATCTGTAGGAGCGGACATACCTGCACAGGGGCCAGGTAGATGAGAGGGCCCGCTGCAGACCTGTAAGCAGTCTAATAGACAGTAGGAAGCTGCTACTAAGGGACCGAGATACTAAATGTTACTGGAGGGCAGCAAGAGACATGGGGTGGGATACTGGAGACCAAGGGGCCCAGGGCCTGTTCTTGCATGGGGCCCCCTGCGTCCTCCCTTGTACTCACTGTGTACCCAGCCACCTGCCTACGTGGAGCCTTCACTCCACGGCTGACAGACAGAATAGTAAAGGATGGCGGCGCTGTGATGTGACAGACCTGGCGAGCTGTCGGCACATTGTAAGACTCTATTCCCACCCGGCGGAGCTTTGTTCTGCGGCTTCTGACGGCGCTGATCACAAAACCCGCCGCTCGCCTGACAGCTCCTGCCTCGTCTTCCCTTTCCTTGGGGTGTCGACTTAAACAAATCACTTTGGCGCACTCACAGAACAAACCATGGAGGTCGAGAGCGACGACTGAAAATGTTCTGAGAGGTAGAAATCAAAGACGAGCTGCGATGGCGCTCACCCCAATACAAGAGCCGCAACGGGCGCAGCAATCAACTGCAGGGCGGCCATCAGGACCCCCACCAGCAGACACCTGCCTGCACATAATCACAGGTTGTCAGCGCTCAGAGCTGCAGGTGGCGGCACAGTGTGTCAGCTGGAGGGGTCACATGACACAGGTAACAAGCCCATTCTTCTCCAAGGAAGTGTTGAGGGGCCGCAGCCACATCTTTTATAGAGCGGAGGGGGCACGCAGCCCGGCTGGTCACACCCCGTTCAGAGTTACTTGTATGTAGCCGTTGTCTCATTACTCGTTACATTGTGGCACTTCTGTAACTGTGGAGCGGGCGTACGAGAGGGGCACAGTGCCAGTCTGAGCGGGGCCCCTTCACACAGCTTCCAGCGTAGCTGCCTATAGGTGGCAGTAGAGGGACAGCCGTCTTCCTCCGGGAGGAGAGCGCATTGATTTTCCCAGCATTGCCTGTATGACGCCATACACCTGCCGGATCTCTGCCCCCAACACCCGAATCCAAAATCATGTTACCCCTTCCCCTTTCAGTCATGCCCATAGCAGCTGTCTCTGAAGGTTTTTTTCCGGTAATATTTTTTGGTCACATGTCCCGCTCCAGCAGAGATGTGGCCACAAGCAGCGCGTCACCGCTGAAGCCAGTCATTGGCTGGAGGAGAGCATGTGACCACGCACAACAGGAAGTAGACCAGAGCGGCGCAGGTAAGTACGATTCTTCTATTTTGGGGCAGGCTTAAATACAGGGACGTAGCTATAGTGGTGCAGAGGTACCGGGCCCAGAAGCCTGCAGGGGCCCAAAGACCCTTGAGCCACATAAGAAGACACTGGTATTATAGAAAGTGCATGCAGGTCAAGTTACACCTCTGGCTGGAGGGAAGGGGTAGGTCAAGAATTTGGCATGGGGGGGGGGGGGGGCTATGTGCTTCCTTGCCCCGGGCCACAAAGCACTGAGCAAAGGGGGCCCCAAGCTCAACTCTTGCACCAGGGCCGATGAGTTATGCCCCTGCTCAAAAATCAATTACTGGAAAAGCCCTTTAAGTTGGACTGTGGACATTAGGGCATATTCACATGTAGTGCATGAGGTGCGGTTAAAACTGCATCTGAAATTTCACCCGTAAAAGCCGCACGGACACTTACTGCATTACATGACGATGACGAGACCCACCACTAGGGGCTGCAGGACGTGAGATAGGTCACCACCGCTGGAGGTCTACGTCATGAATGGAACCAGAATATAAGCACCACATAAACTCGAAATGATACAAAACCTCAAATTCCGGCACGATATTAAATCCAGAGACCGCGCTGCGGCGGAGGCGCCTCCACTGCACCTTCCTCCCGTTGTCTTGCAGCCATCACTCCTGCAGGTTTGGAGCTCCCTTTACGTACCACGCGCACGATGCAAGAAAAGAATCTTTATTCTGCCGATGACGGGACGGTGACTCGAGGTGGCAGCGAAGTCTAGAAGTATCCGGTTATTCTGCCGGAAGCCGCCACAATAGTGAGAAATATCAAGGGGAGAGCGAGCCCTGACCTACTGAATGCGGCTATGGGGTCACTTTCTAGGGTCACTGGGGCATGAGACATCAACATGGATTTGGGGCGTTTTTGAGTTTAGTTTTCCACAGTATACCGGGGTGTGCAGAAGGCGCAAAGACAAAACCTTACAAAAAACTAAATGCATCTTCTGTCTTGTGCTATTCCTCTGTACTTCCTCCTAGAAATGTATGAATTAAATGACAATGGGGCATTGGGCTGTGTCTCTAGTCTGACATTGCTGACAGTATCAGAGTATGCTGGGACACACCCGTTACACAAGAGGAATGGTAACACCCAGGCTTCAATTTATTCATAAAGAGGAATAACAGAGGAATGGCCCAGTGAAAAATAAGAGATGCTCTATAATCGAGAATTATTTCATGGAGAATACACACAATTAATAAAAAAGATATGAGAGTCATCTCTAGGGGCGCTATATAGCATTATTTCTATGAGTACTGTATGGCACCATTTATCTGGGCACTGTATGGCACTATTCATCTGGGCATTGTATGGCACCATATAGCACTATTCATCTGGGCACTGTATGGCACCACATGGCACCACTTATCTGGACACTGTATGGCACCACTTATCTGGACACTGTATGCCACTATTCATCTGGGCATTATATGGCACTATCTGGGCACTGTATGGCACTATTTATCTGGGCATTATATGGCACTATCTGGGCACTGTATGGCACTATTTATCTGGGCACTGTATGGCACCATTTATGTGGGCACTGTATGGCACCATTTATCCGGGCACTATATAGCACCATTTATCCGGGCACTGTATGGCACTAATTATCTGGGCATTGTATGGCACCGTATAGCACTATTCATCTGGGCACTGTATGGCACCATTTATCTGGACGCTGTATGCCACTATTCATCTGGGCATTGTATGGCACCATATAGCACTATTCATCTGGGCACTGTATGGTACCATTCATCTGGGCACTGTCTGGTACATTCATCTGGGCACTGTCTGGCACCACATAGCACCATTTATCTGGGCACTGTACGGCACTGTTCATCTGGGCACTGTCTGGCACCATTTATCCGGGCACTGTCTGGCACTATTCATCTAGCCATTGTATTGCACCATTCATCTGGGCACTGTTTGGCACCATTTATCCGGGCACTGTATTGCACCATTAATCTGGGCACTGTCTGGCACCATTTATCCGGGCACTGTATGGCACCATTTATCCGGGCACTGTCTGGCACCATTTATCCGGGCACTGTATGGCACCATTTATCCGGGCACTGTATGGCACCATTTATCCGGGCACTCTATGGCCCCATCTTGGATATGTATTATCATTTCCTAGAGGAAAAAACACGACTGATAAATTATACCTGGAATGAAGCACAACCCTCCGATCATGTCTATATCCCCTTCAGTCTGGAGGGGGGGGGGGGGTGGCACACACGTGTCACATACGTGTCACATGTACGTCAGGCTCCGGCAGCGCTGTCCAGGCCAGTGGAAACATTCCAGTATTTCCTCCGCAGGGCGGCCGCGGCTCGCTGATCACTTCTGATCGTTTCCTACGAGTCCTTGAACACTTCGTCTCCATAATGTGAGGACATTTCCTCGGCCGCGGACTTCTTATTCTTCTCCATTTCTCAACACACAATACGTCTCTGACTGCATTGTCTCCTGGTAGGACACGTCTTCTCGCACATCGCAGCTGCTTCCTCCTCGTTTCCGCTCTGCTGATGAGACGCCATTTTGCAGATATTAAGTTTGATACTTTTTTATGTAAAATGTTTCTTGTTCTAGATAAAGACTGAAGCCTCCAAAGCCAGATCCAAAATTCTGCGGGTCTCCGGTCAGCTGTAGGACCTCACTACTGCCCCCCACTGTTGGCACCTCCTAGGGAGCACATTCAGGAGAGCAGCTCTGGCTGTGACTGGAGTACAGGACATGATGTAGGGCAGCAGGACAGATCTCCAGGGATAACCCTTCATGAGTACCAGAAAAGGCGCCACACCTGTCCACAGGTTGGATGTGGTATTGCACTTTAGCATCATTCACTGGAATGGAGCGGAGCTGCAATACAGATGTCCCCATCATGGTGTAGCTGGGTGGGGGAGAGTTTGGTAGCACACCGGGGGGGCGTAAGAGGAGGGTAAACTGTCTCCTGGCTCTGCTCTCCAGTCCCATGTTGCCTCCTCATCACAGGACACTTACAGTTCCTGCGCCCCCTCCACCTTCAGATCTACAAGCAGCAGCTCGGGGCTACCGGACAGTGATCGGGAGACTCGGGACAGACACAGGGCGGAGGGGCGGGGGTCTGCAGACATCAGGGAGAGCACGTGGCTCTCGTCCGAGGAATCGGCGGTTTATGGCTGGCTACAAGAGTCTATGACTCCCATCCTCACTGTTCACCCGACTGCAACCAATCTAACCCAAGAGACAGTCATCTAAATCCGGTCGCCCTGGACCCGAATGCACCCAATCTAACCCAAGAGACAGTCATCTGAGACGGGCCGCCCTGGACCTGACTACAACCAATCTAACCCAAGAGACAGTCATCTGAGACCGACCGCCCTGGACCTGACTGCACCCAATCTAACCCAAGAGACAGTCATCTGAGACCGGCCGCCCTGGACCCGAATGCACCCAATCTAACCCAAGAGACAGTCATCTGAGACCGGCCGCCCTAGATGTGACTGCAACCAATGTAACCCAAGAGACAGTCATCTGAGACCGGCCACCCTGGACCTGACTACAACCAACCTAACCCAAGAGACAGTCATCTGAGACCGGCCACCCTGGACCTGACTGCACCCAATCTAACCCAAGAGACAGTCATCTGAGACCGGCCGCCCTAGACTTGACTTCACCCAATCTAACCCAAGAGACAGTCATCTGAGACCGGCCGCCCTGGACCTGACTGCAACCAATGTAACCCAAGAGACAGTCATCTGTGCAGCTCGATACATTGTAGCAGGGAGAGCTGCACTACTGCTGTATGGAGCTCACACACTGTTCTCTGACGAACCTTCAGCTGTGAGAAGTTTTAGTCCAGGGCGCATTGTAAAGCAGGTGGTTGTACATGCAATGGTTCTCGTTTAATGGCAGCAAGCAGAGGTCTTACAGAGCTTTTCCTTACAGGACTGTGCCTTTAGTGAAGATCTCCATGCAGATGTGACTGATTTCAGCCGCCATCATGTTACCCCCCCCCATCTGAGGCCAATACTAATCATTACTGCCCAGATCAAACGCCAGGAAATGATGCATTCTGGGTCAGTGACTCCGGGCCGCGGCCCAGTGTCTCAGCAATGACCCCCAGAACGTGAGCGGAATAATCCCAAGGAAAATGCAGTGGAGATGGAGGCCGATCCACCGTGGACTGCGGAGGCCGCCACACGCCGGAGGTTACACATACAAGATGGGGGGGGGGGCGCCTGTAGCTTAACCATTAGTTTTCTGTACGGGTAAATGCACACGTTCAGGAATTGTGTGTGGAGAATCCGCAGGTGTCTGCGGGGAAATCCGTGCGGACAATCTGCATCAATTGGTGCGGATTTTACTCTCCCCATTGAAGTGAATGGAGAAAATCGGGTCAGGAAAAATAAAATAAACGACGCTGCAGGTTTTAAAATCTGCACAGAAAAAAATCTGCATCGTGTAAGTGAGAATTTCATGTCAATGGCCTACGATTGGGATCTTCCATGCTGAAAATCCGCACGCAGTTCTGATCGTAAACATCAGATAATGAAGTTCTACAACTTTCTGATAGACTTTATGTTTCAATTTATCACCATTTTTAGGTCTCTGCTTGCTGTCAGCGAATGGAAACATCTTTACCTACATTGAGATGCTGAAGAGAACGTCTTGTGCTTGTTACAATGTATCCTCTGTGAGGTAAACACAGCAGCAGCCTAAACCTCTCTCCTGTCCTGGTGGTTTGTTACAATGTATCACTGCAGATTGTCTGCCGCTGTCAGGGTATGCTAGGAGTTGTAGTTCCAAGACTAGTGAGTAACGGGTCAGAGGGCGCAGTCCGAAATGTTCAACTGTAATGAAAAATTCCTAATTGCTTCGTTACCCTCCCCCCATGGCAGAAGGATCCAAGCAGCAGCCAAAAAATGTAAGAAGTCAGGGTGCCTTTGAAGATATTTAATTAAAATCTAATCCGCGTTCTTAAAGGCTGGGTAAATGGAGCTGTCAGCCGGAGATTTATGCCTTCCTATTTGCATATTACATACAATTCATCAATTACTCATGTTTGAAAGCAATTCCTTTCCCAGGGTGCCGAGCTGCCAGACGTGCCAATGGGCGCCCTGAGACACCGCTCTGTGCCCGCTGGTACCTCGGAGAGCGCCGCGTCCATATGGCCCCTGCCCACAGCCGATTTACAAGAAGAGGCGCCCCCGACGTGACGACGGAGCCCATCCCCCCCAAAGTCTGTCAGGTTACGAGAAGCCCTCGGTTCTTCCGGGATCCGCGAGACAAGGAACGCGCCCAGAGACAAGACGGAGCGAGACTTCACATCAAAGAACGTTTATACAAAGTATCCACATCCACTGGCAACAATGGCTCAATTTTTGGGGGAATGTGCGTCAAATCTACGCAGACGATATCGCCTCATCCTGGAGCTCAGCGGTGAGGGGCAGACACGGAGCGGCATACGCTGATTTGTGGTGACGGTATGAAGTCTTAGAATGGCGCAGTGGTTACCGCGATCTTGGACTCGAGGCCGGCGGGACGGGATCCGGAGCATCTCCAGCGGTTCTGGTGCCAGGAGATCTCGTCACCGGAGGTTCTGCTTCTGGTTATGACTTCTGCTGGTTTCCTGACACCAGAGAGCAGTGCATTGTGACACGTCCTATCCTGTGGAGATCAATTCTCAGCAGTCATCTCATTATCATGACAGACAGGATAACTCTGAAAGGTAAAACCTATTTACAGTTAACACACAATCCACTATCCACAGGTGGTGATGTCATAGCTTATCTACTCCCCCTCACCGCACAATGAACTCTGCAGAGGTAAGAGAGCCTTGCTACAATACTCTTCCATAGATAAGCATAGTTGACATCATAGCTCACCTCATTCCTTCCCTGCAAAGGTCACAGAGCATGCCCACAACACTCTCCCATAGAAGACAATAGTTCATGTCACATTTCACCTCCTTCCTGCGCAGTCACCTCTCACAGGTCACAGAGCATGACCACAACACTCTCCCATAGAAGACAATAGCTTATGTCACATCTCACCTCCTTCCTGCGCAGTCACCTCTCACAGGTTACAGAGCATGCCCACACCTTAGATGTCAATGAGTCATCTCCGGACACCAGGTTCCTATGGTCCATGGAACTGCTTTAAAACAAATGTCTAAGTACTGATAGCAGCCTGGGAAAGATGGCCGCCCCATAACCATGTACAGAAAACGGGTTATTTTCAGCATGCATCAGAAAATAAAAACAGGTTAGAGAAAAAGAAAATCCATCACCATCTGGTTTTATTAAAATATATATATGTGATACATCCCTTTAAGTCATATGACTGCCGGAGGGGCGGAGCTAAACGATATTTCAGAAGGGACGGAGATGAAGAAAACAAGGACTATGCCAGGGACGGTAGAAGAAAAGGTGAACATTTGCACTTCCATATGGAGAAATATTGTTCAGAAGTAGAGATCCCCTTTAAGAACCGTCTGTGAAGGGGGAGGCGGCTGAGGGGTCACACGAGGGGCAGGAAAAGGGGAAAAACAAAAATTTGTAGCAAAATCAGCGCAGGTTTCTCTGGCACTTTTTGTGGCGAGAATGAAAGGATTAAATACACTGAAGGAAACGGCAACATAATCAAACCTAATCGAGAGAGTCCGATAATCCGGCACCTATCAGGTCGCACTGGCGCTGGACGCGAAGAATTTCCCGGATATTGCGCAGCACAGAAGATCCGTATGCAGGAACGTTTCCTACTGTATGTGGGAACGCGCAGCAAGGGAAGGGTTAACGGCCGCCCTCCAGCCGCTCATTTCTTTCCCCCTCACAATAGCCATTAAATCACCGGATCCTTTAATTAAAGGGCAGCGCGCCCGTCGCCTCGGAGTCAGTGGCCTGGATCAGGGGATTCGTGTCATTTACTTAAAAGGAATAGTTTCCAACAAAGAAGCCGATTCATAACTGAGCTCGTTAACAGGACGGCGATTAATGCCCGGCGGTCGCGGCTCAAACCTGCCCCAAACCGGCGGAATCAGCCCCGCGCTTGTTATGCGACAGCGGCGCCCTGGAGGCAAAACCGGGATCGCACACAGAACGTATTGTACATTTCTGCCGCTCCAGACACCACAAAGGAACCAAGGCCGAACGGGAATCCTCCGTCCTGTATCCAGAAGGAGCCGCTGCTCATCCTGAGCCTCCTGGTTCATGACCTTTCATCTGGTGTGTAGTAACAGGAGCCATAGTGAAGGAGCCGCTGCTTATCCTGGGCCTCCTGGTTCATGACTGTTCATCTGGTGTGTAGTAACAGGAGCCATAGTGAAGGAGCCGCTGCTTATCCTGGGCCTCCTGGTTCATGACTGTTCATCTGGTGTGTAGTAACAGGAGCCATAGTGAAGGAGCCGCTGCTTATCCTGAGCCTCCTGGTTCATGACTGTTCATCTGGTGTGTAGTAACAGGAGCCATAGTGAAGGAGCCGCTGCTCATACTGGGCCTCCTGGTTCATGACCGTTCATCTGGTGTGTAGTAACAGGAGCCATAGTGATAACCATCAACGACGCCCACCCTCGGAGTCTGCGCCGCCATAAATACAGCATGTGTGAACATGGACCTATGGTTAGTCGCTACATAAGACTTGGGGCATGTTCACACGCAGTGGTTTTTGGCTGCGGATTTCAGCCAAGATGGATTTAAAAGAGAACCTTCGTGGTCGTTCAGAAGAAGTAGGTCTGTTTTTGGTGCAGAGACCACGGCGGGTGAACACGTGTGACTAGGGCGGCGTGCAAACTGCAAAACCGCGGCGCAGATTTCTACCATGAGATTCGCTGTAAATATACATGGCAGCTGACATTAAGGGGTTTCTGTTACCTGAAAAATGGGTATTAAGCTGGGTGACAGAACTATATTACTGCCATCTCACTGCCCGCCGCCGTTATTGAGAAAAACAAACTTTTATAATATGCTAATTAGCCTCTAGGAGCAGGGGGGGGGTTGCCCCGCTCCTAGAGGCTCCGTTCTCCCACCTCTGGCCACGCCCTGCTTCACTAGATTGACAGGGCCAGGCAGCGTTGGTGTCCTACCTCCAGCCCTGTCTGCAGTGTAAAGCTCGCGCCTGCGCAAGATCTCCCCAGCGCACAGGTCCAGCAGTAAGAGGTGAACGCTGCCTGGCCCTGTCAATCTAGTAAAGCATGGCCAGGGGTAAGAGAACGGAACCTCTAGGAGCGGGGCAACGCCCCCCCTGCTCCTAGAGGCTAATTAGCATATTATAAAAGTGATCAGTGGGGGTCCGACTCCCTGGACACCGCACTCCTCACCCAGCACAGCGCCGCCCACTGGACAGAGCCGGGACTGAGCCGCACCAGTAAATGTGACATCACTAACCGAGGGAGTCAGACCCCCACTGATCAGATACGGATAGACAGGCCATCAGTGAACATCCTGGACAACCCCATTCATGTTTCAGTTTTTAAAATCTCTGCATCTGGTCAGTGAATGGAATGATTCTTGTTCACACTCAGAAGCCTAAAACTTCTCGCAGCTGTTGTTACAATGTATCAGTGCAGACAATGCGCTGTGGACACATCGGCCGCACAGATCTCTCTTCTCTCCTGACTGTTGGGCTCTGTTCACAAGCACCAGAAAGAGGAAATCTGCCAGAAGTAGCAGATTAGGCTGCAGTGAATGAAGCCTAGCGTCCTGTAAACCGCACATCTGAATGCCAAACGATTTCCGCTGCAGTTCCTGAAGTGGATACATGTGGTGCGAACAACGGCTTAAGATGTATCAGTCTGAGCTCATTGACTACACTGGAGACAACGTCTGGACACGAACATTTCTATTCACTGAAAGCTAGCAGAGATCTTGGTGAAGAGAAGAATCACAAAATGTATTAGCGTTTCACATGAAGCTTAAAATTGGACAAGCCCTTAAAGCAGGGCACTTAACGAAGTCGGCCGGGCTCAGTACTGGGGGCTTACGCGACCACGTCCGATCGGCTTGGGATGAATAGCCGATGGGCAGTGAGGTCAGAGGTCGCCCATCGCGGAGTCATCAGGATCCTGCGCTTCCATCGTCTTTGCGGCCAGTTATGTTTCAGAATTCAACGGAAGATCGGCGCGCCCCGGACTCGGCTGCGTTTGGCGGCGATCCAGCGCGATCCTCGTGAAATAACGCTCCAGCACTAATCTCCTCTGCTGATTGCGCTGCTTAATATTGAGTTTGGCAACAGTGAGCGGCGGGAAGTTCATGGGGCGAGCGAGAGCGCAGATTTAAGTACGCGCTCCTCCTGCTGTTTATTATTGATACAGATTACAGGGCGCCGCATTAAGGGGCTTTACTGCCGGAGATTTAGCTACTCGGTGGTCTCACATCGGCTTATTTAAAGAGACAGCGCAAACATCTCACTGTCCCAGGTCACTGCCTCCCAGAACAACAAGCACATTCCTCTCCTGAAATACTCTGCGCTGCTCTGCCAAACAGCACATTTCTATCTACGACCCACCACAGGACTAGAACAACAAAATAAAGAAGCAAAATAAGTCACAAGAAACCTGTGAAAGAGAATCCGCACCAAAAATATCACACAAAGGGGGTCACAGGAATTATCGGAGGAATGAACTACAAATAATCTGAAAGGTGACGACTTCAGGACATCACAAAATAATCCAGAGATCTCATCAGCAGGGGGCGGGGCTGTGACTACCTCTCAGACAGGATATACAGGCAGGTTGTCAGCAGTAATAGATGTTCCTGTAGTATAAGGTGAGGATCTCATGTCTGATCACATGTCAGTATATCAGTGATGTCATCAGCAGGGGGCGGGGCTGTGACTACCTCTCAGACAGGATATACAGGCAGGTTGTCAGCAGTAATAGATGTTCCTGTAGTATAAGGGGTGGATCTCATGTCTGATCACATGTCATTATATCAGTGATGTCATCAGCAGGGGGCGGGGCTGTGACTACCTCTCAGACAGGATATACAGGCAGGTTGTCAGCAGTAATAGATGTTCCTGTAGTATAAGGTGTGGATCTCATGTCTGATCACATGTCATTATATCAGTGATGTCACCAGCAGGGGGCGGGGCTGTGACTACCTCTAAGACAGGATATACAGGCAGGTTGTCAGCAGTAATAGATGTTCCTGTAGTATAAGGTGTGGATCTCATGTCTGATCACATGTCATTATATCAGTGATGTCATCAGCAGGGGCGGGGCTGTGACTACCTCTCAGACAGGATATACAGGCAGGTTGTCAGCAGTAATAGATGTTCCTGTAGTATAAGGTGTGGATCTCATGTCTGATCACATGTCATTATATCAGTGATGTCATCAGCAGGGGGCGGGGCTGTGACTACCTCTCAGACAGGATATACAGGCAGGTTGTCAGCAGTAATAGATGTTCCTGTAGTATAAGGTGTGTGGATCTCATATCTGATCACATGTCATTATATCAGTGATGTCATCAGCAGGGGGCGGGGCTGTGACTACCTCTCAGACAGGATATACAGGCAGGTTGTCAGCAGTAATAGATGTTCCTGTAGTATAAGGTGTGGATCTCATGTCTGATCACATGTCATTATATCAGTGATGTCATCAGCAGGGGCGGGGCTGTGACTACCTCATCAGACAGGATATACAGGCAGGTTGTCAGCAGTAATAGATGTTCCTGTAGTATAAGGTGTGGATCTCATGTCTGATCACATGTCATTATATCAGTGATGTCATCAGCGGGGCGGGGCTGTGACTACCTCTCAGACAGGATATACAGGCAGGTTGTCAGCAGTAATAGATGTTCCTGTAGTATAAGGTGAGGATCTCATGTCTGATCACATGTCATTATATCAGTGATGTCATCAGCAGGGGGCGGAGCTGTGACTACCTCTCAGACAGGATATACAGGCAGGTTGTCAGCAGTAATAGATGTTCCTGTAGTATAAGGTGAGGATCTCATGTCTGATCACATGTCATTATATCAGTGATGTCATCAGGAGGGGGCGGGGCTGTGACAACCCCTCAGACAGGATACACAGGCAGGTTGTCAGCAGTAATAGATGTTCCTGTAGTATAAGGTGTGGATCTCATGTCTGATCACATGTCAGTATATCAGTGATGTCATCAGCAGGGGGCGGGGCTGTGACTACCCCTCAGACAGGATATACAGGCAGGTTGTCAGCAGTAATAGATGTTCCTGTAGTATAAGGTGTGGATCTCATGTCTGATCACATGTCATTATATCAGTGATGTCATCAGCAGGGGGCGGGGCTGTGACTACCCCTCAGACAGGATATACAGGCAGGTTGTCAGCAGTAATAGATGTTCCTGTAGTATAAGGTGAGGATCTCATGTCTGATCACATGTCATTATATCAGTGATGTCATCAGCAGGGGGTGGGGCTGTGACTACCTCTCAGACAGGATATACAGGCAGGTTGTCAGCAGTAATAGATGTTCCTGTAGTATAAGGTGTGGATCTCATGTCTGATCACATGTCATTATATCAGTGATGTCATCAGCAGGGGGCGGGGCTGTGACTACCTCTCAGACAGGATGTACAGGCAGGTTGTCAGCAGTAATAGATGTTCCTGTACTATAAGGTGTGGATCTCATGTCTGATCACATGTCATTATATCAGTGATGTCATCAGCAGGGGCGGGGCTGTGACTACCCCTCAGACAGGATATACAGGCAGGTTGTAAGCAGTGATAGATGTTCCTGTAGTATAAGGGGTGGATCTAATGTCTGATCACATGTCATTATATCAGTGATGTCATCAGCAGGGGGCGGGGCTGTGACTACCTCTCAGGCAGGATATACAGGCAGGTTGTCAGCAGTAATAGATGTTCCTGTAGTATAAGGGGTGGATCTAATGTCTGATCACATGTCATTATATCAGTGATGTCATCAGCAGGGGGCGGGGCTGTGACTACCCCTCAGACAGGATATACAGGCAGGTTGTCAGCAGTAATAGAGGTTCCTGTAGTATAAGGTGTGGATCTCATGTCTGATCACATGTCAGTATATCAGTGATGTCATCAGCAGGGGGCGGGGCTGTGACTACCTCTCAGACAGGATATACAGGCAGGTTGTCAGCAGTAATAGATGTTCCTGTAGTATAAGGTGTGGATCTCATGTCTGATCACATGTCATTATATCAGTGATGTCATCAGCAGGAGGCGGGGCTGTGACTACCCCTCAGACAGGATATACAGGCAGGTTGTCAGCAGTGATAGATGTTCCTGTAGTATAAGGTGTGGATCTCATGTCTGATCACATGTCATTATATCAGTGATGTCATCAGCAGGGGGTGGGGCTGTGACTACCTCTCAGACAGGATATACAGGCAGGTTGTCAGCAGTAATAGATGTTCCTGTAGTATAAGGTGTGGATCTAATGTCTGATCACATGTCATTATATCAGTGATGTCATCAGCAGGGGGCGGGGCTGTGACTACCTCTCAGACAGGATACACAGGCAGGTTGTCAGCAGTAATAGATGTTCCTGTAGTATAAGGTGTGGATCTCATGTCTGATCACATGTCATTATATCAGTGATGTCATCAGCAGGGGGCGGGGCTGTGACTACCTCTCAGACAGGATGTACAGGCAGGTTGTCAGCAGTAATAGATGTTCCTGTAGTATAAGGTGTGGATCTCATGTCTGATCACATGTCATTATATCAGTGATGTCATCAGCAGGGGCGGGGCTGTGACTACCTCTCAGACAGGATATACAGGCAGGTTGTCAGCAGTAATAGATGTTCCTGTAGTATAAGGTGTGGATCTCATGTCTGATCACATGTCATTATATCAGTGATGTCATCAGCAGGGGCGGGGCTGTGACTACCTCTCAGACAGGATATACAGGCAGGTTGTCAGCAGTAATAGATGTTCCTGTAGTATAAGGTGTGGATCTCATGTCTGATCACATGTCATTATATCAGTGATGTCATCAGCAGGGGGCGGGCTGTGACTCACCTCTCAGACAGGATATACAGGCAGGTTGTCAGCAGTAATAGATGTTCCTGTAGTATAAGGTGTGGATCTCATGTCTGATCACATGTCATTATATCAGTGATGTCATCAGCAGGGGCGGGGCTGTGACTACCCCTCAGACAGGATATACAGGCAGGTTGTCAGCAGTAATAGATGTTCCTGTAGTATAAGGTGTGTGGATCTCATGTCTGATCACATGTCATTATATCAGTGATGTCATCAGCAGGGGGCGGGGCTGTGACTACCTCTCAGACAGGATATACAGGCAGGTTGTCAGCAGTAATAGATGTTCCTGTAGTATAAGGTGTGGATCTCATGTCTGATCACATGGCATTATATCAGTGATGTCATCAGCAGGGGCGGGGCTGTGACTACCTCTCAGACAGGATATACAGGCAGGTTGTCAGCAGTAATAGATGTTCCTGTAGTATAAGGTGTGGATCTCATGTCTGATCACATGTCATTATATCAGTGATGTCATCAGCAGGGGGCGGGGCTGTGACTACCCCTCAGACAGGATATACAGGCAGGTTGTCAGCAGTAATAGATGTTCCTGTAGTATAAGGTGTGGATCTCATGTCTGATCACATGTCATTATATCAGTGATGTCATCAGCAGGGGGCGGAGCTGTGACTACCTCTCAGACAGGATATACAGGCAGGTTGTCAGCAGTAATAGATGTTCCTGTAGTATAAGGTGAGGATCTCATGTCTGATCACATGTCATTATATCAGTGATGTCATCAGCAGGGGGCGGGGCTGTGACTACCCCTCAGACAGGATATACAGGCAGGTTGTCAGCAGTAATAGATGTTCCTGTAGTATAAGGTGTGGATCTCATGTCTGATCACATGTCAGTATATCAGTGATGTCATCAGCAGGGGGCGGGCTGTGACTACCCCTCAGACAGGATATACAGGCAGGTTGTCAGCAGTAATAGATGTTCCTGTAGTATAAGGTGTGGATCTCATGTCTGATCACATGTCATTATATCAGTGATGTCATCAGCAGGGGCGGGGCTGTGACTACCCCTCAGACAGGATATACAGGCAGGTTGTCAGCAGTAATAGATGTTCCTGTAGTATAAGGTGAGGATCTCATGTCTGATCACATGTCATTATATCAGTGATGTCATCAGCAGGGGGCGGGGCTGTGACTACCTCTCAGACAGGATATACAGGCAGGTTGTCAGCAGTAATAGATGTTCCTGTAGTATAAGGTGTGGATCTCATGTCTGATCACATGTCATTATATCAGTGATGTCATCAGCAGGGGCGGGGCTGTGACTACCTCTCAGACAGGATATACAGGCAGGTTGTCAGCAGTAATAGATGTTCCTGTAGTATAAGGTGTGGATCTCATGTCTGATCACATGTCATTATATCAGTGATGTCATCAGCAGGGGCGGGGCTGTGACTACCTCTCAGACAGGATATACAGGCAGGTTGTCAGCAGTAATAGATGTTCCTGTAGTATAAGGTGTGGATCTCATGTCTGATCACATGTCATTATATCAGTGATGTCATCAGCAGGGGGCGGGGCTGTGACTACCCCTCAGACAGGATGTACAGGCAGGTTGTCAGCAGTAATAGATGTTCCTGTAGTATAAGGTGTGGATCTCATGTCTGATCACATGTCATTATATCAGTGATGTCATCAGCAGGGGGCGGGCTGTGACTACCTCTCAGACAGGATATACAGGCAGGTTGTCAGCAGTAATAGATGTTCCTGTAGTATAAGGTGGGATCTCATGTCTGATCACATGTCATTATATCAGTGATGTCATCAGCAGGGGCGGGGCTGTGACTACCTCTCAGACAGGATATACAGGCAGGTTGTCAGCAGTAATAGATGTTCCTGTAGTATAAGGTGTGGATCTCATGTCTGATCACATGTCATTATATCAGTGATGTCATCAGCAGGGGGCGGGGCTGTGACTACCCCTCAGACAGGATATACAGGCAGGTTGTCAGCAGTAATAGATGTTCCTGTAGTATAAGGTGTGGATCTCATGTCTGATCACATGTCATTATATCAGTGATGTCATCAGCAGGGGCGGGGCTGTGACTACCTCTCAGACAGGATATACAGGCAGGTTGTCAGCAGTAATAGATGTTCCTGTAGTATAAGGTGTGGATCTCATGTCTGATCACATGTCATTATATCAGTGATGTCATCAGCAGGGGGCGGGGCTGTGACTACCTCTCAGACAGGATATACAGGCAGGTTGTCAGCAGTAATAGATGTTCCTGTAGTATAAGGTGTGGATCTCATGTCTGATCACATGTCATTATATCAGTGATGTCATCAGCAGGGGGCGGGGCTGTGACTACCTCTCAGACAGGATATACAGGCAGGTTGTCAGCAGTAATAGATGTTCCTGTAGTATAAGGTGTGGATCTCATGTCTGATCACATGTCATTATATCAGTGATGTCATCAGCAGGGGCGGGGCTGTGACTACCCCTCAGACAGGATATACAGGCAGGTTGTCAGCAGTAATAGATGTTCCTGTAGTATAAGGTGTGGATCTCATGTCTGATCACATGTCATTATATCAGTGATGTCATCAGCAGGGGCGGGGCTGTGACTACCTCTCAGACAGGATACACAGGCAGGTTGTCAGCAGTAATAGATGTTCCTGTAGTATAAGGTGTGGATCTCATGTCTGATCACATGTCATTATATCAGTGATGTCATCAGCAGGGGCGGGCTGTGACTACCTCTCAGACAGGATATACAGGCAGGTTGTCAGCAGTAATAGATGTTCCTGTAGTATAAGGTGTGGATCTCATGTCTGATCACATGTCATTATATCAGTGATGTCATCAGCAGGGGGCGGGGCTGTGACTACCTCTCAGACAGGATATACAGGCAGGTTGTCAGCAGTAATAGATGTTCCTGTAGTATAAGGTGTGGATCTCATGTCTGATCACATGTCATTATATCAGTGATGTCATCAGCAGGGGGCGGGGCTGTGACTACCTCTCAGACAGGATATACAGGCAGGTTGTCAGCAGTAATAGATGTTCCTGTAGTATAAGGTGTGGATCTCATGTCTGATCACATGTCATTATATCAGTGATGTCATCAGCAGGGGGCGGGGCTGTGACTACCTCTCAGACAGGATATACAGGCAGGTTGTCAGCAGTAATAGATGTTCCTGTAGTATAAGGTGTGGATCTCATGTCTGATCACATGTCATTATATCAGTGATGTCATCAGCAGGGGCGGGGCTGTGACTACCTCTCAGACAGGATATACAGGCAGGTTGTCAGCAGTAATAGATGTTCCTGTAGTATAAGGTGTGGATCTCATGTCTGATCACATGTCATTATATCAGTGATGTCATCAGCAGGGGGCGGGGCTGTGACTACCTCTCAGACAGGATATACAGGCAGGTTGTCAGCAGTAATAGATGTTCCTGTAGTATAAGGTGTGGATCTCATGTCTGATCACATGTCATTATATCAGTGATGTCATCAGCAGGGGGCGGGGCTGTGACTACCTCTCAGACAGGATATACAGGCAGGTTGTCAGCAGTAATAGATGTTCCTGTAGTATAAGGTGTGGATCTCATGTCTGATCACATGTCATTATATCAGTGATGTCATCAGCAGGGGCGGGGCTGTGACTACCTCTCAGACAGGATATACAGGCAGGTTGTCAGCAGTAATAGATGTTCCTGTAGTATAAGGTGTGGATCTCATGTCTGATCACATGTCATTATATCAGTGATGTCATCAGCAGGGGCGGGGCTGTGACTACCCCTCAGACAGGATATACAGGCAGGTTGTCAGCAGTAATAGATGTTCCTGTAGTATAAGGTGTGGATCTCATGTCTGATCACATGTCATTATATCAGTGATGTCATCAGCAGGGGGCGGGGCTGTGACTACCTCTCAGACAGGATATACAGGCAGGTTGTCAGCAGTAATAGATGTTCCTGTAGTATAAGGTGTGGATCTCATGTCTGATCACATGTCATTATATCAGTGATGTCATCAGCAGGGGCGGGGCTGTGACTACCCCTCAGACAGGATATACAGGCAGGTTGTCAGCAGTAATAGATGTTCCTGTAGTATAAGGTGTGGATCTCATGTCTGATCACATGTCATTATATCAGTGATGTCATCAGCAGGGGGCGGGGCTGTGACTACCTCTCAGACAGGATATACAGGCAGGTTGTCAGCAGTAATAGATGTTCCTGTAGTATAAGGTGTGGATCTCATGTCTGATCACATGTCATTATATCAGTGATGTCATCAGCAGGGGCGGGGCTGTGACTACCTCTCAGACAGGATATACAGGCAGGTTGTCAGCAGTAATAGATGTTCCTGTAGTATAAGGTGTGGATCTCATGTCTGATCACATGTCATTATATCAGTGATGTCATCAGCAGGGGCGGGGCTGTGACTACCTCTCAGACAGGATATACAGGCAGGTTGTCAGCAGTAATAGATGTTCCTGTAGTATAAGGTGTGGACTCTCATGTCTGATCACATGTCATTATATCAGTGATGTCATCAGCAGGGGCGGGGCTGTGACTACCTCTCAGACAGGATACACAGGCAGGTTGTCAGCAGTAATAGATGTTCCTGTAGTATAAGGTGTGGATCTCATGTCTGATCACATGTCATTATATCAGTGATGTCATCAGCAGGGGCGGGGCTGTGACTACCTCTCAGACAGGATATACAGGCAGGTTGTCAGCAGTAATAGATGTTCCTGTAGTATAAGGTGTGGATCTCATGTCTGATCACATGTCATTATATCAGTGATGTCATCAGCAGGGGGCGGGGCTGTGACTACCTCTCAGACAGGATATACAGGCAGGTTGTCAGCAGTAATAGATGTTCCTGTAGTATAAGGTGTGGATCTCATGTCTGATCACATGTCATTATATCAGTGATGTCATCAGCAGGGGCGGGGCTGTGACTACCCCTCAGACAGGATATACAGGCAGGTTGTCAGCAGTAATAGATGTTCCTGTAGTATAAGGTGTGGATCTCATGTCTGATCACATGTCATTATATCAGTGATGTCATCAGCAGGGCGGGGCTGTGACTACCTCTCAGACAGGATATACAGGCAGGTTGTCAGCAGTAATAGATGTTCCTGTAGTATAAGGTGAGGATCTCATGTCTGATCACATGTCATTATATCAGTGATGTCATCAGCAGGGGCGGGGCTGTGACTACCTCTCAGACAGGATATACAGGCAGGTTGTCAGCAGTAATAGATGTTCCTGTAGTATAAGGTGTGGATCTCATGTCTGATCACATGTCATTATATCAGTGATGTCATCAGCAGGGGCGGGGCTGTGACTACCTCTCAGACAGGATGTACAGGCAGGTTGTCAGCAGTAATAGATGTTCCTGTAGTATAAGGTGCGGATCTCATGTCTGATCACATGTCATTATATCAGTGATGTCATCAGCAGGGGGCGGGGCTGTGACTACCTCCTCAGACAGGATATACAGGCAGGTTGTCAGCAGTAATAGATGTTCCTGTAGTATAAGGTGCGGATCTCATGTCTGATCACATGTCAGTATATCAGTGATGTCATCAGCAGGGGGCAGGGCTGTGACTACCTCTCAGACAGGATATACAGGCAGGTTGTCAGCAGTAATAGATGTTCCTGTAGTATAAGGGGTGGATCTCATGTCTGATCACATGTCATTATATCAGTGATGTCATCAGCAGGGGGCGGGGCTGTGACTACCTCTCAGACAGGATATACAGACAGGTTGTCAGCAGTAATAGATGTTCCTGTAGTATAAGGTGTGGATCTCATGTCTGATCACATGTCATTATATCAGTGATGTCATCAGCAGGGGGCGGGGCTGTGACCACCTCTCAGACAGGATATACAGGCAGGTTGTCAGCAGTAATAGATGTTCCTGTAGTATAAGGTGTGGATCTCATGTCTGATCACATGTCATTATATCAGTGATGTCATCAGCAGGGGCGGGGCTGTGACAACCTCTCAGACAGGATATACAGGCAGGTTGTCAGCAGTAATAGATGTTCCTGTAGTATAAGGTGTGGATCTCATGTCTGATCACATGTCATTATATCAGTGATGTCATCAGCAGGGGGCGGGCCTGTGACTACCTCTCAGACAGGATATACAGGCAGGTTGTCAGCAGTAATAGATGTTCCTGTAGTATAAGGTGTGGATCTCATGTCTGATCACATGTCATTATATCAGTGATGTCATCAGCAGGGGCGGGGCTGTGACTACCTCTCAGACAGGATATACAGGCAGGTTGTCAGCAGTAATAGATGTTCCTGTAGTATAAGGTGTGGATCTCATGTCTGATCACATGTCATTATATCAGTGATGTCATCAGCAGGGGCGGGGCTGTGACTACCCTCAGACAGGATATACAGGCAGGTTGTCAGCAGTAATAGATGTTCCTGTAGTATAAGGGTGGATCTCATGTCTGATCACATGTCATTATATCAGTGATGTCATCAGCAGGGGCGGGGCTGTGACTACCCCTCAGACAGGATATACAGGCAGGTTGTCAGCAGTAATAGATGTTCCTGTAGTATAAGGTGTGGATCTCATGTCTGATCACATGTCATTATATCAGTGATGTCATCAGCAGGGGGCGGGGCTGTGACAACCTCTCAGACAGGATATACAGGCAGGTTGTCAGCAGTAATAGATGTTCCTGTAGTATAAGGTGTGGATCTCATGTCTGATCACATGTCATTATATCAGTGATGTCATCAGCAGGGGGCGGGGCAGTGACCACCCCTCAGACAGGATATACAGGCAGGTTGTCAGCAGTAATAGATGTTCCTGTAGTATAAGGTGTGGATCTCATGTCTGATCACATGTCATTATATCAGTGATGTCATCAGCAGGGGGCGGGGCTGTGACTACCTCTCAGACAGGATATACAGGCAGGTTGTCAGCAGTAATAGATGTGTAGCTGTTACTTTCTCCATTGTCCCCGGTTGTTACAATGTATCAGTGAATTTTCTCGTTTGGATTTTCAGGCAGAATCTCATCTTTAATTTATAAATGGGAAATTGCATCTCGGGGAAATAAAGATAAACATGTTGCTGTGTTTTTGCGCTGGCGGCGCGGCGTCCCCTCCCCCGCCGGCGCTCTCGCTGGAGTGACATTTGGCGCTGACGGTACACGGGTCACATCCATCAGCCGCGCGCTCACTGACACTTTCTTAAATAAACTGTCATGAAAGATTTATGGAGAATTTGAAAAAAGTAAAGAAGATCTGGTTCGGCTTCTCCGGACGCTTCGGATCTTTCTGGAGGGAAAATAACGTACAGAAACCGCGGGGGCGACATCCGCAGGCTCAAGATGGAGGCGCGGGGGTCCAGGAGGAGCACGGTCACACCGTAAAGGGCCGGCGCAGCCTTCTGTACCTGGAGCGGGTGAGTTGTCCTGCAGCTTCCTAAAGGGTTTTCATTCCTCAACATTTTCAAGATCTCGGCTTGCTGTCAGTGAGTGGAAGCATTCTAATTTACATCCAGAAGCTAAAATACCTAATTACACTTGTATCTAATCAGATGTTCCGCTCCAGGGGGGCAGTCGTGGCTAAATCTGGGTGCCTGAAAGAAGACCCCAGCATTATATGCGGCACATGGTAGGGGCCCCTCCAGCAGATTATACACTGGGGCCTTAGAGATTCAGCGCACAC
Organism: Bufotes viridis; assembly: GCA_033119425.1. Taxonomy (NCBI): domain Eukaryota; kingdom Metazoa; phylum Chordata; class Amphibia; order Anura; family Bufonidae; genus Bufotes; species Bufotes viridis. The sequence goes on from CM065597.1 coordinate 3,119,231, forward strand.
CTCTGTGTCTAGTCCTGTTCTCACAGCTGAGGGTTTGTTACAAATGCACCCAGTCTGGGCTATCTACTATACGCTAACCATATCACGGATGACTACAATAGCTACAACTGTGACGAACCCTCAGCTGTGCTACATAGCAGTGTCCCAGTACTTGCATCTACTGCCCAGGTCCTCATGCCGCTGTGTGCAAAGCGTATTCTAACCGTGATGGGCCCGTTAGACTGTGATTGGGCCATGTGATGCTCAGCTCTCAGTCCAGCACGGGCCGCTGGTGGCCCCTGGCTCACACACTCACATTGTGCTGATCAGGACATGTCTGGCAGATATACACCCCAATGGGCGTGCCCTGTGTGTGGCCCGGGTACCAGCCAGGCGTTGCCTATCCCCCACATTGGGCCTCTTCCCATCCTTCTTAATAATTGCTGTTTATAGGAAACGTTTGTCGGAGGAAACGGCGAATAATCCGGAAAACTCTGATTAATATTTTGCCTTTTTGACTTTGACTTTCAGGACACAAAAATAACTCCTGGATAAAAACCGAAGGCCCTGAGCGAGGAAACCACGCTGAGCCTTCTGTGTATCTATTCTTCACCATTCTCTATACCTCTGCTTGCTGTCAGTGAATGGAAACATTATTGTTTGCTTCCAGAATCTAAAAACCAAATCAGTAATGAGTGCTTCTCACAGATGAGGTTTTGCTACAATGTATAAGGCTAGGTTCACACGACGACATTTGTCGCGCGACAAAAAGTCGCACTATTGTCGCGCGACAATATTTATAATGGGAGTCTATGGTGTCGCATTGCGACATGCAACATGCTGCGACTGCGACAGTCGCAAAAAATCCATACAAGATGGGTTTTTCTGCGACTGTCGCGTCGCAGTCGCAGCATGTCGCATGTCGCAATGCAGGATTTTATGGTTAATCTGTTCACTTTGATCCAACATTTGCCACGTTTTTGTCACTTTAGTACATTTTTCCCCACATACATGGGGCTTGTGGCTGCCCCCTTTCATACTATTATATATGCACTATGACACTTTAGATACATTTGATTCTGTATACATTCGATCATGATGGGTATATAAAAGAGTTAGCATTTTCCCTCTCTATAAATAATTATTTGGGGTATCCAATTATGTTTTTATGTATTTCATGAAATAATGTATGTAATTTGCTTGATTCATATTTGATTATGCATATTAGAATTGGATAATTTTTATATAATTTTATTTATTTTTCTTTATTTCTTTTTTCACAATTGCACTTGTCACTTTTGCACATTCCTTTTTGCACATTTTATAATTTTATTTTTTATTTTCTTTTGCACTATTCTGCACATGCACTTTATATCATTGTGGACTTAATGTATTCAGTATATTTTACAGATTTGGTATTTATTATTGTTTTATTTATTTATTTTGATTGTTCATTTTTGCAATTAATTAATCATGTACGGTTCCCATACATGTCTTTTGCACAAGGCTCTGTTGGTAGGAGCGCACATTGCGTTCCATTTGATATTATATGATCCTCTGATTGTGTCCGGATATTTGGAGCGCAACTTGCGTGTCAGTTGTGGTCACGTGACCGGGATTTCCTGCATTTGACACGCACATGCGTTCCACTCTTACTCTTATGGCTCTATGAGTCACTTCCTGCTACTTCACTTCCGGTACATGTTTCCAAACGCGCTCTGGCTTCCGCGCAGCCATGCTTAAACTATTATACATGTGCAGGTGAGGAATATTGCCTAATCAATTTATGTATATAGGGCTGGATGCACATTGAGCAAATTACCCCTGACGAAGCCGGACGTTGCCGGCGATACGCGTGGGGCACTTTTTTGGTCGGCGGGGGTCCACATGGGGGAATCAGGCACAGGTTCTTTCTAAACTTTGCATATTCATGTTGCTGGGTATGTTTATGTTTCATGCTGTTATTTGGACCTAGCACATTTTTGCACATGTGATCCTGTAGTAGCCTGCACATCATTTAGATTGTGTATATGTGATATTATACCCTGGACTCCGCCGCTGTGTAGGGTCATTGTACCCACACTTGTCAAACATTGTATACAATTTTTAAGGTTTTTTGTGTGTCTTGTCTAGTTTTTCTATTAATAAATTGATTATTTTACTTTATAATTGATTGGATGTGCATTTGTTTAATAGTCTTCTTGGACTCATCTGTAGTCCCTTTTGGTATTGCATAGTTTTTCTGACTATATATTGCACTCCTTTGGGGATTTGTTGTGTGTGCCCCTGAGGATTTACAATTTAGTTATGTCGCATGTCGCAATGCGACACCATAGACTCCCATTATAAAAAAATGTCATGCGACAAATGTTGCAGTGAAGTTGTCAGCTCTCAGTCCAGCACGGGCCCCTGGTGGCCAAAGGTCCTTCATCCAACATCTGTTTGATGAAGGACCTTTGGTGATGTCACAGGATCACATGGGTCACATGGTCCACTCAAATGCTTCTATGATTGGACCATGTGACCCTGTGACGTCACCACAGGTCCTCAAGCATCCCAACCATCAAGAGAGAAGACGTTCTGGGGCTCTGCGCGTACAATGGGAGAAGGTAAGTTAACTCTATTATTTTTAACCCTCTATAGCCGGGAACATTGCATTCTGTATTGAATGCGATTATTCCCTTATAACTATGTTATAAAGGAAAATAATGATCGGGTCCCCATCCCGATCGTATCCTATGCAATGTGGGAAAACGCATCCGCACATGATTGCGGATGATTGCGATTTTCCCGCATCCCCATTCACTTCTATGGGGCCTGCGTTGCGTAAAAATCGCAGAATATAGAACATGCTGCGATTTTCACACAACGCAAAAGTGATGCGTGAAAATCACCGCTCATGTGCACAGCACCATAGAAGTGAATGGGTCCGGATTCAGTGCGGGTGCAATGCGTTAACTTCACGCATTGCACCCGCGCGGAAAACTCGCCCGTGTGAAAGAGGCCTAAACTACATGAGCAAACCCCAGCTGACCATCTAATCCCAAGAGTAGAGAAGGCAGCAGCACAGAGGATTTCAGGAGAGGAGTGTGCGGATCCTGTGGAGGTCACAGGATGAGAGTTACATAGTGGAAGGAGCAGGGTCCCAGCAGCACAGAGGATTTCAGGAGAGGAGTGTGCTGATCTTGTGGAGGTCACAGGATGAGAGTTACATAGAGGAAGGAGCAGGGTCCCAGCAGCACAGAGGATTTCAGGAGAGGAGTGTGCTGATCCTGTGGAGGTCACAGGCTGAGAGTTACATAGTGGAAGGAGCAGGGTCACAGCAGCACAGAGGATTTCAGGAGAGGAGTGTGCTGATCCTGTGGGAGGTCACAGGCTGAGAGTTACATAGTGGAAGGAGCAGGGTCCCAGCAGCACAGAGGATTTCAGGAGAGGAGTACGCTGATCCTGTGGAGGTCACAGGATGAGAGTTACATAGTGGAGGGAGCAGGGTCCTCCCAGCAGCACAGAGGATTTCAGGAGAGGAGTGTGCTGATTCTGTGGAGGTCACAGGATGAGAGTTACATAGTGGAAGGAGCAGGGTCACAGCAGCACAGAGGATTTCAGGAGAGGAGTGCGCTGATCCTGTGGAGGTCACAGGATGAGAGTTACATAGTGGAGGGAGCAGGGTCCTCCCAGCAGCACAGAGGATTTCAGGAGAGGAGTGTGCTGATTCTGTGGAGGTCACAGGATGAGAGTTACATAGTGGAAGGAGCAGGGTCCCAGCAGCACAGAGGATTTCAGGAGAGGAGTGCGCTGATCCTGTGGAGGTCACAGGCTGAGAGTTACATAGTGGAAGGAGCAGGGTCCCAGCAGCACAGAGGATTTCAGGAGAGGAGTGTGCTGATTCTGTGGAGGTCACAGGCTGAGAGTTACATAGTGGAAGGAGCAGGGTCACAGCAGCACAGAGGATTTCAGGAGAGGAGTGTGCTGATCCTGTGGAGGTCAGAGGATGAGAGTTACATAGTGGGAGGAGCAGGGTCCCAGCAGCACAGAGGATTTCAGGAGAGGAGTGCGCTGATCCTGTGGGAGGTCACAGGCTGAGAGTTACATAGTGGAAGGAGCGGGGTCCTCCCAGCAGCACAGAGGATTTCAGGAGAGGAGTGTGCTGATCCTGTGGAGGTCACAGGCTGGGAGTTATATAGTGGAAGAAGCAGGGCTCCCAGCAGCACAGAGGATTTCAGGAGAGGAGTGCGCTGATCCTGTGGAGGTCAGAGGATGAGAGTTACATAGTGCGAGGAGCAGGGTCCCAGCAGCACAGAGGATTTCAGGAGAGGAGTGTGCTTTGACATAGCAGAAGATAATTCAATTCATTATTTCCACAAACAGGGACGATATGGAGACCGTTACATCACAAGGAGGAAAAACGGAAGGTAAACCGACCGCGCCACTCCTGGCCCTCCACACTATAAAAGTCATTAAAAATGTCTCCGCGCACGAGGAAGGACGCACTAACCAACCCCACAGTGCAGCAATCATCTCCCTCCCTTATCGGACAGCACCCTCATATTCACTGCCACCGCCATCGCCCCACAGATGTCGCCACTTGTGCCCAAAATTATACAAATCACTTACACCAGTCTGGACGGGTTCTCATCAGTCACCGAGTAAAGACACCGAGATTTTACTGGTTTTGTTCCATTAGGAGAAAATTTAAGATTCAGATAACACAGCTACAGAGCTGAAATCACAATTCTGCTGGTTGTGAAACAGACAAAACAGCTAAGATGAATGCAAGAGGCCGAGAGCTCCCGACACAGAAGAGAGAATGCAGCTGTGAAGTATAACTCAGAATCAGTACAGGATAAGTAATGTAATGTACATAGTGACTGCACCAGCAGAATAGTGAGTGCAGCTCTGGAGTATAATACAGGATGTAACTCAGGATCAGTACAGGATAAGTAATGTATGTACACAGTGACTGTACCAGCAGAATAGTGAGTGCAGCTCTGGAGTATAATACAGGATGTAACTCAGGATCAGTACCGGATAAGTAATGTATGTAAACAGTGACTGCACCAGCAGAATAGTGAGTGCAGCTCTGGAGTATAATACAGGATGTAACTCAGGATCAGGACAGGATAAGTAATGTATGTACCCAGTGACTGCATCAGCAGAATAGTGAGTGCAGCTCTGGAGTATAATACAGGATGTAACTCAGAATCAGTACAGGATAAGTAATGTATGCACACAGTGACTGCACCAGCAGAATAGTGAGTGCAGCTCTGGAGTATAATACAGGATGTAACTCAGGATCAGTACAGGATAAGTAATGTATGGACACAGTAACTGCACCAGCAGAATAGTGAATGCAGCTCTGGAGTATAATACAGGATGTAACTCAGGATCAGTAAAGGATAAGTAATGTATGTACACAGTGACTGCACCAGCAGAATAGTGAGTGCAGCTCTGGAGTATAATACAGGATGTAACTCAGGATCAGTACAGGATAAGTAATGTATGTACACAGTGACTGCACCAGCAGAATAGTGAGTGCAGCTCTGGAGTATAATACAGGATGTAACTCAGGATCAGTACAGGATAAGTAATGTATGTACACAGTGACTGCACCAGCAGAATAGTGAGTGCAGCTCTGGAGTATAATACAGGATGTAACTCAGGATCAGTACAGGATAAGTAATGTATGTACACAGTGACTGCACCAGCAGAATAGTGAGTGCAGCTCTGGAGTATAATACAGGATGTAACCTCAGGATCAGTACAGGATAAGTAATGTATGTACACAGTGACTGCACCAGCAGAATAGTGAGTGCAGCTCTGGAGTATAATACAGGATGTAACTCAGGATCAGTACAGGATAAGTAATGTATGTATACAGTGACTGCACCAGCAGAATAGTGAGTGCAGCTCTGGAGTATAATACAGGATGTAACTCAGGATCAGTACAGGATAAGTAATGTATGCACACAGTGACTGCACCAGCAGAATAGTGAGTGCAGCTCTGGAGTATAATACAGGATGTAACTCAGGATCAGTTCAGGCTAAATAATGTATGTACACAGTGACTGCACCAGCAGAATAGTGAATGCAGCTCTGGAGTATAATACAGGATGTAACTCAGGATCAGTACAGGATAAGTAATGTATGGACACAGTAACTGCACCAGCAGAATAGTGAGTGCAGCTCTGGAGTATAATACAGGATGTAACTCAGGATCAGTAAAGGATAAGTAATGTATGGACACAGTGACTGCACCAGCAGAATAGTGAGTGCAGCTCTAGAGTATAATACAGGATGTAACTCAGGATCAGTACAGGATAAGTAATGTATGTACAGCGTGACTGCACCAGCAGAATAGTGAATGCAGCTCTGGAGTATAATACAGGATCAGTACAGGATAAGTAATGTATGTACACAGTGAGTGCACCAGCAGAATAGTGAGTGCAGCTCTGGAGTATAATACAGGCTGTAACTCAGGATCAGTACAGGATAAGTAATGTATGTACACAGTGACTGGCACTAGCAGAATAGTGAGTGCAGCTCTGAAGTATAATACAGGATGTAACTCAGGATCAGTACACGATAAGTAGTAAGTGCAGCTCTGGAGTATAATACAGGATGTAACTCAGAATCAGTACAGGATAAGTAATGTATGTACACAGTGACTCCACCAGCAGAATAGTGAGTGCAGCTCTGGAGTATAATACAGGATGTAACTCAGGATCAGTACAGGATAAGTAATGTATGTAAACAGTGACTGCACCAGCAGAATAGTGAGTGCAGCTCTGAGTATAATACAGGATGTAACTCAGAATCAGTACAGGATAAGTAATGTATGTACACAGTGACTGCACCAGCAGAATAGTGAGTGCAGCTCTGGAGTATAATACAGGATGTAACTCAGAATCAGTACAGGATAAGTAATGTATGTACACAGTGACTGCACCAGCAGAATAGTGAGTGCAGCTCTGGAGTATAATACAGGATGTAACTCAGGATCAGTACCGGATAAGTAATGTATGTAAACAGTGACTGCACCAGCAGAATAGTGAGTGCAGCTCTGGAGTATAATACAGGATGTAACTCAGAATTAGTACAGGATAAGTAATGTATGTACTACAGTGACTGCACCAGCAGAATAGTGAGTGCAGCTCTGGAGTATAATACAGGATGTAACTCAGGATCAGTACAGGATAAGTAATGTATGTACACAGTGACTGCACCAGCAGAATAGTGAGTGCAGCTCTGGAGTATAATACAGGATGTAACTCAGGATCAGTACAGGATAAGTAATGTATGTACACAGTGACTGCACCAGCAGAATAGTGAGTGCAGCTCTGGAGTATAATACAGGATGTAACTCAGGATCAGTACAGGATAAGTAATGTATGTACACAGTGACTGCACCAGCAGAATAGTGAGTGCAGCTCTGGAGTATAATACAGGATGTAACTCAGGATCAGTACAGGATAAGTAATGTATGTACACAGTGACTGCACCAGCAGAATAGTGAGTGCAGCTCTGGAGTATAATACAGGATGTAACTCAGAATCAGTACAGGATAAGTAATGTATGTATACAGTGACTCCACCAGCAGAATAGTGAGTGCAGCTCTGGAGTATAATACAGTATGTAACTCAGGATCAGTACAGGATAAGTAATGTATGTACACAGTGACTGCACCAGCAGAATAGTGAGTGCAGCTCTGTAGTATAATACAGGATGTAACTCAGGATCAGTACAGGATAAGTAATGTATGTACACAGTGACTCCTCCAGCAGAATAGTGAGTGCAGCTCTGGAGTATGATCAGGATCAGTACAGGGTCAGTAGTAAGTAAGGGCTTCCTGTTTCATGGTGGACTTCATGCAAGCTCTGGAAAGCTGGGTTACGGCCCCTGCGAGTTCAATTCTGCAGCCATTAGTGCTGGGAATATCATAAAGCTTGGGGGGCTTGTAATCACAGGGGCTTCAGATGCTTCATCCGCACGTTTCGCGCATCATGTGATCGCCAGCATTTCCACCCTGACAATTCCTGCTGTAAAGTCAGCGAGCCGGTGGCAGAGACGCGGCAGCACCTGCGAGCACAGGCTGGCAGTCGGGCACGCAGCCCCCTGAGCCCTCGGGATGCAGCTGCCGGGTAGGGAAGCAGTTGGAAGCGCCGCTCACTTCATCCCTCAGGGGGACCGTTCTGACTTCACCGATTAACAGAAGACGCCTCCTGCGAGACGGCCAACAGGGCGGAGCTGCCAGAGGGGGAAGGAGCCCGACAGACGACATCAGAGAGGGGTCATCTACATCTATACCCCACTGTACAGAGAGGAGTTCCGCCACTTCCCAATCCACTGTACACTTTAAACCCTCTCCATTCTCAAGACCTCTGTTTGGTGTCAGTGAATGGAAACATTCTTTGTTTTATATCCAGAGACTGACAACTCCTTCACGCCTAGCCTGCTCTCATAGCTGGTGAGATGGTTACAATGTATCTTCCTGGCTGACAGCTCTTACCCGCACTGATACATTGCAACGAACTCTCATTACATGGTTATGTTTTGTGCAGGACCTTATTGTAACTATTTAGGAAAATTCCATTATGTTACCATAAGAAAAAAATGATACATTTTTTTTTTTTTTTTTTTTTGCACAAACTATTTATATGGGTGACAACTTTCATCCACTGGGGTCACCCAGCTTTCCACGAACCCCGAGTGGCACATTGCTCTGCACTGGTCTGTACAGTTGCACACTGCCCCTCTGCCAGTCTTCACTGTACTAGCATTCTATTCATGAACCAGGAGGCTCAGGATGAACCTCAGTGTTTGCAAACCTGGATATGCACAATGAACGTTGGCGCGGCCTTGATACAAGTTGAACGCATAAGCTAATCCGCGGCTACATAACGACCCGGCGCCCGTTGGTGGCTGCACCTATGAGCTGGTAAAGCAAATGCAGCGGCTGCAAAACTAATTAGTGAAGTTAAGTTGAAAATGGTATAAACAAGCGCGGTTATTATTCATCCCGTCCGGCGCCGCGAATGTGGGAGGACGCGCTAAATGATAAATTAAGCATGAACGGCTTTAATCAGTAAACTGAACATGTTAGCGAGAGGCCTGCATTTGTAATTAGTATCTGCGGCCACAGGAGAGTGACTCTTTTATAACGGTGACAGGAAATTGATCAGTTTAGGTCGCCATGGCAACCGGCGTCCTCCCTCGTATCTCTTCCCCTGGCGTTTTCAGCCGGCCGCGCTGCATCCATGTTTAGAAACACATTTGTGAGCGGCGCAGGGAAAACTGCTCAATAATGCAGAAACAGGGCGGCGTCCAAATGTCAGAGGCGCCTCGTCAGGACAAACGGACGGATACGGGACGCAAAGCTACACGGGAAATTATTTTTCTCTTTTTGGGACAAACCCTTTTATGTTGTTGTTTAAACAGACAGAAAACAAAAAGGCCAAATGCAAATGGGGGCGCGGCGCCGGCACGAGGCCGTCAAGATCATAATGGGTCATAATGACGGATGATTTATGAGATGACGCCATGGAAACCGCATCGCCGGGAACCTGTGGTTATCGCGGAGACTTCAGAGCGATCGATCACACAGTATTAACCTCTTCATTAACTGAGGATGAATCTATGAAAATTACAGTTTTCTAGTTTTTAGACTTCGTTATATTTATTATTATTTTATGTATTTATTTATTATATGTTTTATCATTTATTCTAATTCATTTATTTCATACAGACACCACGGTGCATGGTGAACCATCGAATATCTACACATACACATCGCTGTCCGGGCCGGTGTAGGATATTACAGGTTAATAAGGTCACAGTCATCATACCGGCTCCAGAAAGTCCAGAAACTAAAATTAGAAAATATTGTAGAAACCCCAAAAAAGTCTGCCAACTCGTCACAGCAATCCTTTCCTTATGAAATACTTATTTTTTTTTGCAGACACGACTTCTAAAACTATAAAAATAAGGAATAGGGTTTCTGTATCAGGCCTCACACACCAGGGCCCGGGTGCACACACCTTCCAGAAACCTGCCCACAAGGGGGAGCCAAACAGCACAGGCCCCACCACTAAGAGCAGAGCACAGGGGCCCAACACCAGACCCTCTGCTGTAAAACAGGCCACCCAAGAAGAGCCGTCTGCAAGATATGGAGCTAAAGAGAGGTACAATGCTATTACTAGAGTATGGCATGTTATATTGTTACAAGTCGGTACAGTGGTGTATAATAACAGGGTATAACGGCACAGAGCAGGCAGGAGGATACTCTGTTATATTAAAGGGGCGAATATCATATCACAGGGCAGTATGGGAGATACAGTGTTATTCTATTAGAGGGGAGAATAAATATTAGGGGGTAGAGAGAGGAACACATGACAACAGAGAAGAGCAGGAGGATACATTGTTATATTACTACAAGAGGATACATTGTTACATTACTACAGGAGGATACAATGTTACATTACTACAGGAGGATACAATTGTTATATTACTACAGGAGGATACATTGTTATATTACTACAGGAGGACACAATGTTATATTACTACAGGAGGACACAATGTTATATTACTACAGGAGGACACAATGTTATATTACTACAGGAGGACACAATGTTATATTACTACAGGAGGACACAATGTTACATTACTACAGGAGGACACAATGTTACATTACTACAGGAGGACACAATGTTATATTACTACAGGAGGACACAATGTTATATTACTACAGGAGGATACAATGTTATATTACTACAGGAGGACACAATGTTACATTACTACAGGAGGACACAATGTTATATTACTATAGGAGGACACAATGTTACATTACTACAGGAGGATACATTGTTATATTACTACAGGAGGATACAATGTTACATTACTACAGGAGGATACATTGTTATATTACTACAGGAGGATACAATGTTACATTACTACAGGAGGATACATTGTTACATTACTACAGGAGGATACATTGTTACATTACTACAGGAGGATACATTGTTACATTACTACAGGAGGATACATTGTTACATTACTACAGGAGGATACAATGTTTTACTACAGGAGGATACAATGTTATATTACTACAGGAGGATACAATGTTATATTACTACAGGAGGATACATTGTTATATTATTATAGGAGGACACAATGTTACATTACTACAGGAGGATACAATGTTACATTACTACAAGAGGATACAATGTTACATTACTACAGGAGGATACAATGTTACATTACTACAAGAGGATACAATGTTACATTACTACAAGAGGATACAATGTTACATTACTACAGGAGGATACAATGTTATATTACAGGAGGATACAATGTTATATTACTACAGGAGGATACAAGGTTATATTAGTACAGGAGGACACAATGTTATATTACTACAAGAGGATACATTGTTATATTACTACAGGAGGATACAATGTTATATTACTACAGGAGGATACATTGTTATATTACTACAGGAGGATACAATGTTATATTACTACAGGAGGATACATTGTTATATTATTATAGGAGGACACAATGTTACATTACTATAGTATAGGAGGACACATTGTGTACATTTGTTTACATAACAGAGGGCCTACCTCCTGCCACCCTGCGTGTATCCGATACCCCCAGGTGATAAGCGGGGCCCCGGATCTGGGGTCACACTGATAACTCCGATCTACAAGGAGGATCTGGTCCCTTTAACAGAAGATTAAATGTATCGTGCAGAATGGCGCATTATTATGCCAGCCGAGGCCCCGGGATCTTAGTATTCACAGGATTATGGTAATTAAGCCGCCTTCACTTAGGGTGATGTGACACTTGCTTGACTATAATGTCACTCCACTTAATGTCTGTGTAAACAATATTATCTTCGTCACTCCGCATTACATTTCCAACCGAGAGCAGAATTACAAGGTCAAAGTGGACGGCGATGCAGGTAATTCTGCAAATACACGGAGCGAGATCTGTCAGTGTAGGGGCAGATTCAACAAGACCGGCAGGGGGTCGACACACCGACGACGAAATATGTGGAATTTACCGCAGAGGCCGCAAGCTCACCCCGGTCATACAAGTGCAAACACGTGTCTGGAGGATGGCGGATATCAACCCCATGAAATAATCCCTGAGTACTGAGGGGGTGGAGCATGACACAGGGACTCCAGGACCCGCCCCTCACGCCCTGCACCATGCATAACACAATATATCCGTTTGGCTGTAACGGCCCTTTTATCATCGGCGAATCCTTCATGGGGTAAAGAAATTGAAGTAACAAAAGCAAGTCTCCCTCTCAGACTGCGCGGTGCGAGAACGCTTCCCACAAGTCACTTCCTCTGAAGATTTACACAACGCCAACAATCATTTCTAATATTTCCACTTCCCAAAATACGTCCAGCAGAGGATCCTGTTCACACTGCAGCTGCTACAGCATCAGAGGGAAAGAACGCTGCTGCTTTCTGTGGTGACTGATGGTTACTATACATGTATAGTTGTTAGTAGTGTTAGGGCTCATGTACACGTTTATGTTCCGTTTTTTGCGTTTCGAATACGGAAGCATTCAATTCACTGGATCCGCAAAAAAAATGGAAAGTACTCCGTATGCCCTCCGTTTCCGTATTTCCGTTCAAAGATAGAACATGTCCTATTATTGTTTGCATAACGGACAGGATAGTACTGTTCTATCAGGGGCCAGCTGTTCCGCTCAAAAAAAAAAACGAATGCACACGGACGTCATCTGTATTTTTTGCCGATCCGTTTTTTGAAGACTGCAAAATACTGAAAAAGCCATACGGTTGTTTGCATGAGGCCTTACATACAGTTTCCATTATTAATTCATGGCGTGTGGCAAGGATTGCATAGTACCGCGTCAGCCCGCAAAAACAATGCGATGGTTATTACTTTTGCGTTAATAAATACAAAAGTATTAAGGGAGCGATGTCTTTATAGCCGAACCAGAAGAAACATATATCGCAGCTTTCAGATCACAATGGCTCCTTCTTCAGGCGCGATTACAAATGAGAGACCGAGAAACAGCCCAACACTAGGAAGTTACAGAAAATATAAAAATTATATTCCCCCATTAGGACGCCTGGCACACGTGTTTTCTGTAACATCCTAGAAGTGTCGCGCCTGTTTCGCAGTCTTTCATTTGTAACCGCGCCTGACGAAGGAGCCGTTGTGATCTAAAAGCTGAAATATATGTTTCTTCATGGTTCGGCTATAAAGACATCGCTCCCTTAATACTTTTGTATTTATTAACGCAAAAGTATTCAACATAGCTTTATTAATTCAGCCGTTCATGTGAACCATGGCAGGGACCGCGCCAAAGCGTGAAGAAAAACGTCCCACAATATAGAGAGGAGGAGCTGTAATAACCGCACTCACAGGTTTATACCATAAGAAGCCGTACAGAAGCGCATCACCTCCCATCACCATGTAACCTAATCTACAGAAATCATAGCTAAAACCTGTATTACATTCCAAGAGCTGAACTCATAGTTCAGCTGATTATTACTGTAGTAATACAGTAATCCGCGAATATGACGCATATCTTAGCTACTAAAATGTAGAAGTGGAGACAGTTACCACATAAGAAACCTGTCCAGAGCCTGGAGAAAAGACAAACCTGCCAGAAAGAAAATCACCTGAGCAAGTACAGTGTAGAGTTCAGCTCTGAAGCTTGCAAATTACTAAGGGCAGCTCTGGAGTATAATACAGGATGTAACTCAGGATCAGTACAGGATAAGTAATGTATGTACACAGTGACTGCACCAGCAGAATAGTGAGTGCAGCTCTGGAATATAATACAGGATGTAACTCAGGATCAGTACAGGATAAGTAATGTATGTACACAGTGACTGCACCATCAGTATAGTGAGTGCAGCTCTGGAGTATAATACAGGATATAACTCAGGATCAGTACAGGATAAGTAATGTATGTACACAGTGTCTGCACCAGCAGAATAGTGAGTGCAGCTCTGGAGTATAATACAGGATGTAACTCAGGATCAGTACAGGATAAGTAATATATGTACACAGTGATTGCACCAGCAGAATAGTGAGTGCAGCTCTGGAGTATAATACAGGATGTAACTCAGGATCAGTACAGGATAAGTAATGTATGTACACAGTGACTGCACCAGCAGAATAGTGAGTGCAGCTCTGGAGTATAATACAGGATGTAACTCAGGATCAGTACAGGATAAGTAATGTATGTACACAGTGACTGCACCAGCAGAATAGTGAGTGCAGCTCTGGAGTATAATACAGGATGTAACTCAGGATCAGTACAGGATAAGTAATGTATGTACACAGTGACTGCACCAGCAGAATAGTGAGTGCAGCTCTGGAGTATAGTACAGGATGTAACTCAGGATCAGTACAGGATAAGTAATGTATGTACACAGTGACTGCACCAGCAGAATAGTGAGTGCAGCTCTGGAGTATAATAGATGATACATAATGAAGTGTCAGGTAGCTGAACTATAATAGAAATTCATCTTCTTCTCTACAATAGCCTCAATGAAGCTGCAGAAAACCAATCCCTGTGACAGAATTTCAGACTTTCACTTCTAACTTAATCGCTGACAAGACGCTGCTCCACCTGCAGCCCCCGATTATGTTCTATATAATGGAAATGACATCATTTGTTGCATAAAAGTTACACAATGAGAACTTCAGCTCTGGGGTCGGAGGTTTCATGTAATCGTTCTGATACTAATCTGGTGATGTACTAAATGTTACCCACTGTGTGGGACCCTGAGGAGCGGGCACAGGAGCCGACTGTACAGGCGCTGTGTATCAGTATCTGAAGCTTCTCTGCTCTGTTACATTGTTGGTTTAGTGCAGGTCACCGTATGTAATGACACAACTAGAGGGGCGCACATACTTATTCACACGCATCATCCTAATCATTTAAAAACAGACATTTTAAGGTAAAATTACCATCAGCAAAAATATAACAATATAAAAAGTCACAAAGAAATAAATGTCAATATGTCAGCACCTTCCTATGATAAATACTTTAGTGCCTCAAACCCACCCAGGAACTTCCTCCTTCCAGTCCCTCCCTAGTGCTTAGTGGATCCTCCCTGCCATCCAGTGCTCCAATGTCTCAGACCCTCCCTGCCATCCAGTGCTCCAATGTCTCAGACCCTCCCTGCCGTCCAGTGCTCCAATGTCTCAGACCCTCCCTGCCGTCCAGTGCTCCAATGTCTCAGACCCTCCCTGCTGTCCAGCGCTCTAATGTTCCAGACCCTCCCTTGTGTCCAGTGCTCCAATGTCTCAGACCCTCCCTGCCGTCCAGTGCTCCAATGTCTCAGACCCTCCCTGCCATCCAGTGCTCCAATGTCTCAGACCCTCCCTGCTGTCCAGCGCTCTAATGTTCCAGACCCTCCCTTGTGTCCAGTGCTCCAACGTCTTAGACCCTCCCTGCCGTCCAGTGCTCCAATGTCTCAGACCCTCCCTACCGTCCAGTGCTCAAATGTCTTAGACCCTCCCTGCCGTCCAGCGCTCCAATGTCTCAGACCCTCCCTGCCGTCCAGCGCTCCAATGTCTCAGACCCTCCCTGCCGTCCAACGCTCCAATGTCTCAGACCCTCCCAGCTGTCCAGTGCTCCAATGTCTCAGACACTCCCTGCCGTCCAGGGCTCCACTGTCTCAGACCCTCCCTGCCGTCCAGAACTCCACTGTCTCAGACCCTCCCTGCCGTCTCCAGTGCTCCAATGTCTCAGACCCTCCCTGCCGTCCAGTGCTCCAATGTCTCAGACCCTCCCTGCCGTCCAGTGCTCCAATGTCTAAGACCCTCCCTGCCGTCCGATACTCCACTGTCTCAGACCCTCCCTGCCGTCCAGCGCTCCAATGTCTCAGACCCTCCCTGCCATCCAGTGCTCCAATGTCTCAGACCCTCCCTGCCGTCCAGTGCTCCAATGTCTCAGACCCTCCCTGCCGTCCAGTGCTCCAATGTCTCAGACCCTCCCTGCCGTCCAGTACTCCAATGTCTCAGACCCTCCCTGCCGTCCAGCGCTAAAATGTCTCGGACCCTCCCTGCCGTCCAGTGCTCCAATGTCTCAGACCCTCCAGCTGTCCAGTGCTCCAATGTCTCAGACCCTCCCTGCCATCCAGTGCTCCAATGTCTTAGACATTCCCTGCCATCCAGTGCTCCACTGTCTCAGACCCTCTCTGCCGTCCAGTACTCCACTGTCTCAGACCCTCCCTGCCGTCCAGTGCTCCAATGTCTCAGACATTCCCTGCCGTCCAGTCCTCCACTGTCTCAGACCCTCCCTGCCGTCCTGTGTTCCAATGTCTCAGACCCTCTCTGCCATCCAGTGCTCCAATGTCTCAGACCCTCCCTGCCGTCCAGTGCTCCAATGTCTCAGACCCTCCCTGCCGTCCAGCGCTAAAATGTCTCGGACCCTCCCTGCCGTCCAGTGCTCCAATGTCTCAGACCCTCCCTGCCGTCCAGTGCTCCAATGTCTCAGACCCTCCCTGCCGTCCAGCGCTAAAATGTCTCGGACCCTCCCTGCCGTCCAGTGCTCCAATGTCTCAGACCCTCCCTGCCGTCCTGTGTTCCAATGTCTCAGACCCTCTCTGCCATCCAGTGCTCCAATGTCTCAGAACCTCCAGCTGTCCAGTGCTCCAATGTCTCAGACCCTCCCTGCTGTCCAGTGCTCCAATGTCTTAGACCCTCCCTGCCGTCCAGCGCTCCACTGTTTTAGACATTCCCTGCCGTCCAGTGCTCCAATGTCTCAGACCCTCCCTGCCGTCCAGTGCTCCAATGTCTCAGACCCTCCCTGCCGTCCAGGGCTCCACTGTCTCAGACCCTCCCTGCCGTCCAGTGCTCTAATGTCTCAGATCCTGAATTATTTCCAGAGGTTTCGTGTCCCAATATTTCCCTACTGTCTAATGGTCCAATTTTCCACTTTGTTACTTCACTTCTTTCTACAAGACAACCAACTGAAGAGACGATCAATAGACCTCCCAAAGCAGACAGTGGGCCTATTGACTAAGGGTACAACCCACATAGGACAGAATTGTTGCAAACATAACTGCTAACACTCCGTAACATCCACCGGAATGAGGCTTTTTTGGAGACATGCACATGGATTTCTGCAAGTCCTAATCAGATGAATGTAAAGCTGCAGAATCCTGCAAAAACTCTGCCCTATGTGAACCGACCCCGAGGAACCCCATCAACAAACACAATATGTCCTCCCCTGCTCTATAGGCAACAAAGATTAGTGCCCCCTTTAGAATCCATGAATATTTTTTAAAGGAGATGCATAGGGCAGCGGTAGTTCTAGGTTCCGCTATCTGTGTGTCCTCGGCCCCAATTCCACTGCAGAAGCCGGATAAGCGCTGTATGTTTTCCTTCGGAGAGGTGGTGAACAGCAGAGCCGGCGGCCTCATAGTCGCCTTCAGTACAAATACACAGCTGGATTAAGGCTGATGAAAGGGCGTATGGAAGTCAGAGGGGCTGCAATGGAGAAAGGATTAAGCGCTTACGGGCGAGGACCGGGCTCACCGGGGGCGGTGGGGTCCTGGTACCCGACTCACAGCAACCTCCGTGAAGAACACAGAACAGACAAGTAACACATGTAACCAAAATAAATGCTAACGAGCGTCAACCGCTAAACGTCCCGACAAAGAGATGAAACATTTTATCATCTGGGAATCTGGAAGGAAATCGTGGGAAACAGAAAACATGGAATCTCACCCCAAACATGAAAAGGAATAAAACTTACTGCAAACAATGTCTGCCAGAAGTCTGCCCTGTACTGTACATAGGAGCAGTATTATAGTAGTTATATTCTTGTACATAGGAGCAGTATTATAGTAGTTATATTCCTGTACATAGGAGCAGTATTATAGAAGTTATATTCTTGTACATAGGAGGCAGTATTATAGTAGTTATATTCTTGTACATAGGAGGCAGTATTATAGTAGTTATATTCCTATACATAGGAGCAGTATTATAGAAGTTATATTCTTGTATATAGGAGCAGTATTATAGCAGTTATATTCTTGTACATAGGAGGCAGTATTATAGTACTTATATTCTTGTACATAGGAGGCAGTATTATAGTAGTTATATTCCTGTACATAGGAGCAGTATTATAGTAGTTATATTCTTGTACATAGGAGGCAGTATTATAGCAGCTATATTCTTGTACATAGGAGCAGTATTATAGCAGTTATATTCTTGTACATAGGAGGCAGTATTATAGTACTTATATTCTTGTACATAGGAGGCAGTATTATAGTAGTTATATTCTTGTACATAGGATCAGTATTATAGTAGTTATATTCCTGTACATAGGGGCAGTATTATAGTAGTTATATTCTTGTACATAGGAGGCAGTATTATAGTAGTTATATTCTTGTACATAGGAGCAGTATTATAGTAGTTATATTCTTGTACATAGGAGCAGTATTATAGTAGTTATATTCTTGTACATAGGAGCAGTATTATAGTAGTTATATTCTTGTACATAGGAGGCAGTATTATAGTAGTTATATTCTTGTACATAGGAGCAGTATTATAGTAGTTATATTCTTGTACATAGGAGCAGTATTATAGTAGTTATATTCTTGTACATAGGAGGCAGTATTATAGTAGTTATATTCTTGTACATAGGAGCAGTATTATAGTAGTTATATTCTTGTACATAGGAGCAGTATTATAGTAGTTATATTCTTGTACATAGGAGGCAGTATTATAGTAGTTATATTCTGTACATAGGAGCAGTATTATAGTAGTTATATTCTTGTACATAGGAGCAGTATTATAGTAGTTATATTCTTGTACATAGGAGGCAGTATTATAGTAGCTATATTCTTGTACATAGGAGCAGTATTATAGTAGTTATATTCTTGTACATAGGAGCAGTATTATAGTAGTTATATTCTTGTACATAGGAGCAGTATTATAGTAGTTATATTCTTGTATATAGGAGCAGTATTATAGTAGTTATATTCTTGTACATAGGAGCAGTATTATAGTAGTTATATTCTTGTACATAGGAGGCAGTATTATAGTAGTTATATTCTTGTGCATAGGAGCAGTATTATAGTAGTTATATTCTTGTACATAGGAGCAGTATTATAGTAGTTATATTCTTGTACATAGGAGGCAGTATTATAGTAGTTATATTCTTGTGCATAGGAGCAGTATTATAGTAGTTATATTCTTGTACATAGGAGCAGTATTATAGTAGTTATATTCCTGTACATAGGAGCAGTATTATAGTAGTTATATTCCTGTACAGAGGAGGCAGTATTATAGTAGTTATATTCTTGTACATAGGAGCAGTATTATAGTCGTTATATTCTTGTACATAGGAGACAGTATTATAGTCGTGTATATTCTTGTACATAGGAGACAGTATTATAGTCGTTATATTCTTGTACATAGGAGACAGTATTATAGTAGTTATATTCTTGTACATAGGGGCAGTATTATAGTCGTTATATTCTTGTACATAGGAGGCAGTATTATAGTAGTTATATTCTTGTACATAGGAGGCAGCATTATAGTAGTTATATTCTTGTACATAGGAGCAGTATTATAGTAGTTATATTCCTGTACATAGGAGCAGTATTATAGTAGTTCTATTCTTGTACATAGGTGCAGTAATATAGTAGTTATATTCTTATACATAGGAGCAGTATTATAGTAGATATATTCTTGTACATATGAGGCAGTATTATAGTAGTTATATTCTTGTACATAGGAGGCGGTATTATAGTAGTTTTACCATTGTAAATAGGAGCGATATGAGGGGCAGTAATTAAATCCTTAGCATTTACATATGGGTAAAGTTAGCCACTAAAACATTGTAACATTGACTTCTATATAAGCTCTAAGACAGTTGTCTCTTCCTTCACTCCTGATATTTCACACTTGGCCCACTGCTCATCAGGAGAATATGACGTCTCCGCTCTTCCTGATTGGAGAGAAGTTTAGAATATAATTAAGAAATTAATTAAAACCTATTTTATGAAGAACATCTGCACAATGTGATGGGGGGGGGGTCTTGTAATATCTGTATCCGCACTGTCACCGCGGCAGCTGCTCTCATTGGGTCATTCATGGACCTGCAGCAGAGACTGAAGACGCGCAGCCGGTGATTTATGGCCGCAGCGTTCTGTGTGATGTCACTGCGCTGGTAACATGACAGCTGGGGGCGTCACACTTCATTAGGCTGAGTTCTTTGTCATTGTGTCCGGTAAAGCAGATTCCTATTGTAGAGGAGTCAATAACAAAATGGCTTAATCCAGAAGATGGGGGGGGATGATAAAAGTCACGTGACCGACGCGGATAAGACAGTAAAATATTATGGTGTAAAAGGTACGTGCCACCAGATCCCACGACCTTCCTCCGGGAATGCATAAACCGCACTGTTAATGTACTGTACATGAAGATTGTAATTAAATACTTTTAGTAAGTTGCTATTTAATATACATTGTATCTGCTTGCTGTCAGTGAATAGAAACTATCAGAAATAGTGATGTATCGGGAAAGATATTTATGATGCTGATACTATGGAAAACATATATGAAGAAAAACGGATAAAACCAGGAGCTTGTGGGGGGGGGGGGGGGGAGATGGCAGCCATGCTGCTCAGCACCCAGCTTTCCCAACATCAGATAAAGCTACGACTGAACGATTTATAGGGCGGAATAAATGGAAGAGCCGAAAAGGCAGCCATACTGGTGATGACCCAGCTTTCCCAGACTCAGAAAATCATAGACCTCACTTAACGAGCGTCGGATTTCTGTTTCCTGGGGATTTCAGGGGTTAATGCCGAGGACACGCTGTGGGCTTAGCTATTACCGCCATCCGATAAACCTTCGCGTTCTGCCCTGTGCGCCGTCCACGTCTCATACACATCGCAGAGATAATTGAAATCTGCAGAAGCTTCCACCTCCCCAGTTTTCAGGGGTTCGTTTACCTTAGGCCGGCGGCGACGGCGTAACCTCGCTCCGCAATATCTCCGGGAATTGTCTCTTTTATTGCAATTTAATTACAGTCTTGTCATCTCGCCGACCTGATCTCTTTACTGGCGGAGAAATGTGGCCGACCGGAGTAGGAGCGCAACGGCCTCCATGTTTGTCTTGTGACAAAACCTAATACCACCGCAAATACAAACGTGGAAAATGACAGTGTGTCCGAAACCAGAGAGGAAAGGAACGGCAATCCGTTATCTGGGGCGTTACATAGGACTGCAGGTGACATCTACTACATTATCTGTACTCAGAGAGTTATCACTGTGTTATCTGTGGTGTTACATAGGACTGTAGGTGACATCTACTACATTATCTGTACTCAGAGAATTATCACTGTGTTATCTGTGGTGTTACATAGGACTGCAGGAGACATCTACTACATTATCTGTACTCAGAGGTATCACTGTGTTATCTGTGGTGTTACATAGGACTGCAGGTGACATCTACTACATTATCTGTACTCAGAGAATTATCACTGTGTTATCTGTGGTGTTACATAGGACTGCAGGTGACATCTACTACATTATCTGTACTCAGAGAGTTATCACTGTGTTATCTGTGGTGTTACATAGGACTGCAGGTGACATCTACTACATTATCTGTACTCAGAGAGTTATCACTGTGTTATCTGTGGTGTTACATAGGACTGTAAGTGACATCTACTACATTATCTGTACTCAGAGAGTTATCACTGTGTTATCTGTAGTGTTACATAGGACTGCAGGTGACATCTACTACATTATCTGTACTCAGAGAGATATCACTGTGTTATCTGTGGTGTTACATAGGACTGCAGGTGACATCTACTACATTATCTGTACTCAGAGAGTTATCACTGTGTTATCTGTGGTGTTACATAGGACTGCAGGTGACATCTACTACATTATCTATACTCAGAGAGTTATCACTGTGTTATCTGTGGTGTTACATAGGACTGCAGGTGACATCTACTACATTATCTATACTCAGAGAGTTATCACTGTGTTATCTGTGGTGTTACATAGGACTGCAGGTGACATCTACTACATTATCTGTACTCAGAGAGTTATCACTGTGTTATCTGTGGTGTTACATAGGACTGCAGGTGACATCTACTACATTATCTGTACTCAGAGAGGTATCACTGTGTTATCTGTGGTGTTACATAGGACTGCAGGTGACATCTACTACATTATCTGTACTCAGAGTTATCACTGTGTTATCTGTGGTGTTACATAGGACTGCAGGTGACATCTACTACATTATCTGTACTTAGAGAGATATCACTGTGTTATCTGTGGTGTTACATAGGACTGCAGGTGACATCTACTACATTATCTGTATCCAGGAGAGTTATCACTGTGTTATCTGTGGTGTTACATAGGACTGCAGGA
Organism: Bufotes viridis; assembly: GCA_033119425.1. Taxonomy (NCBI): domain Eukaryota; kingdom Metazoa; phylum Chordata; class Amphibia; order Anura; family Bufonidae; genus Bufotes; species Bufotes viridis. The sequence goes on from CM065597.1 coordinate 3,141,609, forward strand.
GTCATCTACTACATTATCTGTACTCAGTGTTATCTCTGTGTTATCTGTGGTGTTACATAGGACTGCAGGTGACATCTACTACATTATCTGTACTTAGAGAGATATCACTGTGTTAGCTGTGGTGTTACATAGGACTGCAGGTGACATCTACTACATTATCTGTACTCAGAGAGTTATCACTGTGTTATCTGTGGTGTTACATAGGACTGCAGGTGATATCTACTACATTATCTGTACTCAGAGAGTTATCACTGTTATCTGTGGTGTTACATAGGACTGCAGGTGATATCTACTACATTATCTGTACTCAGAGAGTGATCACTGTGTTCTCTGTGGTGTTACATAGGACTGCAGGTGACATCTACTACATTATCTGTACTCAGAGAGCTATCACTGTGTTATCTGTGTGTTACATGGGACTGCAGGTGACATCTACTACATTATCTGTACTCAGAGAGTTATCACTGTGTTATCTGTGGTGTTACATAGGACTGCAGGAGACATCTACTACATTATCTGTACTCAGAGAGATATCACTGTGTTATCTGTGGTGTTACATAGGACTGCAGGTGACATCTACTACATTATCTGTACTCAGAGATATCACTGTGTTATCTGTAGTGTTACATAGGACTGCAGGTGACATCTACTACATTATCTGTACTCAGAGATATCACTGTGTTATCTGTGGTGTTACATAGGACTGCAGGTGACATCTACTACATTATCTGTACTCAGAGAGTTATCACTGTGTTATCTGTGGTGTTACATAGGACTGCAGGTGACATCTACTACATTATCTGTACTCAGAGAGCTATCACTGTGTTATCTGTGGTGTTACATGGGACTGCAGGTGACATCTACTACATTATCTGTACTCAGAGAGTTATCACTGTGTTATCTGTGGTGTTACATAGGACTGCAGGTGACATCTACTACATTATCTGTACTCAGAGAGCTATCACTGTTATCTGTGGTGTTACATAGGACTGCAGGTGACATCTACTACATTATCTGTACTCAGAGAGCTATCACTGTGTTAGCTGTGGTGTTACATAGGACTGCAGGTGACATCTACTACATTATCTGTACTCAGAGAGTCATCACTGTGTTATCTGTGGTGTTACATAGGACTGCAGGTGACATCTACTACATTATCTGTACTCAGAGAGTTATCACTACGTTATCTGTGGTGTTACATAGGACTGCAGGTGACATCTACTAACTTATCTGTACTCAGAGTGTTATCACTGTGTTATCTGTGGTGTTACATAGGACTGCAGGTGACATCTACTACATTATCTGTACTCAGAGAGTTATCACTGTGTTATCTGTGGTGTTACATAGGACTGCAGGTGACATCTACTACATTATCTCTACTCAGAGAGTTATCACTGTGTTATCTGTGGTGTTACATAGGACTGCAGGAGACATCTACTACATTATCTGTACTCAGAGAGATATCACTGTGTTATCTGTGGTGTTACATAGGACTGCAGGTGACATCTACTACATTATCTCTACTCAGAGAGTTATCACTGTGTTATCTGTGGTGTTACATAGGACTGCAGGTGACATCTACTACATTATCTGTACTCAGAGAGATATCACTGTGTTATCTGTGGTGTTACATAGGACTGCAGGTGACATCTACTACATTATCTGTACTCAGAGATATCACTGTGTTATCTGTAGTGTTACATAGGACTGCAGGTGACATCTACTACATTATCTGTACTCAGAGATATCACTGTGTTATCTGTGGTGTTACATAGGACTGCAGGTGACATCTACTACATTATCTGTACTCAGAGAGTTATCACTGTGTTATCTGTGGTGTTACATAGGACTGCAGGAGACATCTACTACATTATCTGTACTCAGAGAGTATCACTGTGTTATCTGTGGTGTTACATAGGACTGCAGGTGACATCTACTACATTATCTGTACTCAGAGAGTTATCACTGTGTTATCTGTGGTGTTACATAGGACTGCAGGTGACATCTACTACATTATCTGTACTCAGAGTTATCACTGTGTTATCTGTGGTGTTACATAGGACTGCAGGTGACATCTACTACATTATCTGTACTCAGAGAGTTATCACTGTGTTATCTGTGGTGTTACATAGGACTGCAGGTGACATCTACTACATTATCTGTACTCAGAGAGTTATCACTGTGTTATCTGTGGTGTTACATAGGACTGCAGGTGACATCTACTACATTATCTGTACTCAGAGAGATATCACTGTGTTATTTGTGGTGTTACATAGGACTGCAGGTGACATCTACTACATTATCTGTACTCAGAGAGTTATCACTGTGTTATCTGTGGTGTTACATAGGACTGCAGGTGACATCTACTACATTATCTGTACTCAGAGAGCTATCACTGTGTTATCTGTGGTGTTACATAGGACTGCAGGTGACATCTACTACATTATCTGTACTCAGAGAGTTATCACTGTGTTATCTGTGGTGTTACATAGGACTGCAGGTGACATCTAATTATCACTATGTTATCTGTGGTGTTACATAGGACTGCAGGTGACATCTACTACATTATCTGTACTCAGAGAGATATCACTGTGTTATCTGTGGTGTTACATAGGACTGCAGGAGACATCTACTACATTATCTGTACTCAGAGATATCACTGTGTTATTTGTGATGTTACATAGGACTGCAGGTGACATCTACTACATTATCTGTACTCAGAGAGTTATCACTGTGTTATCTGTGGTGTTACATAGGACTGCAGGAGACATCTACTACATTATCTGTACTCAGAGAGATATCACTGTGTTATCTGTGGTGTTACATAGGACTGCAGGTGACATCTACTACATTATCTGTACTCAGAGAGTTATCACTGTGTTATCTGTGGTGTTACATAGGACTGCAGGTGACATCTACTACATTATATAACATATCTAAGTGTTAATTTAGGATTCACCAGGAAGGATATTATTGGGCTGAAGAGCTTCCGATCTATTTTTAGGTCATTACTTTCTAGCGTTACGCCTGCGGAGAGTGAAGCATCACATTAAAAATGATAAAGAGGCAATGGGGGGACGTCCGGTCCAACAGAGAGGCCCCCTTTTTATCCCCAGATGCTCTAATGGGGCCCGATATGAATGGAGCGAGGCTCGGGCTGTAGGGTTCCTATGTTATGGACGTCAGTGACCTCAGAGTAAGTTAGGACCGGACGGCGCGTCTGACGGAGGTTGTCCCAGGAACCAAAGATACATTCCAGTTCCCTCGGTTAATGTTGCCTGATAACGCGTTTCGATGCTGTATCGATATCGCCACCGGCCACTGATGCAGGATTTGCTAACCGTCGCTGCTGCTGTATAAGGCTCTGTTCACACTGTGGGTTTTTCAGGTTGTGTTGACCCTCGGATCTCTCCTTTGACTCCACTACAAACTGAGGTGGATTATAAATCCTCATTGTCCGAACCATGCGTGGACCCCCATGGAAGGCAGCGTGCGCGCGATATTCCTGCAGAGTTCGGCGCAGAATACGCTCCAGAAACCCACTGTGTGAACGCACACTTATACTTGATAAATCCGCACGTGGCGTCTCTTTAAAGTCTCCTATGAGGAACGGAAACACAAAACATACCGTAGACGTAGATCAACCATCACGGCGAGACTGCGATAATTACTTTCTCACGGACAACATGGCGGCCGTGAACCCTGCGAGTTCAGGAGGAGATTAACCCCCCTCAGTTATGCTGGGTGCAGCGGAGGGCTCAGCGAGGACGCGGCTCGCAGCTGCCGGGAAGCAGATCGTGTTTATAAGGATAGAAATATGAAAGATGGGAAGACGCTCTGCACAAACAAACACCAAAAATCTCCCATCCGCAAAAGCAAACAGGCGGGATCGCTTTCATCTCGCTGAGCAAACACGCGCAGGTTCCCCGACGCACACCGCCAACTTCCACAAGAAAAACAAAAAGGATGAGAGAACTCAAGCTCGAGGGCCCAGGGCCCGGTGGGTGCCGGCTTTGGCCAAACCTATGGGCGCTTCTTCCGCAACTTGCTAACTGCCGGAACGTTCCCAGGGGCTCATCCATCCAGGAATTCACTGCTGCCCCGGACCGCCATCCTCTACGGACATTTACGGCTGCATTCACACCTGCAGGTTTCTACGTACAGAGGAAGGATATAATATAAGACCATATCTCGATGACGCAGGGATCAGACGTTACAGCCGGATTATCAGGATGAGGCAGTAAGTCAATATATAATAGTCACGCCGGCCCCTGATGCTACAGTAATAGACGCGGTGTCCATGACCCGGACAGCATGAAAGAAAGGGCACACGTGGTCCTGTCCCTGCCACCAAGCATGAACCAAAAAGCAGACAGAAAACCTCCATTCTTTACACTGCAGCCTGGATTTAAAGACGTTAAAAAAACTGCAAAACTGGAAGCAAGGTTGAGAGTCTCAGAGTTTGCACCTGTCTTATTGGCCATAACTTAGATGTCAGGTACGGATCCTGCACACAATTATCACCTGGTTTGCGCTCAGATGGGCGCGGATCTCGACCTCTGAAATACGCCGCGATAAATCAGCGATTCCATCACACGCCGCGACATATTCCTAATTGAACAAGGTCATAATTCCTGCTTTGTCCCATTGTTTCCCGGTGAGCGAGATGACAGCGCGAACAATATGGAGGCAAAATGGAAGCCGTTCATTACTTGGAGGAAAAAGGCGGCGAGCGGAGCCGAGAGCCATCCACACGCTAAAGACTCATCCAGGCGGCATGCAGAACACGGACAGCACACGCAGTCGAAACAACGGACACGTGACGAAGGACGTACACAGATCAGAACTGCGGACAATCAGAGGACTGATCTCATGGATTCTGTTCATCCAGAGCTTCCAGGTTCATGTGTGACAGGCGGCAGAATAAGATGGCGGGAGAATAATAAAAAGGGACGTCACCTGGAGTCTGCGGAAACGACCAATCAAAGAAAGAAACGCAACAAGTGAAAAACAACCGCAGACGAGGAAGAGATATATATAGCTGAGCTATGTATCTAATCCTGTCCTGTGTGATACTGTCTGCTGAGTTGTGTATCTAATCCCATCATGTGTGATACTGTCTGCTGAGCTGTGTATCCAATCCTAACCTGTGTGATACTGTCTGCTGAGCTATGGATCCAATCCTAACCTGTGTGATACTGTCTGCTGAGCTATGGATCTAATCCTATTCTGTGTGATACTGTGTGCCGAGCTGTGTATCTAATCCTATCTTGTGTGATACTGTCTGCTGAGCTCTGTATCTAATCCTATCCTGTGTGATACTGTCTGCTGAGCCCTGTATCTAATTGTATCCTGTGTGATACTGTCTGCTGAGCCCTGTATCTAATCCTATCCTGTGTGATACTGTCTGCTAAGCCCTGTATCTAATCCTATCCAGTGCAATACTGTTTGCTGAGCTCTGTATCTAATCCTGTCCTATGCGATACTGTCTGCTGAGCCCTGTATCTAATCCTATCCAGTGCGATACTGTCTGCTGAGCTCTGTATCTAATCCTATCTTGTGTGATACTGTCTGCTGAGCTGAGTATCTAATCCTGTACTGTGTGATACCGCCTGCTGAGCTGTGTATCTAATCCTATCCTGTGTGATACTGTTTGCTGAGCTCTGTATCTAATCCTATCCTGTGCGATACTGTCTGCTGACCTATGTATCTAATCCTATCCTGTGTGATACTGTCTGCTGAGCCCTGTATCTAATCCTATCCTGTGCGATACTGTCTGCTGAGCTGTGTATCTAATCCTATCCTGTGTGATAGTGCCTGCTGAGCTATGTATCTAATCCTATCCTGTGCGATACTGCCTGCAGAGCTGTGTATCTAATCCTCTCATTTGTGATACTGTCTGCTGAGCTGCGTATCTAATCCTCTCATGTGTGATACAGTACAAAGTTCTACTGGATGTATCTTGCTGCAAAATCTCTTCCACAATCTGTGAATTGGTTTTGGACATTACTGGGAATCGCCCTGGAGACTGAAGAGCGAAATGCGTGGGCTGGGACGCTGCAGCTGGCAAGGAGACAAACGGTTAAAACCAGAAGACGCAGAACAACTCAGCTCCTGGGGGAAGAAAATCTTCAATGGGCTCCGTGGGAAATGGAAAGAACCCCCCGGGGCCCGCCTGTCACTTCCCCCAACTTGTCTGCAAGAATGACATAAAAAAATAATAATTAATATCGGAAATAATCTCATAAAAATGAAGAAAATGTCTCCATAAAGGAGTTAACCGGACGCGGCGTCTGGGCGAGGAGGCCATGTCACTTTCTCAGCTGCTCCGCCAGCGTTTCTGTTTATTTGGAGGGGACGATAAGTCTTTAATTATTAAGAGAATCGCGTTTAGCAGATGGTCAAAGAAAAGTACTTAAAAGAAAAGAAAAAAAAGAAAAAAGTTGCCCAGAGGGTTATATAAACGAACAAGAGAAGCCGCCGCCGCCGCCAGCTGGTGCGTGAAATCAATAATGGGAAAATGACTTCTACTGTATCTTAGTTTTCATTGTCTGGACTGAGGGGCAGATAATCAACGCGTGAACCGCGCCGGGCGGCTGAAAGGAATTACGTGCCTTTAATTACAGAACAACAACTGGTCGCCGTGAGGCCGATCTGCTGATGAACCCGGGACGCGAGAGGATGATGGGAGGACCCGAGAGCCGCCACACCTGCCGGACATGGGAGACACAAAACGCCACTGAAAACGCCACACGCAGCAGCGCCGCTGCGAGCCGATGGAGCCGTATAAGGGTGCGTTCACACCGCCGAGTCTCACTGCGATTTTTGGTTTTTATGACGTGGCGGTTCAAAAAATATAAGAACCAGACGAGTTCTGCGGCAATCACAGGTAAATATGAGCTAAAGATAATAGCCCCCGTGTGACACGCACGGAAATAGGACGCCATTTTACTTAAGCAGCTTTTTTGCTGCACGGATTTTAAGGTGTTGTTGCGGGAGGTTCTAGTTTTGCGCACATTTCGTGGCTGCCAAAATGAAAAGGGAAAAATCGTACACGTCGAACCATCCGGTCACAATACTCCGTCTGCGGTCACGTGACTGCGCTGCTCCAGCATCATCACCGCCTATGGCGGCTTTCGTTGTGCGGTTCCCGTTTCTGTTCACAGATTTTTTTCGTCCACTTTAAGTATCCCCCTCGTATCATGCGCGGCGCTCCATCACAATGTCACATTTTTGGGGACAGAAAATCCCATAAATGCTCCGGGTCCCATATAGCTGATGCCAGCTCGCCAGCGCAGGCCGGCGTCACAGTGTGTCAGTCTGTAACAGATCTTTATGGAGATTATGAGAATGGCAGGACGCCCCACACAAAGAGCAGCACATGGACCGGCCGGGGGGGGGGATCGTGTGGGACTGGAATTCAGCGTCCAGGGATCCGGCCATTGTTCAGTCAGCAATGTGGTCGTTAACAAAAGATACAAGTGACAGGAGGAGGGATCGGCCTGCAGCATGCGGTGTGGGATCGGGGCGAGAAGAGCCCGGGGACGGCCCCAAAAACACCGGGACACGAGGAGGGGTGGAAATGTGTCAATGCAACTTGTAAACTCTTCTAGTATAAATACCAAACAAAATGTATCAAATGTGTCCTCATGTTTATAAACAGTGCACCAGTCACCATAGGGGGGGTGGAGGGTGAAACGCGTGTAACACCATGTATATCACCTGCCTGAGGTTTTCCCATGAGTCCTCCTGGTGTAGGATACAAATTGTTCTGGGGGCCATCAGTGACTCAATCATGGGGAGGATTCTTCTGGGTCCAGTGTAATAAGGGGTGAAATGCGTTGGTTTCCTCACAAGCTCTTATGACCCATATCACTGATACCAGAGGCTAAACAGAATGGAGGTGCCCCATCTACACCCCCCCCAGAAATTTGTGGGTACTACAAACATGGGGCAACTGATTGAGATAACGCCCCCCTTTTACTGGAGAATTCCTACGTATTCGGACTCGTGCACACAACCGTTGCGGTTTTTGAAGTCCGCAAATTGCAACTATCGGGCCATGTGAGTTCCACACGGCCCTCCGACAAGAATAGGACATGGTGGCCTGAAGTGACAGGGTCCACATCCGACCTGCAAAATATGTGGATCACACGTGGACCAAAAATACGTTCGTGTGCGCGAGCCCTTAATGGGATCGATCAGTTCTTTAGCATTTAAAGGGACCTGCAAAGTTTTCACCATTTTTTTTTTCAGCCTAGCACCACTAAGGTCACATGATCGCTGCCGCCGATGCCCACCCGTGTAATATTCAAATAAAACTATACAATTTCTGGCGCTGCATGGGTTAATGTCCGAGGGAAAAATGATAAACAAAAAGATGAGTGAAATGAACGCAGAGCAGCCATGGAGCAATTAAACCTCGTACAGAGATAACATCAGTCATCAGGAAGAATATTTGACCAAGGATATTGCGCGCTGCCGCCGCCGCCACTTTCCCAACTGATCCGAGCAAATAACAGGCGAGATCCTGCGGAGAGATTGGTTTCTGGTTTTTTTATTATGCGTTTACACCATTTTTTTTTCTGCTACTTCTTGGGTTAATTTACAGCGGAGGCCGGATGTCCCCATTCACATGGGCAGGTTCTGGGTGCTAGCCCCCCAATATTTAATCCCCCGGAGACGACCGGAGCAGACGCAGGAACGCTGCGCTAACGGACACGTCACAGAATTGATGCTTCCACCCGTCGCAGGCGGCGTCCTGGTCGGGGTAAAGATGAGACAAGAGCAGAGAATGTGCAGTGAGGCTCACGACGTCTTGTGGGGTCCTCCAGGTCTTTACTGGGGGTCTGTGTGACGGCTGAATGAAAAACTGAGAGGGGAAAATAACATCTCACATGGGCAAAAGTCTTCAGCCCCTTTACTCGGGGCATAAGTCTTCGGCCCCTTTACTCAGGACATAAGTCTTCAGCCCCTTTACTCAGGACATAAGTCTTCAGCCCCTTTACTCAGGACATAAGTCTTCAGCCCCTATACTCGGGGCATAAGTCTTCGGCCCCTATACTCGGGACATAAGTCTTCAGCCCCTTTACTCAGGACATAAGTCTTCAGCCCCTTTACTCGGGACATAAGTCTTCAGCCTCTTTACTCAGGACATAAGTCTTCAGCCCCTTTCCTCAGGACATAAGTCTTCAGCCCCTTTACTCGGGACATAAGTCTTCAGCCCCTTTACTCAGGACATAAGTCTTCAGCCCCTTTACTCGGGACATAAGTCTTCAGCCCCTCTGGCAGTGATTCCGGCCTCCAGTCTTTTTGATGCCACAAGGGTTATTCCTGGATTTGGGGATTTCCTGCCGTTCTCCTCTCCGGCTCTGTCAGGTTGGACGGGGGTCGTCCGTGGACAGCCATCTTCAGGTCTCTCCAGAGATGTTCCATGGGTTCAGGGCTCTGGCTGTGGCCCCTCAAGGACATCCCCAGAGTTGTCCCTCAGCTGCTCCTGTGTTGTCCTGGCCATGTGCTTAGGGCCATTGTCTTGTTGGAAGGAGAACCTTCGGCCCGGTCTGAGGTCCAGAGCTCCGGATCAGGTTCTCATGAAGAATCTATATATATATGTGTATGTTCCGCGATCACTAAAAAACGCAAACATCGATTTCAACGAAACTTGCTACCTGGAAACAAATCTTCTGGGGTTTTCTAGGACGGACTGTTCCTGAGATATTTCAAAAAAATCACCTGCGTTAGCGAATACCTGCCTGCAAATATTTCTCTTCATATCCCAACTGCCATCCACACGGTCACGTGTCCCTTATCAGCCAACAGAAGCTTGCAGGCCCTTAGTCTCCACGTACACACAGTTATACTCCAGGTTTCCATAACAACCCAGCCATTTTTCTTCACTGCTCTAGGTCAGCTTTAGATTCAGGCTGCACGACACATAGGGCACAACTACCCTGCTACATGTGTCCATCTAGGATGGATTTTTTGCAACTGTCGTGTCGCAGTCGCAGCGTGTCACACTGCGACACCATAGCCTATCACTAAAAAAACTGTTGCGCGACATTGGTGCAACAAAATATCACACAACACGTCACGTAGCACTATTGGGCGCCTGGTCTCCTCCACACATGATGCTGCCACCACCATGCTTCACTGTAGGGATGGTATTGGGCAGGTGATGAGCGGCGCCTGGTCTCCCCAGACATGATGCTGCCCCCACCATGCTTCACTGTAGGGATGGTATTGGGCATGAGATGAGCGGCGCCTGGTCTCCCCCAGACATGATGCTGCCCCCACCATGCTTCACTGTAGGGATGGTATTGGGTAGATGATAAGCGGCGCCTGGTCTCCTCCAGACATGATGCTGCCTCCACCATGCTTCACTGTAGGGATGGTATTGGGCAGGAGATGAGCGGCGCCTGGTCTCCTCCAGACATGATGCTGCCTCCACCATGCTTCACTGTAGGGATGGTATTGGGCAGGAGATGAGCGGCGCCTGGTCTCCCCAGACATGATGCTGCCCCCACCATGCTTCACTGTAGGGATGGTATTGGGCAGGTGATGAGCGGCGCCTGGTCTCCTCCAGACATGATGCTGCCTCCACCATGCTTCACTGTAGGGATGGTATTGGGCAGGAGATGAGCGGCGCCTGGTCTCCCCCAGACATGATGCTGCCCCCACCATGCTTCACTGTAGGGATGGTATTGGGCAGGTGATGAGCGGCGCCTGGTCTCCCCAGACATGATACTGCCTCCACCATGCTTCACTGTAGGGATGGTAGTGGGCAGGTGATGAGCGGCGCCTGGTCTCCTCCAAACATGATGCTGCCACCACCATGCTTCACTGTAGGGATGGTATTGGGCATGAGATGAGCGGCGCCTGGTCTCCCCCAGACATGATGCTGCCCCCACCATGCTTCACTGTAGGGATGGTATTGGGTAGATGATAAGCGGCGCCTGGTCTCCTCCAGACATGATGCTGCCACCACCATGCTTCACTGTAGGGATGGTATTGGGCAGGAGATGAGCGGCGCCTGGTCTCCCCCAGACATGATGCTGCCCCCACCATGCTTCACTGTAGGGATGGTATTGGGCAGGTGATGAGCGGCGCCTGGTCTCCTCCAGACATGATGCTGCCTCCACCATGCTTCACTGTAGGGATGGTATTGGGCAGGTGATGAGCGGCGCCTGGTCTCCTCCAGACATGATGCTGCCCCCACCATGCTTCACTGTAGGGATGGTATTGGGCAGGTGATGAGCGGCGCCTGGTCTCCTCCAGACATGATGCTGCCCCCACCATGCTTCACTGTAGGGATGGTATTGGGAAGGTGATGAGCGGCGCCTGGTCTCCCCAGACATGATGCTGCCCCCACCATGCTTCACTGTAGGGATGGTATTGGGCAGGTGATGAGCGGCGCCTGGTCTCCTCCAGACATTATGTTGCCACCACCAGTCTTCACTGTAGGGATGGTATTGGGCAAGAGATGAGCGGCGCCTGGTCTCCTCCAGACATGATGCTGCCCCCACCATGCTTCACTGTAGGGAGGGTATTGGGCAGGTGATGAGCGGCGCCTGATCTCCTCCAGACATGATGCTGCCCCCACCATGCTTCACTGTAGGGATGGTATTGGTCAGGTGATGAGTGGCGCCTGGTCTCCTCCAGACATGATGCTGCCACCCCCATGCTTCACTGTAGGGATGGTATTGGGCAGGTGATGAGCGGTGCCTGGTCTCCCCCAAATATGATGCTGCCACAACCAGTCTTCACTGTAGGGATGGTATTGGGCAGGTGATAAGCGGCGCCTGGTCTCCTCCAGACATGATTTCTTAAAACTAAGGCCAAAAATGTCCTTCTTAGTTCCATCAGATCAGAGAATATTGGGGGCACTGATAGCACAAGGAGCGAGAGAACAAAATGTGAGGACAGTGAGAGGGTGTGAAGACTTTCGAAATGCTCTGTATATATAATATTACTCAGTGTAAGGAGATACACAGAAATAAAACTCTATATAAAATAAACTGCTATATAACGTTCCGCACGATCCCTCCCACGAGTTTCTCGTATTCTTCCCTCCTGTAACAATCCAGCAGGACAGAAGATACGTTCTCGCTGCTTCTCCTCCATGCAGGCGTCTCTCAGGAGCGCCGCGGCGCACGCAAGGCAAGGTCAGACATTTTTAACTTTCCAGGATTAATGCTGAGAGCTGCAGCATGTTTAGACAAGGTCACGACCCCCGGCATCCATTTAATCAGATTTCTCTGCCGCGCGTCCCTATGGAACCGTCACGTCCAGAAATTCTCTCAATGAAACAAAATGGGAAATGAGAAGAGAAGAAAGGTAAAGGAACGTGACTGACGCGTTTCACATCCCCCGTGTTTACACGCTATTAAGTAATGATTTCGCTACTCGACCCTCAATGGTCATCGATGGTCAAGTCACCTCTACGAGGCGGCAGAAAACCGCTTACTTGGCTCGACACAATACATTCATCCATCGTAATAGTGGCCATTTAGCTGGAACACAGCGCGACTGAAGCACGCGACAGGCGCTAATGATTTCACCAATTACACGGAAGCTGTTTGATGGGCTTTTCGCAGTCTTTGCGCCCTACAGGACGTACGGTCCGGTCACAACCACGTCTCACTGATGAGGGCCTCACACTCGCCACAACCGCTACACGACCCATTAACCTCACCACAAGGTGAAGGGGACAACTCCGTACAAGCAAAAGAAAGAAAAACCCAAATCCGAAGAAAAGCGCGAAATTAAGAACCGCCCGAAACCGACCACCAATCACAGCGAACAATACTAATGTGGTCAGCGAGATGACTACACTGAGGTCAAATTTGTCCAAAAATTGACACTAAAAGGGGTTGTCCGGCTTTAGAGATGAACCCAGACATATCCCCATTTTCAGCCAGGCAGCCCCCCTGACAAGAGCATCGGGAGCTCACTACATACAGATTATACAGCCACCACTAGAGGGAGCTCACTACATACAGATTATACAGCCATCACTAGAGGGAGCTCACTACATACAGATTATACAGCCACCACTAGAGGGAGCTCACTACATACAGATTATAAAGGCACCACTAGAATGAGCTCACTACATACAGATTATACAGCCACCACTAGAGGGAGCTCACTATCTACAGATTATACAGCCACCACTAGAGAGAGCTCACTACATACAGATTATACAGCCACCACTAGGGGAAGCTCACTACATACAGATTATACATCCACCACTAGAGGGAGCTCACTACATACAGATTATACAGCCATTACTAGAGGGAGCTCACTACATACAGATTATACAGTCACCACTAGAGGGAGCTCACTACATACAGATTATACAGCCATTACTAGAGGGAGCTCACTACATAGAGATTATACAGCCACCACTAGAGGGAGCTCACTACATACAGATTATACATCCACCACTAGAGGGAGCTCACTACATACAGATTATACAGCCACCACTAGGGGGAGCTCACTACATACAGATTATACAGCCACCACTAGAGGGAGCTCACTACACACAGATTATACAGCCACCACTAGAGGGAGCTCACTACATACAGATTTTACAGCCACCACTAGAGGGAGCTCACTACATACAGATTTTACAGCCACCACTAGAGGGAGCTCACTACATACAGATTTTACAGCCACCACTAGAGGGAGCTCACTACATACAGATTATACAGCCACCACTAGAGGGAGCTCACTACATACAGATTATACAGCCACCACTAGAGAGATCTCACTACACACAGATTATACAGCCACCACTAGAGGGAGCTCACTACATACAGAATATACAGCCACCACTAGAGGGAGCTCACTACATACAGATTATACAGCCACCACTAGGGGGAGCTCACTACATACAGATTACACAGCCACCACTAGAGGGAGCTCACTACATACAGGTTATACAGCCACCACTAGGGGGAGCTCACTACATACAGATTATACAGCCACCACTAGAGGGAGCTCACTACATACAGATTATACAGCCACCACTAGAGGGAGCTCACTACATACAGATTATACAGCTACCACTAGAAGGAGCTCACTACATACAGAATATACAGCCACCACTAGAGGGAGCTCACTACAAACAGATTATACAGCCACCACTAGAGGGAGCTCACTACATACAGATTATACAGTCACCACTAGAGGGAGTTTACTACATACAGATTATACAGCTACCACTAGAGGGAGCTCACTACATACAGAATATACAGCCACCACTAGAGGGAGCTCACTACATACAGATTATACAACCACCACTAGGGGGAGCTCACTACACACAGATTATACAGTCACCACTAGAGGGAGCTCACTACATACAGGTTATACAGCCACCACTAGGGGGAGCTCACTACATACAGATTTTACAGCCACCACTAGAGGGAGCTCACTACATACAGATTATACAGTCACCACTAGAGGGAGTTTACTACATACAGATTATACAGCCACCACTAGAGGGAGCTCACTACATACAGATTATACAGCCACCACTAGAGGGAGCTCAGTACATACAGATTATACAGCCACCACTAGAGGGAGCTCAGTACATACAGATTATACAGCCACCACTAGAGGGAGCTCAGTACATACAGATTATACAGCCACCACTAGAGGGAGCTCACTACATACAGGTTATACAGTCACCACTAGAGGGAGCTCACTACATACAGATTATACAGCCACCACTAGAGGGAGCTCACTACATACAGATTATACAGCCACCACTAGAGGAGCTCTCTACATATACAGATTATACAGCCACCACTAGAGGGAGCTCACATACAGTACAGCCACCACTAGAGGAGCTCAGTACATACAGATTATACAGCCACCACTAGAGGGAGCTCACTACATACAGATTAAACAGCCACCACTAGAGGGAGCTCACTACATACAGATTATACAGCCACCACTAGAGGGAGCTCACTACATACAGATTATACAGCCACCACTAGAGGGAGCTCACTACATACAGATTATACAGTCAGCTCTAGGGGAGCTCACTACATACAGATTATACAGTCACCTCTAGGGGGCACTTCTGAGATGCTTACTGTAGACTATTTCATTTTGGAGTAATCCCACTTTGTACTCAGCTCCTAGACCCCCTAGTGGTGCTAACAAGCAGCCAGGTTTTAGCAGCACCTCACCGATTCTGAGGACAGAAGTGGGTTTGGAGCTCTGTATCAGAAAAATCGAACATCTTGCCCCATGAACTTCAGGTGGAGTATACCTATTTACGGATATGCACAGTACCACGGAGATTCAGCATTGGTTTTCATGCTTGTTATAGGTTGTCACTTGCATTTCTGATCTATAACTCAACGACAGCCATCTTTAATTAACCTCTGCAGACTCGTCCAGCAGACGCAGCAGAGCTGCTGCACTGCCGCAGTGTTTCAGGCTACGGTGCTGTTAGCGCTCGCAGAATCCACTTCATTGACTGCAGAAGTTGCTTAACGTTTGCTGAGCAGCTTTCAATGAGCCTCATCTTGAATGCAGACCCTGCGCGGGTCAGAGTGCGGCAGAAAAGCAGCCGGCTAATAAAGAATGAGTGCGGCGCGGCGTAATAGCTCAATCAGTCAGAGTAATAGAGATGGATAAACGCGTAACCTGCTCACCCGACTCTTACTAATTGCTCTCCTGAAAAGCTCGCAGTCGCGCCGGGGCCACGAGAAAAGTTTAGATCTAATTGCGGTTCAGGAATTAGAGGTGAATGAGTAAAAAGTATAATCTGCCGACACCGCGATCCTGGGCGGAGAGTGGCGGCCGCCGGAACCTGCCGGTAAGATATCGACAACAGCCTCAGGACTCCACCGTTCTCATTGCTGCCTGTGCCTCGTTTTCTGCCGACGTCTGCAGTTCCCGCTGTCACAATGTAACCGCCGCACGAAACAAAGTAACAAATATAATGAAAAACATCTGACGAAATGGAGAAAACAAATACTTGAAGTTCAGGGGATTACATTGCGCCAGAACTTAGAAAACGTGTGAAGATTGTTACGTCAGGTCCACAGACGAGTGTCATGTGACGAGGGGTGCGGCCGCTGCATCGGCCATACTGCGATATTAGGCAATAGTCCGCTATTTTGACAACAAATAAAAAAATAGGAGGAGCAAACACTGGCCAATGAGAATCCGGCATGAATGTTAATTAAATAAAAGCTAGGATCTGATTGGCCGCTGCAGACAGCGTGAGACACATGAGGCGCTCCGTCACGACTACAGGAGAGCGAATTAGGGTGAAAACAAGAAAAGTATTTACCTGGAGCTGAATGACCGACACTGCCTGCAGTGTAAAGAATGGCGGATTTCTGGTCACCATGACTAAGTCCAGGAGCAGTAACTGTGTTCCAATTGCTTACTATACCTTAAAGGGGTTGCAACAAGATATAAACGTATCCCTTATTACCAGGATATGGAAGTATCCGATCAGAGGGGGACCAACCGCTGAGAACACCACCATCCCGTACATACATATACACCGCAGCAGGAGGGTATACAGCACCACCCTGTATATACACATACACCGCAGGAGGAGGGTATACAGCACCACCCCGTATATACATATACACCGCAGGAGGAGGGTATACAGCACCATCCCATATATACATATACACCGGAGCAGGAGGGTATACAGCACCACCCCGTATATACATATACACCGCAGCAGGAGGGTATACAGCACCACCCCGTATATACATATACACCGCAGGAGGAGGGTATACAGCACCACCCCGTATATACATATACACCGCAGGAGGAGGGTATAGAGCACCACCCCGTACATACATATAAACCGCAGGAGGCGGGGATACAGCACCACCCTGTATATACACATACATATACACCGCAGCAGGAGGAGGGTATACAGCACCACCCCGTATATACATATACACCGCAGCAGGAGGGTATACAGCACCACCCCGTATATACATATACATCGCAGCAGGAGGGTATACAGCACCACCCCGTATATACATATACACCGCGCAGGAGGAGGGTATACAGCACCACCCCGTATATACATATACACCGCAGCAGGAGGGTATACAGCACCACCCCGTATATACATATACACCGCAGCAGGAGGGTATACAGCACCACCCCGTATATACATATACACCGCAGCAGGAGGGTATACAGCACCACCCCGTATATACATATACACCACAGCAGGAGGGTATACAGCACCACCCCGTATATACATATACACCGCAGGAGGAGGGTATACAGCACCACCCCGTATATACATATACACCGCAGCAGGAGGGTATACAGCACCACCCCGTATATACATATACACCGCAGCAGGAGGGTATACAGCACCACCCCGTATATACATATACACCGCAGGAGGAGGGTATACAGCACCACCCCGTATATACATATACACCGCAGGAGGAGGGTATACAGCACCATCCCGTACATACATATACACCGCAGCAGGAGGGTATACAGCACCACCCCGTATATACATATACACCGCAGCAGGAGGGTATACAGCACCACCCTGTATATACACATACACCGCAGGAGGAGGGTATACAGCACCACCCCGTATATACATATACACCGCAGGAGGAGGGTATACAGCACCACCCCGTATATACATATACACCGCAGCAGGAGGGTATACAGCACCACCCCGTATATACATATACACCGCAGGAGGAGGGTATACAGCACCACCCCGTATATACATATACACCGCAGGAGGAGGGTATACAGCACCACCCCGTATATACATATACACCGCAGCAGGAGGGTATAGAGCACCACCCCGTATATACATATACACCGCAGGAGGAGGGTATACAGCACCACCCTGTATATACATACATATACACCGCAGCAGGAGGAGGTATACAGCACCACCCCGTATATACATATACACCGCAGCAGGAGGGTATACAGCACCACCCCGTATATACATATACACCGCAGCAGGAGGGTATACAGCACCACCCCGTATATACATATACACCGCAGGAGGAGGGTATACAGCACCACCCAGTATATACATATACACCGCAGCAGGAGGGTATACAGCACCACCCAGTATATACACATACACCGCAGCAGGAGGGTATACAGCACCACCCCATATATACATATACACCGCAGGAGGAGGGTATACAGCACCACCCCGTATATACATATACACCGCAGGAGGAGGGTATACAGCACCATCCCGTACATACATATACACCCCAGCAGGAGGGTATACAGCACCACCCCGTATATACATATACACCGCAGGAGGAGGGTATACAGCACCACCCCGTATATACATATACACCGCAGGAGGAGGGTATACAGCACCATCCCGTACATACATATACACCCCAGCAGGAGGGTATACAGCACCACCCCGTATATACATATACACCGCAGGAGGAGGGTATACAGCACCACCCCATATATACATATACACCGCAGCAGGAGGGTATACACCACCATCCCGTACATACATATACACCGCAGGAGGAGGGTATACAGCACCACCCCGTATATACATATACACCGCAGCAGGAGGGTATACAGCACCACCCCGTATGAACACATACACCGCAGCAGGAGGGTATACACCAACACCCCATACATACATATACACCGCAGGAGGAGGGTATACAGCACCACCCTGTATATACATATACACTGCAGGAGGAGGGTATACAGCACCACCCCATATATACATATACACCGCAGCAGGAGGGTATACAGCACCACCCTGTATATACACATACACCGCAGCAGGAGGGTATACAGCACCACCCCGTACATACACATACACCGCAGCAGGAGGGTATACAGCGCCACCCCGTACATACATATACACCGCAGGAGGAGGGTATACAGCACCACCCCGTATATACACTGCAGTAGGAGGGTATACAGCACCACCCCGTATATACACATACACCGCAGCAGGAGGGTATACAGCACCACCCCGTATATACATATACACCGTAGCAGGAGGGTATACAGCGCCACCCCGTACATACATATACACCGCAGGAGGAGGGTATAAAGCACCACCCCATATATACATATACACCGCAGCAGGAGGGTATACAGTACCACCCCGTATATACATATACACCGCATATTCCCCGGAAGAAGCCTGTAAGGGCGAAACGGCGTTGGGAGGAGGCGACCGCAGGATCCAGCACACTACGAGGGTATATGTTATTATTCTTACTACCATCTTGTTATTACTCTTTGAGGATAAGCCTGTCTTTTGGGATTTCTTTCCCAGGGCCCCATTATTATGATGTAATTTTTGAGTGGTGTTTTTCATATACCTTTTATGCACTTATGTGTGTGTGCCCTCTGTGTGTTGATCCTGCGGTCCCCTCCATTTTTTGTTTCCTCATTTTTGTTCTGTTTGCCACAATTGTTTACTATTTTTTATACTTTAATCATGTATGAAATAAAGGCATATAATTTGTTCTAAAACGCTTGGAGTGTTGTATTCAATGATATTCGGTGTTTAGTGTTTTGATCTTTGGCTCCTAAACGGGAGTGGATACCCGGTACTTAATTGGTGTACCCACCGCAGCAGGAGGGTATACAGCACCACCCCGTATATACATATACACCGCAGCAGGAGGGTATACAGCACCACCCTGTATATACACATACACCGCAGGAGGAGGGTATACAGCACCACCCCGTATATACATATACACCGCAGCAGGAGGGTATACAGCACCATCCCATATATACATATACACCGCAGCAGGAGGGTATACAGCACCACCCCGTATATACATATACACCGCAGCAGGAGGGTATACAGCACCAACCGGTATATACATATACACCGCAGGAGGAGGGTATACAGCACCACCCCGTATATACATATACACCGCAGCAGGAGGGGTATACAGCACCACCCCATATATACATATACACCGCAGCAGGAGGGTATACAGCACCACCCCGTATATACATATACACCGCAGCAGGAGGGTATACAGCACCACCCCGTATATACATATACACCGCAGCAGGAGGGTATACAGCACCACCCCGTATATACATATACACCGCAGCAGGAGGGTATACAGCACCACCCGTATATACATATACACCGCAGGAGGAGGGTATACAGCACCACCCCGTATATACATATACACCGCAGCAGGAGGGTATACAGCACCACCCTGTATATACATATACACCGCAGGAGGAGGGTATACAGCACCACCCCGTATATACATATACACCGCAGCAGGAGGGTATACAGCACCACCCCGTATATACATATACACCGCAGCAGGAGGGTATACAGCACCAACCGGTATATACATATACACCGCAGGAGGAGGGTATACAGCACCACCCCATATATACATATACACCGCAGCAGGAGGGTATACAGCACCATCCCGTACATACATATACACCGCAGGAGGAGGGTATACAGCACCACCCCGTATATACATATACACCGCAGCAGGAGGGTATACAGCACCACCCCATATATACATATACACCGCAGCAGGAGGGTATACAGCACCACCCCGTATATACATATACACCGCAGCAGGAGGGTATACAGCACCACCCCGTATATACATATACACCGCAGCAGGAGGGTATACAGCACCACCCCGTATATACATATACACCGCAGGAGGAGGGTATACAGCACCACCCCGTATATACATATACACCACAGCAGGAGGGTATACAGCACCACCCCATATATACATATACACCGCAGGAGGAGGGTATACAGCACCACCCCATATATACATATACACCGCAGGAGGAGGGTATACAGCACCACCCCGTATATACATATACACCGCAGGAGGAGGGTATACAGCACCACCCCCCGTACATACATATACACCGCAGGAGGAGGGTATACAGCACCACCCCGTATATACATATACACCGCAGGAGGAGGGTATACAGCACCACCCCGTATATACATATACACCGCAGCAGGAGGGTATACAGCACCACCCCATATATACATATACACCGCAGGAGGAGGGTATACAGCACCACCCCGTATATACATATACACCGCAGCAGGAGGGTATACAGCACCACCCCGTATATACATATACATCGCAGCAGGAGGGTATACAGCACCACCCCCCGTATATACATATACACCGCAGCAGGAGGGTATACAGCACCACCCCGTATATACATATACACCGCAGGAGGAGGGTATACAGCTGTGGGACTCTCGTACACATGTGTCTTCATCATTTCTACATTTCCCTTGTATTCAGGACCATTAACAAGGAAGATACAGAGAGAGGCGAGGGGAGATTACAGAATTCTATTTCATGCAAGCGCCTATTGCACAATGATGGGTGTTATCATCCGTATTACAACAACCCTCAAGTCACAAGACACAACCCGACCTTATAAACTGAAAAAGGGTTCAAAGGAAATGTGAGAAATCTGAATTATATGTTACAGACTATTCCTGCAATCACATTAGTAAATTAGTGAGTCCAGAATAGTGAGTGCAGCTCTGGAGTATAATACAGGATGTAACTCAGGATCGGTACAGGATAAGTAATGTATGTACACAGTGACTCCACCAGCAGAATAGTGAGTGCAGCTCTGGAGTATAATACAGGATGTAACTCAGGATCAGTACAGGATAAGTAATGTATGTACACAGTGACTGCACCAGCAGAATAGTGAGTGCAGCTCTGGAGTATAATACAGGATGTAACTCAGGATCAGTACAGGATAAGTAATGTATGTACACAGTGACTGCACCAGCAGAATAGTGACTGCAGCTCTGGAGTATAATACAGGATGTAACTCAGGATCAGTACAGGATAAGTAATGTATGTACACAGTGACTGTACCACCAGAAGAGTGAGTGCAGCTCTGGAGTATAATACAGGATGTAACTCAGGATCAGTACAGGATAAGTAATGTATGTACACAGTGACTGCACCAGCAGAATAGTGACTGCAGCTCTGGAGTATAATACAGGATGTAACTCAGGATCAGTACAGGATAAGTAATGTATGTACACAGTGACTGCACCAGCAGAATAGTGACTGCAGCTCTGGAGTATAATACAGCATATAACTCAGGATCACTACAGGATAAGTAATGTATGTACACAGTGACTCCACCAGCAGAATAGTGAGTGCAGCTCTGGAGTATAATACAGGATGTAAATTAGGATCAGTACAGGATAAGTAATGTACACAGTGACTGCACCAGCAGAATAGTGAGTGCAGCTCTGGAGTATAATACAGGATGTAACTGAGGATCAGTACAGGATAAGTAATGTATGTACACAGTGACTGCACCAGCAGAATAGTGACTGCAGCTCTGGAGTATAATACAGGATGTAACTCAGGATCAGTACAGGATAAGTAATGTATGTACACAGTGACTGCACCAGCAGAATAGTGAGTGCAGCTCTGGAGTATAATACAGGATGTAACTCAGGATCAGTACAGGATAAGTAATGTATGTACACAGTGACTGCACCAGCAGAATAGTGAGTGCAGCTCTGGAGTATAATACAGTATATAACTCAGGATCAGTACAGGATAAGTAATGTATGTACACAGTGACTCCACCAGCAGAATAGTGAGTGCAGCTCTGGAGTATAATACAGGATGTAACTTAGGATCAGTACAGGATAAGTAATGTACACAGTGACTGCACCAGCAGAATAGTGAGTGCAGCTCTGGGGTATAATACAGGATGTAACTCAGGATAAGTACAGGATAAGTAATGTATGTACACAATGACTGCAGCAGCAGAATAGTGAGTGCAGCTCTGGAGTATAATACAGGATGTAACTCAGGATTAGTACAGGATAAGTAATGTATGTATGCAGTGACTGCACCAGCAGAATAGTGAGTACAGCTCTGGAGTATAATACAGGATGTAACTCTGGATCAGTACAGGATAAGTAATGTATGTACACAGTGACTCCACCAGCAGAATAGTGAGTGCAGCTCTGGAATATAATACAGGATGTAACTCCGGATCAGTACAGGATAAGTAATGTATGTACACAGTGACTCCACCAGCAGAATAGTGAGTGCAGCTCTGGAGTATAATACAGAATGTAACTCCGGATTAGTACAGGATAAGTAATGTATGTATGCAATGACTGCACCAGCAGAATAGTGAGTACAGCTCTGGAGTATAATACAGGATGTAACTCAGGATCAGTACAGGATAAGTAATGTATTCACACAGTGACTGCACCAACAGAATAGTGAGTGCAGCTCTAGAGTATAATACTGGATGTAACTCATATCAGTACAGGATAAGTAATGTATGTACACAGTGACTGCACCAGCAGAATAGTGAGTGCAGCTCTGGAGTATAATACAGGATGTAACTCAGGATCAGTACAGGATAAGTAATGTAATGTATGTGCACAGTGACTGCACCAGCAGAATAGTGAGTGCAGCTCTGGAGTATAATACAGGATGTAACTCAGGATCAATACAGGATAAGTAATGTAATGTATGTACACAGTGACTGCACCAGCAGAACAGTGAGTGCAGCTCTGGAGTATAATACAGGATGTAACTCAGGATCAGTACAGGATAATAAATGTATGAACACAGTGACTGCACCAGCAGAATAGTGAGTGCAGCTCTGGAGTATAATACAGGATGTAACTCAGGATCAGTACAGGATAAGTAATATATGTACACAGTGACTGCACCAGCAGAATAGTGAGTGCAGCTCTAGAGTATAATACAAGATGTAACTCAGGATCAGTACAGGATAAGTAATGTATGTACACAGTGACTGCACCAGCAGAATAGTGAGTGCAGCTCTGGGGTATAATACAGGATGTAACTCAGGATCAGTACAGGATAAGTAATGTATGTACACAGTGACTGCACCAGCAGAATAGTGAGTGCAGCTCTAGAGTATAATACAAGATGTAACTCAGGATCAGTACAGGATAAGTAATGTATGCACACAGTGACTACACCAGCAGAATAGTGAGTGCAGCTCTGGAGTATAATACAGGATGTAACTCAGGATCAGTACAGGATTAGTAATGTATGTACAGAGTGACTGCACCAGCAGAATAGTGAGTGCAGCTCTGGAGTATAATACAGGATGTAACTCAGGATCAGTACAGGATAAGTAATGTATGTGCACAGTGACTGCACCAGCAGAATAGTGAGTGCAGCTCTGGAGTATAATACAGGATGTAACTCAGGATCAGTACAGGATAAGTAATGTATGTACACAGTGACTCCACCAGCAGAATAGTGAGTGCAGCTCTGTGTATATATACACATCATTGTAACCTATGACTGGATGATACTTCTCCTTTAGAATTATGCAGGACAGATGCTGCTATCAGGTTTGGGCCTCATGAAAAAGCAGAATATAAAGTATTTCCCCTGCACATGTCCAGACCCTTAGTAATTTCCTCTGTGAATTACTGGATTTAGATTCTGAAGTATATAATATATACACAGTGCTGGGCTCGGCTCCTTCCAGCACCCCGATTACATCTATTTTGGGCCAGAGTCAGTCTCCCGTTGTCATTATCGAGTCCCCTGTGAATGGAGAATTGTAGATTCAGGAACTTTCAATAATTCTGAATTTTTATTGCCCCACAGCACAGGAGAGCTGAGAGATACAGATAGAAATAGATGCAGCTGCAGGTGACCCCAGCAGGGGAGCGGCGCCCGAAAATATGGGCCTCAATTTAAATCTAATTGCAGTTATTTAACATTTCCTTATGTTACTGCCCTTTTTTTAATCCTAGGTCCATTTTAGGCCGATTCAGTTCATATGTTTTCATAGGGGTCCGAGATGTAATACAGAGCTCCAAACCCTCGGTTTTGAAAACCACCCAACTATTTGATAACATTCTGTGTCTGACACCAGCACTAGAGGAGAGCTAGAGCTTACTGCATACAGGTTTATTATTATTGACTTCAATGTAATAATCTATACAGTGCACTCCCTCTAGTAGTGGCTATATAATCTGTATGTAGTGAGCTCCCTCTAGTGGTGGCTGTATAATCTGTATGTAGTGAGCTCCCTCTAGTGGTGGCTGTATAATCTGTATGTAGTGAGCTCCCTCTAGTGGTGGCTGTATAATCAGTATGTAGTGAGCTCCCTCTAGTGGTGACAGTATAATCTGTATGTAGTGAGCTCCCTCTAGTGGTGGCTGTATAATTTGTATGTAGTGAGCTCCCTCTAGTGGTGGCTGTATAATCTGTATGTAGTGAGCTTCCTCTAGTGGTGGCTGTATAATCTGTATGTAGTGAGCTCCCTCTAGTGATGGCTGTATAATCTGTATGTAGTGAGCTCCCTCTAGTGGTGGCTGTATAATCTGTATGTAGTGAGCTCCCTCTAGTGGTGGCTGTATAATCTGTATGTAGTGAGCTCCCTCTAGTGGTGGCTGTATAATCTTTATGTACTTTGCTACCTCTAGTGGTGGATGTATAATCTGTATGTAGTGAGCTCCCTCTAGTAGTGGCTGTATAATCTGTATGTAGTGAGCTCCCTCTAGTGGTGACTGTATAATCTGTATATAGTGAGCTCCCTCTAGTGGTGGCTGTATAATCTGTATGTAGTGAGCTCCCTCTAGTGGTGGCTGTATTATCTGTATATAGTGAGCTCCCTCTAGTGGTGACTGTATAATCTGTATGTACTTTGCTAACTTTAGTGGTGGCTGTATAATCTGTATGTAGTAAGCTCCCCTAATGGTGGCTGTATAATCTGTATATAGTGAGCTCCCTCTAGTGGTGGCTGTATAATCTGTATGTAGTGAGCTCCTTCTAGTGGTGGCTGTATAATCTTTATGTACTTTGCTACCTCTAGTGGTGGATGTATAATCTGTATGTAGTGAGCTCCCTCTAGTGGTGGCTGTATAATCTGTATGTAGTGAGCTCCCTCTAGTGGTGGCTGTATAATCTGTGTGTAGTGAGCTCCCTCTAGTGGTGGCTGTATAATCTGTGTGTAGTGAGCTCCCTCTAGTGGTGGATGTATAATCTGTATGTAGTGAGCTCCCTCTAGTGGTGGCTGTATAATCTGTATGTAGTGAGCTCCCTCTAGTGGTGGCTGTATAATCTGTATATAGTGAGCTCCCTCTAGTGGTGACTGTATAATCTGTATGTACTTTGCTACCTCTAGTGGTGGCTGTATAATCTGTATGTAGTGAGCTCCCTCTAGTGATGGCTGTATAATCTGTATGTAGTGAGCTCCCTCTAGTGGTGGCTGCATAATCTGTATGTAGTGAGCTCCCTCTAGTGGTGGCTGTATTATCTGTATATAGTGAGCTCCCTCTAGTGGTGGCTGTATAATCTGTATGTAGTGAGCTCCCTCTAGTGGTGGCTGTATAATCTGTATGTAGTGAGCTCCCTCTAGTAGTGGCTGTATAATCTGTATGTAGTGAGCTCCCTCTAGTAGTGGCTGTATAATCTGTATGTAGTGAGCTCCCCCTAGTGGTGACTGTATAATCTGTATATAGTGAGCTCCCTCTAGTGGTGGCTGTATAATCTGTATGTAGTGAGCTCCCTCTAGTAGTGGCTGTATAATCTGTATGTAGTGAGCTCCCTCTAGTGGTGACTGTATAATCTGTATATAGTGAGCTCCCTCTAGTGGTGGCTGTATAATCTGTATGTAGTGAGCTCCCTCTAGTGGTGGCTGTATTATCTGTATATAGTGAGCTCCCTCTAGTGGTGACTGTATAATCTGTATGTACTTTGCTAACTTTAGTGGTGGTTGTATAATCTGTATGTAGTAAGCTCCTCTAATGGTGGCTGTATAATCTGTATATAGTGAGCTCCCTCTAGTGGTGGCTGTATAATCTGTATGTAGTGAGCTCCTTCTAGTGGTGGCTGTATAATCTTTATGTACTTTGCTACCTCTAGTGGTGGATGTATAATCTGTATGTAGTGAGCTCCCTCTAGTGGTGGATGTATAATCTGTATGTAGTGAGCTCCCTCTAGTGGTGGCTGTATAATCTGTGTGTAGTGAGCTCCCTCTAGTGGTGGATGTATAATCTGTGTGTAGTGAGCTCCCTCTAGTGGTGGATGTATAATCTGTATGTAGTGAGCTCCCTCTAGTGGTGGCTGTATAATCTGTATGTAGTGAGCTCCCTCTAGTGGTGGCTGTATAATCTGTCTGTAGTGAGCTCCCTCTAGTGGTGGATGTATAATCTGTATGTAGTGAGCTCCCTCTAGTGGTGGCTGTATAATCTGTCTGTAGTGAGCTCCCTCTAGTAGTGTGTATATATCTGTAACAAAAAAATCAGCAAAGGGTTAAACCAGCACCTCCAAACTATATATTAGGAGGTTCAGCTGCACGCTACCATGGCTGCAATGCAAAAACAAACAAGGACTACAAGTAGCAGCACACCTGAATTCTCTTTATATATAGTTGGTTTAAAAGGGGTTTTTCAAACGTTAAATACTGATGACCTATCCCTAGGATTGAGGTTAATGGGGCTGAGCTGCGATACCACGCACAGCCACTACACAATGGATGGCGCTGTGCATGGTCAGAGCTGTAATACGGAAGCTTTGCCCTCTTCACTTGGTGAATTTCATGGACTTGTCTTCTGTTAGCCACGATAATCCTGTGCAGGAATGCCTCTAAATTGTGCTGTCATCTGTAAAGGAATTCTTGTTTTGGGGCATAAAGCCCTGTTATTGGATGCGATTATATGTTCCCCATCTATAAAATACCAATAAACATCTACAGAAAGTTATCATCTTTGAAGGTGGCGGGCATCACTAAGAAGGCGACGGCAGAAAGCAGCGTCTGTATATCCCGGGAGGCAGGTAGCTGACTGATCTAGGAGCTCTCCGTGGTCCTAAAAGGGACTGTGGCTGCAATGTCAATAGAATGCTAGAAGGAAGCGCAGCTCTGGAGCACAAACTGATGAAATTAGCACTAAAGCTGCTACAAATATACTATGACTATTAATACAGAAAAACCTAAGTCTAAGAGCGTTGAGTGCCACCATGTAATGCGATGATCCAGAACATCCGATGATCCAGAACATCCGATGATCCAGCACCCAGTATAGTAATAAATATCTGGTAAGTAATAAAGCCGCATCGTCCAGTCGTTCTTCTGGAGACTTCGGTTTTTCTTCTTCATTCTTTTTATCCAAATATATTCTTAGACACAGAACATCAATTCCGCTTTTTCTCCGGCGCCGTCTTCGCTGTAAACTTCTCTGATCCATGTGTGATTTTAAGTCAATTTAATGTTGTGTAAGAACTGCTGATATAATAAAATTTCCCAGCGAGTGACAGAAAGCGCGGCTGACAACCTGCACATTATGCAATTACGAGCGCCGCTTTATTACTGTTATTAATTTATTCAAATAATTGTGGCTTTTCGTTTTTTTTTCCATCTCCTCAATGTCAGGATGTGATTATAAAGGACTTGTCATTATGAAGTTAACCTCAGAACATCTCTGACCCCAGGGGAAGAAGCGCGGATCTCTCCATCCAAAATAAGCTGTCACTTACAGGAGAGCGTCGTGATGACTACATTATCTGGTAATTAAATGTCTCCAGAAACTTCCCGGTGATTGACAGGCATCGGGGGCCACGTTGACCACGGGGCACAGCGCTTTATTTTTATTTTAAGGGAGAATAATTTCCCGGCTTTGTGTGCAGACGACAAGAGATCTTAAAAAATAATGCAAGACACAGAACAATCCCAATGTGTTACTTGGAAGACAATGAAGACCCCCCCTCCCCCACTCCCCGACGCGTTTTGTGTTTCGTCGCGCCAACGTCTTTGTGCCTCTATGACAAGAATGATTGATTAACGAGATTGTAACAACTTCTTGTCATTATAAGTGAGATGTTCCTGTCTGCCCCCGCTCCCCCCGTGAATTGTGGGACGCATAAACGGAGCAAACAAAACAAAAGTTTGTTTGGGCAAAAAAAGTTTGGTTGATTGTTTTTGGGAAGAACTTCAAAGAAAACCAACAAAAATGGAGAATACTGGGGGAGGGGCAGTAAGAACGGCCGTAGGGCTGAGCTCATCCAGAGCCGCACGTCCACAGCAATGTCCAAGATGGAAGAGCGCTCTGCAGTACAGGAACCTCTCACATCGAGCACGGACGGCCGGAGAGGAGATCAAGTGTCTACACAGAGTGAGCACAAAATACACGAGCTGAAAACAACTACACAAGAGGAAAAAGAGATGATCCACTGGACTGATCCTCTGATACATCCTGAATTATACTCCAGAGCTGCACTCACTATTCTGCTGGTGCAGTCACTGTGTACATACATTACTTATCCTGTACTGATCCTGAGTTACATCCTGTATTATACTCCAGAGCTGCACTCACTATTCTGCTGGTGCAGTCACTGTGTACATACATTACTTATCCTGGACTGATCCTGAGTTACATCCTGTATTATACTCCAGAGCTGCACTCACTATTCTGCTGGTGCAGTCACTGTGTACACATTACTTATCCTGTACTGATCCTGAGTTACATCCTGTATTATACTCCAGAGCTGCACTCACTATTCTGCTGGTGCAGTCACTGTGTACATACATTACTTATCCTGGACTGATCCTGAGTTACATCCTGTATTATACTCCAGAGCTGCACTCACTATTCTGCTGGTGCAGTCACTGTGTACATACATTACTTATCCTGTACTGATCCTGAGTTACATCCTGTATTATACTCCAGAGCTGCACTCACTATTCTGCTGGTGCAGTCACTGTGTACATACATTACTTATCCTGACTGATCCTGAGTTACATCCTGTATTATACTCCAGAGCTGCACTCACTATTCTGCTGGTGCAGTCACTGTGTACATACATTACTTATCCTGTACTGATCCTGAGTTACATCCTGTATTATACTCCAGAGCTGCACTCACTATTCTGCTGGTGCAGTCACTGTGTACATACATTACTTATCCTGTACTGATCCTCAGTTACATCCTGTATTATACTCCAGAGCTGCACTCACTATTCTGCTGGTGCAGTCACTGTGTACATACATTACTTATCCTGTACTGATTCTGAGTTACATCCTGTATTATACTCCAGAGCTGCACTCACTATTCTGCTGGTGCAGTCACTGTGTACATACATTACTTATCCTGTACTGATCCTGAGTTACATCCTGTATTGTACTCCAGAGCTGCACTCACTATTCTGCTGGTGCAGTCACTGTGTACATACATTACTTATCCTGTACTGATCCTCAGTTACATCCTGTATTATACTCCAGAGCTGCACTCACTATTCTGCTGGTGCAGTCACTGTGTACATACATTACTTATCCTGTACTGATCCTGAGTTACATCCTGTATTATACTCCAGAGCTGCACTCACTATTCTGCTGGTGCAGTCACTGTGTACATACATTACTTATCCTGTACTGATCCTGAGTTACATCCTGTATTATACCCCAGAGCTGCACTCACTATTCTGCTGGTGCAGTCACTGTGTACATACATTACTTATCCTGTACTGATCCTGAGTTACATCCTGTATTATACTCCAGAGCTGCACTCACTATTCTGCTGGTGGGGTCACTGTGTACATACATTACTTATCCTGTACTGATCCTGAGTTATATACTGTATTATACCCCAGAGCTGCACTCACTATTCTGCTGGTGGAGTCACTGTGTACATACATTACTTATCTTGTACTGATCCTGAGTTACATCCTGTATTATACTCCAGAGCTGCACTCACTATTCTGCTGGTGGAGTCACTGTGTACATACATTACCTATCCTGTACTGATCCTGAGTTACATCCTGCATTATACTCCAGAGCTGCACTCAGGTGCTATTCTATGATGCAGATCTGGCTCTTGTACTTGAAGACATTTGCACCTCCTTCCCGCTCCTCTCCTCCTGTGCAGCCGCGCAGTAATTCATCAGAGCGCTAACCTATAGACTTGTGAAGGTTGTGGACACCTCTGAGGAGCCGTTGACCTTCACCAACCAGAAGAGCTGGAGTTCGAGGCTTCGTCAATATATATTTATCTTTCTGCGGGGACCATTTCCAGGGGAGGAACGCTGACCTTGAAACTTGTGGAGTAAGAGGCAGTAAAATAAGGATCCCAGAAGAGAGGAGATAAAACACCGGAGGAGGCCGCCCCTCCCCGCACTTTACTAAATAAAACTTTCCTTTAAGGAGCCTGAGCTCATCTGTAGAGGAGGAGGAAGATACAATGTATCACCTGAAGGGCTCTGATACATTGTGTCTCCAGATAACAGGATCTCAGAGCATCAATCCCTTTAATCCGGCATCCAGTAGTCGGGAACCTGGGAGGTGGGAAGGGTCAGCCACCTGGTTACTAAACACTGGACATGGTGGAAAGTATGTGAACCCCAGAGGGTATATGGACATCACAATGGAGGGTCAGAGTCCCCCTTTATATCTCACACCCGCAGCCGCCTGTGTGTCAGTCTTCACTGCAGTCTTGCTATTATAGTCCCGTCAGTATCAACACTGCCATAGGTTCCCCCTCATACATTTGTCTTTCCCCACAAGTTCTCGACACCTGACAACCTTTTTTGTCTATTACATAGTAAGACTTAGCGGGTCGTGCTCGTTTTAAGGCAATGATTTTACCCCAATGGCTGCCATACTATGACATCTGCTTGTGTGTCAGTCTTTTCTGAACTCCCGACATTCTGTTCATGAATCAGAAGGCTCAGGATGAATGGCGCTGCAAGTTCCACCGCACAATATGCATACATGACCGTTCAGGTTCTGACACCTGACAACCCTTCAATACCCATCTTGCTGCCCAGCAGTTTATCCCAGGTTGATCAGCGGCGTTTGCGGCTGCTGATCCCCCCCATATCACATCGGTTCTATTATTACGCCTGGTGCTATTTACTCGCCGGCCACAGCGGCGACCGTTTTATTTGTTTTCGCCCGTTCTGTCTCCTTTCTTCCTCTGACACGCCGACGCCTCCGATAATAAATCACCGCAATTTGCTCGTCGACACCAACAATGGCTTTAATCTTCATTTACAACTCGCCAAGTCCGTTTTGCGGGAAGCGTTTGATAAAATACTCAATTACCGTCTTGTGGGGTTTTTTGTTCAACTGCTGCTCCGATAACGAAATAAAAAAACTCAAAAGATAAACTGCGAATAATTCTCCGAGAACAAATGTCAGCGGCGCCGAGCCACGACGGACGGGAGCGCCGAATATTCTCCTGGTAAAGGGACGGACGCGCCAGTATTTATTCTACTGCGAATGTCATTTAAATAGTGAGTGACAGCTGCTCCCCGCAGCCGGGGGTGAGGCACAGGACGGGGGGCATGAGGCACGGGGGTGCGGCACAGGACAGGAGGGGGAGCACGGGGGTGAGGCACAGGACGGGGGCATGAGGCACAGGACAGGAGGGGAGCGCGGGGTGAGGCACAGGACAGGAGGGGAGCGCGGGGGTGAGGCACAGGACAGGAGGGGGAGCGCGGGGGTGAGGCACAGGACAGGAGGGGGAGCGCGGGGGTGAGGCATGGGACAGGAGGGGGAGCGCGGGGGTGAGGCACGGGACAGGAGGGGGAGCGCGGGGGTGAGGCACAGGACGGGGGGCATAAGGCACAGGACATGAGGGGGAGCGGGGGTGAGGCACAGGGCGGGGGGCATGAGGCACAGGAGGGAGAGCATGGGGGGGTTAGACACAGGACAGGGGGTCATCAGGCACAGGACAAGGGGCATGAGGTAGAGGACAGGAGGGAGAGCATGGGGGGGGTTAGGCACAGGACGGGGGTCATGAGGCACAGGACAGGAGGGATAACATTGGGGGTTAGACATAGGACAGGGGGTCATGAGGTACAGGAAAGAAGGCATGAGGCACAGGACCGGAGGGAGAGCATGGGGGGGGTTAGATACAGGACAGGGGGTCATCAGGTACAGGAAAGGGGGCATGAGGCACAGGACAGGAGGGGGAGAATGGGGGTGAGGCACAGGACGGGGGGCCAGGAGGCACAGGACAGGAGGGATAGCATGGGGGCGATGTAGGAGGATGGGGGTCCGCACCACAGCTTCATACAAGCTCCACACAAGCCTCCCCATCCTGTGGCTCAACAGGGGTTGCAAAACTACCACTCTCATCATGCAGTCAGCGCTCCTCCACTGAGCGGTGGGGCCCCAGGACCCAGATCCAGAGCCCCTCCCATTAAAACTTCTTCTGACAAGACTAAGTCTTGTTCATCTTAACTCTGCATTCTGCTGTTCCTCAGTTATTCTTCTTGAAAATGTATGAATAAATGGACACATTCCTCTGGTCAAAGGGGTGTGTCCCTGAGCACGCTCGTGCTATCCAATCAGTGCTGACTGTGTAGGGACACTGGTTACGAGGAGAATGGTTAGCACCCAGCCGCTCGTGTAGTGATACATTTCCAGGAAGAATTACAGAGGGATGACGAGACAGGTTTATAACCTTGGGGAGTATTTACCAGAACGGTCAGGTGAGGCGAGGCCTGCGGCTGTCAGGGGATGCTGAGAGTTGTAGTTTTGCATGGTTTCAGATTACATTATAATGCTCCACATAGATGGCGGTACAATGTGTCAGTGAAGTACGCGGCTGCTCCGCTGCGCAGCCTCCCACGGTCCCGTTCACACGTCATTCCTGCAGCGCTGTGTGCGGCGATTCTCTTCGCCAGAATTAAACACGATCACATAAATCATCAGATAAATGAATCATGAAATTAATATGTAAATTGCGTGTTTAACCTCCATTTATGTCACCGAGCCGTAAATCGCAACTTAATTGCAAAATTACGAAAAGGGGGAAACTTTCCGATCCGCAAAAATCCTGACACGTGTATCACTAACGCGCCCTGCACCGCTAATAACACGAGAGGATCCGGTCGCAGACGTCACCGGTGGCTCGGGGCTGCGGCCATCACGGTCTGATAGGTCTCATCCCGGGGATAACACGGTGGGCTTAAAGGGGAACTCCACAATACGGAAGTATAACCCCCGATACCAGCAGCCAGAAGACGGAGCGTCCTTACTGGTCCTGGGTGACAACCACGTCAGTACCCGCAGAGGTTGTCAGCCAGCTTCAATGTACTGCACCACAACACCCGCTCTTCCTGCTGCATCGCCTCTTATTTCCAGTTGTGCATCAGGAAGCTCAGGATGAACAGCGCTGTAAGTCTCCAGTCATCTTTGAGCTTAGGATGCACAAAGCTTTCGGTCTGTTGTCACATCTGTACAGGACTGGAGGACAGCACGCTGGCCTAATGCACGGTTTGTGTCAGTCTCCACTGTCGTTCTGGTATTTTACTCAATCATGTGACTCATAACGTCTTCCTTTGCCCTTCCGAGAACATTAGACTTCACAGGGATCGGTGTTTTCTGTGACTGCGCCGCTCACTAAAAACCGAAGGAGAGGGGATCACGCCCGTTACCCGCGACGCTCCCGATAAGGAGACCTGCACTGATGCATTGTAGCAAACTGCCATCACAGTCTGGATACAAGTGTAACAAACCCTCATCTGTGAGAAGTATTAGGACAAGACCATAGGCGTTCCCATTCACTGACAGCAAGCAGAGATCTTGAGATTGGTAACAGAAAGTCTATTAGAGAGGTGCAGAAGACTGAAAAGAACAACCTCATCGTTCACACTACGCCCTGGACACTACATGTCACAGAACCAGCTCTGCTACATCACAGCGGAGGACAGTGTGCAGCCGGCAGATCTCACACACGGATTAATGGCCGCGCGTTCACATTAGGGGATATGATGGATGGGCCTCCGCTCCAGCGTCGCATCGATCTCTACAGCAAGGCAGCCTGGGAATTCTCCCCACAGCGGCCACCGCCGCCGCCGTCTATTCCAGCGCAACTTTCTGCTATTGACAAGAAATTTCATGGTGGACGCAGATCACGCCAGAGCTGACAGATGTCAGGAGAACGCCAGATATTACAATCAATGGCGCTGCCCGTCCTCTGGCAACTCCTCCTGTTACAGGAGCATCAGATCCCCCTCCTGCCGCCAAGAGGCGCTGCAGCATCTGAGCAGAAATCCTTCCAGAGATAAAATCAGATATTTCCCAAAATAAGTCCTAAAAAGGTCCCATAACTGGGGGTCCGGGTGGCTTAGGGGACCCCCAGAAATGTTCTGCTGGCAGAATCTAGTGAGATATTCCTCCATCTATGTCCTCCCATAATCCGCTGCACCTTCTCACCATCCAGAGCCTCCTGGTTCATGAACGCAATGCCAGACCTGCATTAGGGGGGATTCCAAAAATCCAAAACTTACCATAGGTGACAAGTATCCGATCAGTGGGGGCTCCGACTACCTGGTCCTCCACATTATGTGAGACCACCCTTCTACTCACATAGTACTGCGCTCAGCCTTCTCCATTAGTTCCATAGAAGACAATGGAGAGGTGGTCACACATGCACATGGGGGGCTCGGGACCGCTCCTTCTCGTGATCACAGGGGGTCTCTGTGGTCAGACCCCAACCATTTAGTTATCAGAAACTTGTGAGACGAGACAGATATACAGTCAGGGAGGAAACTAGAGCTGTGTTCATCCTGAGCCTCCTGGTTCATGAAGAGATTGTCAGAAATCACAGACACATTGGCACAGAAGTGATAAAGGGGCGGTCAGGAGAGGGTTAGAGGGGGTCTATGGAAGGCTGGTTCCCCCCCCTGAGGGTGGCTATGAGAGCAGATATAGGGGATCACTGTGTGCAGTATTATGGAGCCACATTCGCGCTCGCCATGAACCCGCGTTTCGGTGAACGCAGCTCTCGTTTTAATCTCATTTTCCACTTAATCCCCAGAAACAAAGTAACGGAAAGTGTTTGGTATCACGTTACTAAATCAGCTTAGGAACACAATCCGCGGATATTTATAGTGCCGTAGTAACCGCTCCTCCCCCGCCTTTACGGAAATATTTCCAGTCATCGGATTTACACCTGAATCTCAAGAAAAAAAAAAAAGGGTAACTGCCGATGACGCCCGGCACATTGTCGCCTGGTCACATGACGCAGAGAAGGTGCGAACGGCGCGTAAAACCCCCGAATGTAATCACACTCCCGTTATTAATATCTAAAGTATTTGTGTAATCTGCAGGAATAAAGCTCCTTACACGGATCAGAACAGAATCCGCCAAAACGCGCCAAATATCAACATTCCCTAAATGGATTCCACACAGATTTAAAGGGGACCTGCTGCCTGGGCGCAACCAGTACAGCGCCCCAATACTAGTGAACAAACTGCAACAGTTACAACTCTGGGAAGTTATACAATGTTACAATCCAGGTGCTCTGCCCGTGTCAGTCTATACTGTAGTACTGGGATTGTATTCATGAACCGGGGAGCTCTGGATGAACACAGTCTGACACAAAGCTCAGAATAAACATTTTTTATACAGGTCTCTACCGAACAAGAACGTGCAGGCTTGATAAAATAAAGCCGGTGCACACTTGGAGCAGAGGCCTTGTCCGCAGAGCTTACGCTCCATCCGTGCTGACTCTGTGTTCCATACGTGTGCGGCTCTTGGCGATTATTTCCCCAGTACATACTGAGCGATTCGCGGCACATTAACGACGGCGCTGATGCATCGCGTAACCTTGCGGAGAAAAATAAATTTTCCTTCTAATCCATCCACGAGAGTCAATTTCCAGCAGATGTTCAAAAGACGCAGGAGCGGCCGCGGCGCACAAAGGAAAGTTGTCTGAAGGTCACGAGCTGCGGGTGAAACACGCCAGATACAAATAGCGTTAATTTATGAGCCTGGAGCGCCATGAATCGCGGGCCGCGCGCACTTCCTCAGCGCAGTTAGGGACTGCATCAGACAGCTCCTTCATATCTCAATACCCCTGGAATAGAACATCGCCGCGGCGCAGGAAATCCATCAGCCGGTGGACAGAACGCGGCTCATAATTACTGGAGGATCCGCTCACACTCCCCGGGGAAGAGCGAGAAGGGACGCCAGACGCGGCGGCCGAGCGCTACACAATAACCAGCACCGGCCTGTGACGAGGATGAAGCAGTAAAGAGCGCGGGCCAGAGGGGACGCTGCACCGCGCTGGAGGACGCCGCAAAGGTTAAAGAGCCACGTCATCCACCGCCATCTGTACACAACCCCACACCTTCAATGGAGGTAATGGGAGAAGCAGCGCAGATCTCTCCCGTGACGAGGCGGTTACAGTGTATCAGTGCCGGCCTCACAGAGCATTGTCCACACTGGATACAATTGTAACAAGCGAGTTTACATTCTGTTTGTTGCGGTATAGTTCAGTATGCCACGAGTTGTGGCACCGCGCAGGCATCTATTCGGTGCCATGTGTCGCCCGTGAAACAAGAACGAACGTATACACAGTATGATATATACGCTTTTTCTAACGGTGCGTAGATTGAGCTTTCCGCATCTAGCCCCAATTTATACTAAGCGGACACTACTTTGGCTCACGCAGAGTACATGAGGCCGATGGACATGTCTGCCCCGTGTGCAGAGTCTAAGCGGTGCCACAGGTTCATACAGCCGAGCGTCTACACAATCCTACTGATACATTGTAACAAACTATCAACATCATCATTTAAAACGTTTTTTGCAACTTTCTAAAAGACTGTAGGGGCAGATTTACTAATGTAACTGCGACAAGAGGCAGAAAACGCGCCAAAATAAGGCCCAATCCAGGCACATAACGCCGCATCAAGGCTTAGATATATTCATGATGCAAATGGGCCAAGAACCATAATCCACTGCGCCTCGCTCGCCGGTTCTGGGCTTATCACTTGACCAAAATTTTGGCACAAAGTAACCAACCCAATAGCTGCACAGAGTGCTTATTGCACACGTATGGTTTTGCGGTCCACAAAAAAACACAGATGACATCCGTGTGCATTCCGTTTTTTTGCGGAACGGAACATCTGGCCTCTAATAGAACAGTACTATCCTTGTCCATGATGCGTTCTATCTTTTAACAGAACAGAAATACGGAAACGGAATGCACACGGAAACACTTCAGTTTTTTTTTTTTTTGCGGACCTATTTAAATGAATGGGTCCGTATACCGAACATAAAAAAACGGCCCGAGCACTCGCAAAAGAACCGTTTGTGTGCAAGAGGCCTTAGACACAAGTGTCTGCACCGCACGTCTCGTCAGCAGAAGCCGCAGTGATAGATCTGGCGCAATTGACTCTCTTGTAACGATAGTTGGTTACAATGTATCAGTCTGGAGTTCAGGCACCGTCTAGAATGATACATTGTAACACAACTTTTGCTCGTCAGATATCCCAACAAGGAAACCACGGTAACCACTTGTGACTACGGCGCCGAGGACTGGAAATCTCACCTACTCTGAACTGCGGTGCTAGTGCCGTAATGGGATTTGCGTTTAACCCCTCGAGTGCCAGTGTTATTGCTCCTAAATCGCTTGCGCAGGACTGTATTAAATTTAATTAGTTAAAAAGCAATTTGGTGGGGAGCGTGTAACGATGGCGCGGCATGCTGTGTAATCTCCTATCCATTACTGGGGAGCGTAAGCCGATGAAATTAATATCGGCAGCCGCGGCGAGAAGCGGAGTCATGTGCTCCGCGCCACATACCACAGCGCAGGGGTTATTAGCGGCGTAGCTGACACCACCCTATTACGGCGATTATTAGCGGCGCTCAGAGCCATTATTATAAATAGTAGCGGAGTGCGGCTAGGAGGATGTAACGCCACCCAGAAGAGCAAATGAACGATTATTTATACCGGGGGGGCATTAAAAAAAAGCCGTAATAGAGGTGAAAGCTCAACGAGCGCCGGCTTCATGGGTTTTATTTTCCACAGACTGAATTGTAGCATGCGGTTGATTTAGGAGCGCGAGATTATTACGTTTAATGTTCGCCATTGATCAGAAGAGCGGAGTAACGTTTATCCGAGGAGCGTTCGAAGCGCAGCGCCAGATTCCTGTCACGTAGCTACGAACCCCATAGTCGGCCTCTCCTTGAATGGCTGATAACAGGGAATAATAGAATTTTCTACAATTATTATCTTTCCAGCCTCAAAACGACTGCAAACAAGTCCAATAAATTGCCTTAAACTGCAAAACGGAGGGAAAATGGACGTCGGGGGCGGCGTCCCTTTAAAAGCCCCTTTTGCCCAGAGGATTCCTTTAACTCATAATGGTCTTTATTCATTTTCCACAGTTTCCTACTGCAGCCTTCGCCGTATCGGCAGAGAATCCATCAGGGAGCTGCTCTGACGGCTCCATACGAGGCCCTTCTCTCTGAGCTCATAAACTTCTTATCAAACTGACAAGAATACGGCTTAGGGTTCATTCACACGTCCGCAAAATGGGTCCCGATTCGTTCTGCTATTTTTTCGGAACGGGTGCGGACCCATTCATTTTCAATGGGGCCGCAAAAGATGCGGACAGTACACAGCGCGC
Source organism: Bufotes viridis (assembly GCA_033119425.1). Taxonomy (NCBI): domain Eukaryota; kingdom Metazoa; phylum Chordata; class Amphibia; order Anura; family Bufonidae; genus Bufotes; species Bufotes viridis. Next base: position 3,181,031 of record CM065597.1, read on the forward strand.
TGTACGCATCCGCACTTCTGTTCCGCAAAAAAATAGAACATGTCCTATTCTTGTCCACAGAAACGGACAAGAAAAGGTATTTCTATTAAAGTGCCGGCCATGTGCGGTCCGGAAAACACTTCCAGATGTGTGAATAGACCCTAAAAGAGGAATTCCGTTTAAAGAAAGTTATCCTCTACCCACAGGATAGGGGAGAAATATTAGAGCGGTGGGGGACGAGTACTCTGCTATGCCCGGCGCTCCCACAGACATTAATAAAGCGTCGGCGCGATTTTCCAACCAGCCACTCCACAGTGTATGGGGACCACACTCTTGTTATCAGTGGCGGGCCCCCACCGATCTGATAGTTGTCCCCTATCATGCGAGTAGGGGATAACTGTCTATAACTGAAATACCCCTTTAAATGGGGGCTTATTCGCTATTACAGAGAAGGGCTAGACCTGGAGCGGTCAGCGCAGCTCCCTAATGGATTCTCTGTAAAACCGTAAGGAGCATAGTCCGCAGATACACCGATAGTGAAGGCTGTGGAACACTAACTGCTGCAAATTTTTAATAAAGATCAAAGGAAAAAATGTTTTTTTTAGCCCAATATTATTAAAATGAAATTATAACAATAGGCGCTCATCGCTGTTCATGGGGCCCCCAGCATCACGTCATGTGACACGGATCTAGGAGCCCCGGGACCATCAGGCCTGGAAGTTGTGCAATTAACATTTAACTGCGATTTAAATCGTTCCCATGATGCATCATTTCTGCCACTCCGCGCGAACCTCACACCTCATCCCTCAAGGGAAATAGTGCAGGGGGATGGAGTCTGACACCCACTTTCCGGCCTGGAAAGATAGTTGTCAGGGAGGTAACCGTCATCTTTCTTCTCGATATGGGCTGTGGTAAAGGATAAAGGAGGGGATATCCCCACCCCGTGCCCGATACACGTGCCGGATCAAGAATAGCAAAGACTGGAAGAAATCTATATTACAGGATCTCAATCACGCAGGCAATGTAAGGACACCGGCGCTAACCGGACTGGAGACGGCGGCCGGGGTCCCACATAGCTACGATAAAGGGGTTCATTCATCATCAATGAAACATCCTAAAAACAAAATCCCAAAAATAAAGCCCAAGGTCGCCGTCAATAAAAGGCACAAACCTGGAGTAAATAATACAAATAAAACGCTGGGCGGTAATTAAAAGCGGTGGCAGCGGTGGCGTCCGTCCCGCATTATCAGCTCATCACATTCATTGCTGCCCTAGAATAACAGAGCCGCATCTGCAGTCATTACCGGGCGGCGGATAAATCAATCCTCCCAATGATGCCTCCAGCCGTCCCTGCTCCCTTTAAGCAGCCGGATATTTATTTCTGCCTGACACGTCTGACAACCTATTTACTGTAGGCAAATGGAACTGGGACTGCACCTTGTAACGGCCTCAACAATTCCCATTGTGGGGTGCATCTCCGAAGACGGATGGAGGCAATAAAAATGGCTTTATGGCCTAAGAGGCGGCTCTGAACTTTTCTATTTGTCTGACGACCTTTGGCGGAGTCGCTCTGGTGTTCGCAGTCTATGGATTGCAAGCTCTTGGGGGCACCGGGTGATGATTGCCACAAGAAGCAATAGAAGTAAAGCAGGATGAAGAAATAAATAAAGTGATACACACGGCAACAAAATGACAGGATAGAAAACTACACGGCATGAACGTGCAGACGGAGGACGCCGTCCCTTTAAGGCTCGCAGGTGGAGGGGGTTGTGGTGCTGCATCTAGAAATTACATAACACAATAGATAATTCTGTCACTTTAAATTTTAAAATGGCTTCAAATGAAGAAGTGTCAACCGGACATTCAAGAAATATCCTATAGATGTGAACGCGGCTCATAGATAGTCATGAACCTGCGGCCGAAGCCTCATTCACATGAAGGCAACAAACCTGCTGCGTGTGAATGTCGCCTAATGGATTCATCATCATCACTAGTCCCACAGACAAAACAATTAGGGTCCATGACGGGATAGTCGGCCGGATCGTTACTGATCGGGTCCATGGTTACCGACGAGAGCCGCCGTGTTCTACAGACAAGAACTAAACCTTCTGAGGTTAAAGGTCGCTCCCTGATGTGACCGAGCGAGAACATCACTGTCATTAACACAAGAGGACGAGGCACAGCTACAATGTATCACAGAAACAAACGGCTTCACAAGAAATGTAATAAATGCTCAATAAGACCACAAATATATCAAATACAATAATCCAAAAATCACATGACAGCGGAGAATAAGTAATGTAATATTTGTACACAGTGACTGCACCAGCAGAATAGTGAGTGCAGCTCTGGAGTATAATACAGGATGTAACTCAGGATCAGTACAGGATAAGTAATGTATGTACACAGTGACTGCACCAGCAGAATAGTGAGTGCAGCTCTGGAGTATAATACAGGATGTAACTCAGGATCAGTACAGGATAAGTAATGTATGTACACAGTGACTGCACCAGCAGAATAGTGAGTGCAGCTCTAGATTAAAATTCAGGATGTAACTGAGGATCAGTACAGGATAAGTAATGTATGTACACAGTGACTGCACCAGCAGAATAGTGAGTGCAGCTCTGGAGTATAATACAATGTAACTGAGGATCAGTACAGGATAAGTAATGTATGTACACAGTGACTGCACCAGCAGAATAGTGAGTGCAGCTCTGGAGTATAATACAGGATGTAACTGAGGATCAGTACAGGATAAGTAATGTAGGTACACAGTGACTACACCAGCAGAATAGTGAGTGCAGCTCTGGAGTATAATACAGGATGTAACCCAGGATCAGTACAGGATAAGTAATGTATGTACACATTGACTGCACCAGCAGAAAAGTGAGTGCAGCTCTGGATTATAATACAGGATGTAACTCAGGATCAGTACAGGATAAGTAATGTATGTACACAGTGACTCCACCAGCAGAATAGTGAGTGCAGCTCTGGAGTATAATACAGGATGTAACTCAGGATCAGTCCAGGATAAGTAATGTATGTACACAGTAACTGCACAAGCAGAATAGTGAGTGCAGCTCTGGAGTATAATACAGGATGTAACTCAGAATCAGTACAGGATAAGTAATGTATGTACACAGTGACTGCACCAGCAGAATAGTGAGTGCAGCTCTGGAGTATAATACAGGATGGAACTCAGGATCAGTACAGGATAAATAATGTATGTACAGAGTGACTCCAGCAGCAGAATAGTGAGTGCAGCTCTGGAGTATAATACAGGATGGAACTTCGACTTAATGCAGAGTTAAGGATTGTGCATTGTAAACTCAGCATGCTTGATCTTCTTTGCCCCTCTAAGACCTGCTACAGTTAGGATACCCTCGCATGCATTAGTTAGAGGACCCGTCTTACTGAAAGAATCAGGTATGGTGGACATTAATCTACTGTGATGGGCACTCCGTGTGGCGCTCAGGCTCCAATCAGCCGAGGTCCCAGGGACTTTCTTCGATCGGGTGAAGCTCCTCGGAATCTCCTGAATATTACTGCACCTCCAGTGACCTCTGGGAAGCCTAATGCTTTTATTAGCTGTGGGTTTGTTACACTTGTATCCACTGTAGGTAGTGCTTTGTGAGCTAAACAGCCTGCAGTCCAGATTAATACATTTAACATGCACTGATACATTGTAACAAACACTCAGTACAGGAGAGATTTGGGCTGCTGCGTTTATCTCGCAGAGGATTGTCTAGACTGGAAACACTTCAGGCTCTGTTCACATCTGCGTCATCGTGGACATCTCGGTGAAACCCAATGGACCCTCTTAAGAGAGTCAGAGGTATTAGGTCTGTACAGGAGATCAGAATGTTCCCATTCCCTGACAACAAGCAAAGATCTTGAAACACAAATTATACAAGAAAGCTGAAATTTCGCATTGTGTAGGAGACCACCGGTAAAAAACCACATCATTGCAGGCAGCCTCTGCCTTGTTGTTAGAATGGACTGGTCAGCCTCAGTGGGGCCCCTCTCTCCCCCCAAGGGCCCCATAGGAGCAGCATGTACACACACACAGTACTAAAAACACTGTCAGCAGCACAGAGCACTTCAGCACGGTAAAAACCATCACTACCCTGCTGGGTCAATTAAAACGGCAGTGTTTGGAGTCAGTTTCCCTATTATACACTCTGGAAATGTAGGGACCAGTTGAAGCCAAACTCATCCGGCAATGGCCGAGAAAACAAACAATTAGGACGCAGCGACATCATTTCTGAGCAGATGAAACACCCAATAAAACGCGTGGAAATCGGTCCAACTCCAGAATGAATAACCAGGTGTTCATGGCGAATGACGGCGAATCCAAGAAATGAGCATTCCTGCTCCCCGATGATTCAACACTACACTGCGTATCCAGAGATCCTGACTAATCTAGAGCTCTGTTCATCCTGAACTTCCTAGTTCATGAACAGAATCTAAAAAGTGCAGTGAAGACTGACACAAAGCAAATGTGATGAGTGACGCTTTAGAAATGCATGCTACACCTGGGGTCATGGCCTCTATAATGGAAGCAGTGAGAACTGTTCACCCAACACGTGGAAGTGCTATGTACTTTATTAAAAAGTAGATGCATGCATACAGTAGCCTAGAGCCAAGCAGCCGCACAGCCTAACCTACAGCAGCCTAGAGACAAGCAGCCTACCCTACATCAGCCTAGAGCAGAGCAGCCGCTCAGCCCAACCTACAGCATCCTGGAGCAGAGCAGCCGCACAGCCCAACCTACAGCAACCTAGAGCAGAGCAGCCGCTCAGCCCAACCTACAGCATCCTGGAGCAGAGCAGCCGCACAGCCCAACCTACTGCAACCTAGAGCAGAGCAGCCGCTCAGCCCAACCTACAGCATCCTGGAGCAGAGCAGCCGCACAGCCCAACCTACAGCAACCTAGAGCAGAGCAGCCGCTCAGCCCAACCTACTGCAACCTAGAGCAGATCAGCCCAACCTACAGCAGCCTAGAGCAGAGCAGCCGCACAGCCCAACCTACAGCAGCCTAGAGCAGAGCAGCCGCACAGCCCAACCTACAGCAGCCTAGAGCTGAGTAGCCCAACCTACAGCAGCCTAGAGCTGAACAGCCGCACAGCCCAACCTACAGCAGCCTAGAGTTAAGCAACGGCACACCCCAACCTACAGCAGCCTAGAATTAAGCAACGGTACACCCCAACCTACAGTAGCCTAGAGCCAAGCAACCGCACAGCCCAACCTACAGCAGCCTAGAGCTGAGCAGCCGCACAGCCCAACCTACAGCAGCCTAAAGCCAAGCAACTGCACAGACCAAACTACAGCAGCCTAGATCCGAGCAGCCGCACAGCCTAACCTACAGCAGCCTAGATCCGAGCAGCCGCACAGCCCAACCTACAGCAGCCTAGAGCAGAGCAGCCGCACAGCCTTACCTACAGCAGCCTAGATCCGAGCAGCCGCACAGCCTAACCTACAGCAGCCTAGATCCGAGCAGCCGCACAGCCTAACCTACAGCAGCCTAGATCCGAGCAGCCGCACAGCCTAACCTACAGCAGCCTAGATCCGAGCAGCCGCACAGCCTAACCTACAGCAGCCTAGATCCGAGCAGCCGCACAGCCTAACCTACAGCAGCCTAGAGCAGAGCAGCCGCACAGCCTAACCTACAGCAGCCTAGATCCGAGCAGCCGCACAGCCCAACCTACAGCAGCCTAGAGCAGAGCAGCCGCACAGCCTAACCTACAGTAGCCTAGAGCAGAGCAGCCGCACAACCTAACCTACAGCAGCCTAGATCCGAGCAGCCGCACAGCCTAACCTACAGCAGCCTAGATCTGAGCAGCCGCACAGCCCAAGCAGACGGTGCACAGTACAGAGCGGCTCGAGCCTTAGACTCTTCTCCGGCAGAAGTAAATTTCTTTCTGGATGCCGTAAAAGAAAGAAATTTCAAAGGATTGTGAAATTGAGGCAATAAATTCTTAATAATATCCATCTTTCCGCGGGACTCTAAATGTTACAGCGAGAATAACGCGGATAAACGACTTGCGCGGCTCCTCCGAGGGAGCGGTCTGAGGGCGAGGAAGGGGTTAATTCTGGAGACGATCTCTTATATCTGAAGACACCAGTATCCCAGCTGCTTCTGACACACACTGCCGCCCGACAACCTTACAGGACAAGACTGTGGTTGTCACACTGTATCCGCAGCAACCAGACTGTCAGACAGGACCATTTACAAAGCGTGAGAAATGCATAAAACCAAAAATGCTGAGTTTCCTCGCGAGGGTCATGTGACTTCTGCGCTGCCACAATGTAACGGATGCCGACACACTGTAAGCGTTCCCTAAATCTACCTTGTAGAAACCCTCCGGCCCTCACAGAACGGTGCGTATCCCTACACGTGCTGGGCGCCCCTGACAACTGGTGCTTGATTGAAGGAAGGATCTGACAACCACTTCACAGTGTGGCAGAATATTTGTCAGGGAAATAAAGGCAGCTTATTGCTACAATGTAGAAATCCCATTGTGCTTTGTATTCTGTTACTTTCCCTCTTCCAACAATAAGATCAGACGGATTTTTCGTGCCCCCCCCACCCCGCCCCCCGATATTAACATCAGCCCGTACATTTCTGCCTCCTGACAACCCCCCCGAATCTATTACACATCATCCCTAATTACATGATTAGTGCTTTGAAGGGCAGAAGAGAAGCGATTTACATAATTTAATCAGAAAAAGAACTTAAAGACACAGATTTTTCTGTTCGTTTGTACAATTAACTCCACGGCCGGGGGAGATATTAATGTGATTAAGCAGGATTTCTGCACCGACTGTGTGTCCTCTATTAGAGGAGGGCTGGAGGCAAACCCAAAATTAATTTTAGAAGACAATCAATTTTATGCTACATGACGGTAATAAATAAGAGCCCATCTGCGGAGGGAGCCGGCGCCCTGGGGGGGTGGGGGGGTGGCGGCTGCGCCAGATGGGAATTCCTAGAAGTTGGGTGAAGCCACCAGCTCCCGGGCGCTGCCAACCCTCCGCCTAGACCCGTCCTGACCTCACGCAACCACCCCGCGGCTAAACTACACCGAGGGCCCCAACTGCAAGTCCATGCTCTGTGACTCCGCCCTCTCATCCTGGACCTCCTGGTGCAGGTATAATAGAATGCCAGAACGGCAGTTAAGACTGACATACAGGCAAACCGTAGGAAGCAGAGAAAATGTAGACACAAAAAACATCCAGGAAAAAACAATGGCGCCATATTCCCGCCATCTGCTATATTACAGGGATCATCCACAAACCATAACTAAAAACTGAATCAAAGTGTGATGAAACTTTGTGCAACTTTTAAATAAATTTCAAATCCCTCTTTTTTAAGACCTCTGCTTACTGTAAGTGAATGGGAACATCTTAAGGCTACATGCACATGTCCGTTGTGTGTTTTGCGGTCTGCAAATTGCGGATCCGCAAAACACGAATTGTTTCCGTGTGCGTTCCGCAATTTGCGGAACGGCCTGGGCGGCCCAACGGACAAGAATAGGACGTTATATTTTTTTTGCGGTGCTACGGAACGGAACTCCGTGTGCTATCCGCATCTTTTGCGGCCCCATTGAAGTGAATGGGTCCGCACCAGAGCTGCAAAAACTGGCGTCTCGGATGCGAACTAGAACAACGGTCGTGTGCATAAGGCCTAACACACAGAGGCAGTAGAGGCTAAGCCAGGGATAGGCTACCTTCCAGCTGTGGTTAAACTACAACTCCCAGCATGCATACTTTATCTTTTTTACGGAACGCCCATAGAAATGAATGGAGCACGCTGGGAATTGTAGTTTCACAACAGCTGGAGCGCCGAAGGGCGCTGACCCCGATGCCAAGCTAAGCTCACACAGCTGAGGGTTTGTTACAATGTATCCAGTCTGGAGCTAAACCTCCTCCACTAAAGCGTTTTACCTGCACTGATACACTGTAACAAACAGGGGAGAGATTTCTGTTTCCTTGGATGATGGCCTCAGTTGGATACTGGAAATGTAGGAAAGTCTCGGCTATAGGATCTATACCATAGATCTCTACAAGTCAGCCTATAGATGTAAGCACGCTTATTTCCATTTACTTACAGAAAGCAGAAATTTTGAAAATGGTGAGGAATTGAAACACAGTTACAGAACTCTTCATTATGCGCCGATGAAGCAGGAAAATCCCTTTAATTCCATAATTATCCGCCACCGACCGGAAACGATTCCGTCAGAGATTTGGGAGCCCCGACAGCATGCCGATCCTTCCACAATGTAACGCGTGCGAGAGGAAGAAGCGGCCGGCGTCCCGAGCCTTGTAATTAATTACTGCTCCAACCGCTGTGACTGAGCGCCTGCAGCAAACCTCGGCGCAGTGTACGGATATGTCAACCAGTCATTTACACAGAGCAGGAGGTGCCGGAGCCGCGGCGCAGCAGAGCAAACAGTCTGACGGAGGCAATCAACGCTGCAACGTCAGCCCGACATCCACCTCCCGGGTACGCGCTCCGATTAATCCTCAGTAACTCAGCCTCATCTGGTGCATCAGGTTTTATACTCCAGTTACTTCCAAAGCTGAATCCACAATTCTGCCATTATATTTGACTGTCCCACTCTGCAGCAGAAACAACCCCATCCAGACGACGGGCAGAGAAAATCTGCTGCATGTAAATATGCCCTTATACTCCGGTCACATCCAAAGCTGCATTTGGAATTCTGCTCCCAGGTAGCATCGCTCACTTCAGTCCCCTGCCGGCTCAGTGTACCACGGGAACAGTACGGAGTGGCGCGCGGTATGGGGGATGCTTGGATCCTACGCATGACGCCCTATACCAGTCTATACATTTCAACAGTGCAGTAGACAGGAGAGCAGTGCATTGTGGGAGCTCAGGGTATGACCGGCTACAAGGAAGGGATCTGACTGGAGTGGTTACAGTCATTAGCCCTACTGTGATGAGTCCATTGTATGGGCAGGACACTATATCTACTGAAAGCAAATAAAGAATGACAGCAAGCAGAGATCTTGTCCAGGACAATCCCATTAGAATACTGGCATTTGCTGATATACACAGGTGAAGTGTACAAAGCGCCAGTGAAATATTCCATCGACCTCACTCCTGGAGGGATCCGGCATTCCTAGAGACAGTCCGGCCCATCCGCAAACTGACTGGACGCAGAGGATCTGCGAGGTTTTTTCAATGGAAAATCGTATAATGGGAATCACGGGAAAATCCGAGAGCGCGCGTCCAGCTCTGGTATAATGGGAATCACCAGAAAATCCGAGAGTGCGAGTCCAGCTCCCGTATAATGGGAATCACCGGAAGAACGAAGAACGCGAGTCCAGCTCCAGTATAATGGGAATCAGTGGAAGATCGGAGAACGCGAATCCAGCTCCGGTATAATGGGAATCACCGGACAATGCGAGAGCGCGAGTCCAGCTCCGGTATGATGGGAATCACTGGACAATCTGAGAGCGCGAGTCCAGCTCCGGCATAATGGGAATCACCAGACATTCCGAGAGCGCGAGTCCAGCTCTGTTATAATGGTAATCAGTGGAAGATCGGAGAACGCGAGTCCAGCTCCGGTATAATAGGAATCAGTAGAAGATCCGAGAACGCGAGTCCAGCTCCGGTATAATGGGAATCACCGGAAGATCGAAGAACGCAAGTCCAGCTCCGGTATAATGGGAATCACCGGAAGATCGAAGAACGCAAGTCCAGCTCCGGTATAATGGGAATCACCGGACAATGCGAGAGCGCGAGTCCAGCTCCGGTATAATGGGAATTACTGGACAATCTGAGAGCGCGAGTCCAGCTCCGGCATAATGGGAATCACCAGACATTCCGAGAGCGCGAGTCCAGCTCTGTTATAATGGTAATCAGTGGAAGATCGGAGAACGCGAGTCCAGCTCCGGTATAATGGGAATCAGTGGAAGATCGGAGAACGCGAGTCCAGCTCCGGTATAATGGGAATCAGTAGAAGATCCGAGAACGCGAGTCCAGCTCCGGTATAACAGGAATCAACGGAAGATCCGAGAGCGCAAGTCCAGCTCCAGTATAATAGGAATCAGTGCAAGATTGGAGAGCGCGAGTCCAGCTCCCGTATAATGGGAATCACCGCAAGATCCGAGAGCGCGAGCTCAGCTCCGGTATAATTGGAATCACCGGAAGATCCGAGAGCGCGAGTCCAGCTCCGGTATAATGGGAATCAGTAGAAGATTCGAGAACGCGAGTCCAGCTTCGGTATAATGGGAATCAACAGGAGATCCGAGAGCGCGAGTCCAGCTCCGGTATAATAGGAATCAACGAAAGATTCGAGAGCGCGAGCCCAGCTCCAGTATAATGGGAATCACCGGAAGATCCGAGAGCGCGAGCTCAGCTCCGGTATAATGGGAATCAGTGCAAGATTGGAGAGCGCGAGTCCAGCTCCGGTATAATGGGAATCACCGGAAGATCCGAGAGAGCGAGTCCAGCTCCGGTATAATGGGAATCACCGGAAGATCCGAGAGCGTGAGTCCAGCGCCAGTATAATGGGAATCAGTGGAAGATCCGAGAGCGCGAGTCCAGCTCCGGTATAATGGGAATCACCGGAAGATCCGAGAGAGCGAGTCCAGCTCCGGTATAATGGGAATCAGTGCAAGATTGGAGAGCGCGAGTCCAGCTCTGGTATAATGGGAATCACTGGAAAACCCGAGAGCGCGAGTCCAGCTCCGGTATAATGGGAATCACCGGACAATGCAAGAGCACGAGTCCAGCTCCGGTATAATGGGAATCACCGGACAATGCGAGAGCGCGAGTCCAGCTCTGGTATAATGGGAATCACTGGAAAACCCGAGAGCGCGAGTCTCAGCTTCCCCAGATACCAGGCGGTAATATATGCGCCCAGTGAGGTACAATCCTAAACCCCTCTTTCTCCCTCACTTATGAACCTGAAGGCTCAGGATGAACAGAACAATGTAAACAGGCGCCAATGTAGAAAATCTGTTCCACCTGATCTGATAAAGCCTGCAGAACTCCAGCTGTTGTGGAACTACAACTCCCAACACCCTCTATTTGTATCTATGGGAGTGCTGAGTACAGTGGAGCACGTGTGCATGCTGGGAGTTGTAGCTTTTTAGGGTTCGGAAACTCCCCGGGAGCATTGAGAGGGTTTGATTTCAGCCCAAGTGGGGGTTGTAGATCCTGCCCTAATGGTATATACAACCTACTGCAATCCAGCAGAGCTAGAATTACAACTCCCACCGTGCTCAGCTAGACTTGGGGTCATTACATTTTTCCTCTGATTCCGCAGTAAGATCCTGGGGGCGGTTTCTCCGCTGGGTTGCCGCGCGTTTGTCACTATAATTTTTAATCTACTTCCCAAGTGTCCGTCTATTAAACATTGAGGAGGGACTCCTACTCCCATCAGTGTCGTGTCAATTATTTTTTCAAGCAGCTGGACAATAAGTGGTGGGTCCGTAGCTTAGATACCTCCTGCCGGCATGAATTATAGATGCTTACAAAAGAGCGGTAAGTAATCAATAGATGAGGAGCCCGAGAGATCTGAGCGCCAGGAGGAACTACAGAGGGCCAGGTCTATAGGGTGTCATAAAGGATGGAGGGGCTCCCGGGGGCCATAGGCTGATAGAAAGTAACTGTCCAATCATCTGTAGCTACGCTTCATCACTGCGCAAGGAAAACCCTGGCCGGAACTGTTCACTACAACCTCTGCTTACTGTCAGTGACAAGGTTCTACTTGTCACTATGCTTTACACTGCAGCTCCACTCCATTGAATTTAATCTAAGTGTTCACTAAAACACTGGGAGGTGGAACATAAAGAAGTTATTACAAAGAATGAATACATAAAGAAATGTTATAAAAGCGCCCCCGGGCCCCGTCACGGGCACACGTGAGGCGGCTTACCAGAACCGCCATGTTTACTTCCACTCTCGGCTCCTGTTAATCCAATAGAACTTTTTCCAGACCCATAAACGGCAGCAGTGAAGACGGCACAGATGTTCACCTCTAATGCAATTTCCATCCAATCTCCTAAGTGCGCTCCCCGCGCCGCGCGGCTTTACGTTATGTTTAGCTTGCAAATTCTTTTAATAAATAATGAATGCAATAAAATGGAGAGATCAATGGCAGCTGAGAAAATCATAAAAGGAGGCGCGAGGCTCGGCCACTGCTGGTCTCAAACTCTAATCCGGAGACCAATCAATAGCATTTCTGCCCCTCTGCGCTTTCTCAGCGCGGATACCCGATACCGTCACCTGACATCAGATCGCACGCACAGGCCGCTCAGCAGCCCCCTTTAACTCCTGCAGAGGTAACAGCGAAAAATCACCAGATAATTCAATATCTGTCACCACCTCTGACCAGTAATTATAGTAGTTATATCCTTGTACATAGGAGGCAGTATTATAGTAGTTATATTCTTGATAATGGGAATCGCCGGACAATGCGAGAGTGCGAGCCCAGCTCCGGTATAATGGGAATCGCCTAAAGATCCAAGAGCGCTAGTCCAGCTCTGGTATAATGGGAATCACTGGAAAACCCGAGAGCGCGAGTCCAGCTCCAGTATAATGGGTATCACCGGACAATCCAAGAGCGCGATCTCAGCTTCCCCAGATACCAGGCGGTAATATATGCGCCCAGTGAGGTACAATCCTAAACCCCTCTTTCTCCCTCAGTTATGAACCTGAAGGCTCAGGATGAACAGAACAATGTAAACAGGCGCCAATGTAGAAAATCTGTTCCACCTGATCTGATAAAGCCTGCAGAACTCCAGCTGTTGTGGAACTACAACTCCCAACACCCTCTATTTGTATCTATGGGAGTGCTGAGTACAGTGGAGCACGTGTGCATGCTGGGAGTTGTAGCTTTTTAGGGTTCGGAAATTCCCCGGGAGCATTGAGAGGGTTTGATTTCAGCCCAAGTGGGGGTTGTAGATCCTGCCCTAATGGTATATACAACCTACTGCAATCCAGCAGAGCTAGAATTACAACTCCCACCGTGCTCAGCTAGACTTGGGGTCATTACATTTTTCCTCTGATTCCGCAGTAAGATCCTGGGGGCGGTTTCTCCGCTGGGTTGCTGCGCGTTTGTCACTATAATTATTAATCTACTTCCCAAGTGTCCGTCTATTAAACATTGAGGAGGGACTCCTACTCCCATCAGTGTCGTGTCAATTATTTTTTCAAGCAGCTGGACAATAACTGGTGGGTCCGTAGCTTAGATACCTCCTGCCGGCATGAATTATAGATGCTTACAAAAGAGCGGTAAGTAATCAATAGATGAGGAGCCCGAGAGATCTGAGCGCCAGGAGGAACTACAGAGGGCCAGGTCTATAGGGTGTCATAAAGGATGGAGGGGCTCCCGGGGGCCACAGGCTGATAGAAAGTAACTGTCCAATCATCTGTAGCTACGCTTCATCACTGCGCAAGGAAAACCCTGGCCGGAACTGTTCACTACAACCTCTGCTTACTGTCAGTGACAAGGTTCTACTTGTCACTATGCTTTACACTGCAGCTCCACTCCATTGAATTTAATCTAAGTGTTCACTAAAACACTGGGAGGTGGAACATAAAGAAGTTATTACAAAGAATGAATACATAAAGAAATGTTATAAAAGCGCCCCCGGGCCCCGTCACGGGCACACGTGGGGCGGTTTACCAGGAGCCGCCATGTTTTACTTCCACTCTCGGCTCCTGTTAATCCAATAGAACTTTTTTCCAGACCCATAAACGGCAGCAGTGAAGACGGCACAGATGTTCACCTCTAATGCAATTTCCATCCAATCTCCTAAGTGCGCTCCCCGCGCCGCGCGGCTTTACGTTATGTTTAGCTTGCAAATTCTTTTAATAAATAATGAATGCAATAAAATGGAGAGATCAATGGCAGCTGAGAAAATCATAAAAGGAGGCGCGAGGCTCGGCCACTGCTGGTCTCAAACTCTAATCCGGAGACCAATCAATAGCATTTCTGCCCCTCTGCGCTTTCTCAGCGCGGATACCCGATACCGTCACCTGACATCAGATCGCACGCACAGGCCGCTCAGCACCCCCCTTTAACTCCTTCAGAGGCAACAGTGAGAAATCACCAGATAATTCAATATCTGTCACCACCTCTGACCAGTAATTATAGTAGTTATATCCTTGTACATAGGAGCAGTATTATAGTAGTTATATTCTTGTACATAGGAGCAGTATTATAGTAGTTATATTCTTGTACATAGGAGGCAGTATTATAGTAGTTATATTCTTGTACATAGGAGGCAGTATTATAGTAGTTATATTCTTGTACATAGGAGACAGTATTATAGTAGTTATATTCTTGTACATAGGAGAAAGTATTACAGTAGTTATATTCTTGTACATAGGAGCAGAATTATAGTAGTTATATTCTTGTACAGAGGAGCAGTATTATAGTAGTTATATTCTTGTACATAGGGGGAAGTATTATAGTAGTTATATTCCTGTACATAGGAGCAGTATTATAGTAGTTATATTATTGTACATAGGAGGCAATATTATAGTACTTATATTCTTGTACATAGTTGCAGTATTATAGTAGATATATTCTTGTACATAGGAGCAGTATTATAGTAGTTATATTCTTGTACATAGGAGCAGTATTATAGTAGTTATATTCTTGTACATAGGAGGCAGTATTATAGTAGTTATATTCTTGTACATAGGAGCAGTATTATAGTAGTTATATTCTTGTACATAGGAGGCAGTATTATAGTAGTTATATTCTTGTACATAGGAGGCAGTATTATAGTAGTTATATTCTTGTACATAGGAGCAGTATTATAGTAGTTATATTCTTGTACATAGGAGCAGTATTATAGTAGTTATATTCTTGTACATAGGAGCAGTATTATAGTAGTTATATTCTTGTACATAGGAGCAGTATTATAGTAGTTATATTCTTGTACATAGGAGCAGTATTATAGTAGTTATATTCTTGTACATAGGAGCAGTATTATAGTAGTTATATTCTTGTACATAGGAGCAGTATTATAGTAGTTATATTCTCTGTACATAGGAGCAGTATTATAGTAGTTATATTCTTGTACATAGGAGCAGTATTATAGTAGTTATATTCTTGTACATAGGAGGCAGTATTATAGTAGTTATATTCTTGTACATAGGAGCAGTATTATAGTAGTTATAGTCCTGTACTTAGGAGCAGTATTATAGTAGTTATATTCCTGTACATAGGAGCAGTATTATAGTAGTTATATTCTTGTACATAGGAGCAGTATTATAGTAGTTATATTCTTGTACATAGGAGCAGTATTATAGTAGTTATATTCCTGTACATAGGAGCAGTATTATAGTAGTTATATTCTTGTACATAGGAGCAGTATTATAGTAGTTATAGTCCTGTACATGGGGCAAAATTATAGAATTATTTAGCCAATATTCCCCTCGGTTGTTCAGGGCAGTAGCTGAAGGAGTTTTATAAATAAGTATATTAATTAAAGTAGTTGTCACTTCCCTCCCGGTCCTTTTGACATTTTATGGCGGTAGAAAGCTCCCCCCAATGGTAATGAGAATAGGAAATCTTCGCTCCACCCTCAGTAATGATGAGAAGGACATTCAGAATAAGTAATAAATACAATAATTCGGGGGGCTGGTGGAGCCTCCTGCCCATCGTGGTTTCTGTGTCGCTTATGGTTTATGGATCAGCCTCGATGTAATTCTTCTCCGTCTCTGTCGTCAGGGATTTCAGGTGTCATGAGATAAGTCATTCTGCTCCATTATAAGAAGGCAGCGATTACCGTCTGCAACTTGTAGAGAAATACAATCTGGCTGCATGTGTCTAATATGTAATCTGCCAGGGACCGCGGGCTTAAACAAACCTCACATTTCTATTAATTAAAACAATGCAGGTCGTAAATCAATGCCGGGGAGCAATAAACGACCGACAAAACACATGGTGGGGGGGTTAAAAATTCCATCCGTTTCTGGAGCCGGATAGAGAAAGACAAGTCAATCTCAGCCCAGAGCAGAAAATGAAAGCAGCGCCAATGTCCATCAACTGCAAACGTGAAGAAGATCAGAACTCTCACTGTGTAAACAGCAGGGGGAGATGATGGGGGTTATACTGATTGAGGCTGCGTTTATACCACTCATCACTGGATGCTGCTCGCTACCAGGCACCGCTCACCACATTCGGGATTGGACTCCGATTTTGCATTCAGATGTTATTTTGGGGGTTCACAGGGTCGTTGGGGATGTGACAGCCGAGCTCGCGGCTCTGACAGAATCATTACTGAATGACACGCTCCTCTGTACTGCCTTTATTAATCATTCATGGTTCCCGTCTGTAATCTCCTGTAACGTAATACATTGTTACACGCATCATACCGACCATCACAAGGAGGAAGGCAGAAGATGCACAAGGTCTAATGAAGGCAGAGATGGACCTGACCTGCAAGTCTGTGTGTTCAGAGACATCGCGGGGCTCCCCCTTTATCTCGTCCGATATAATCACACTGCACATACAGGACAGACCCTGAGTAATATATTATAGGTTATTACCGTCAGTGGTCAGCGATGGGGGGGGATCTCCTGCTTGGGGCCCATTCAGGATTAATTCACACACAGCAGATTTGTTGCAGATATTTCTACAACTGCACATACACACGGATTGTCACAGAAATCTCTGCGTGTGAAGGTCCCCTTAGGGTGTCGGGGCCCCCAGGGGAAGCACTGGAGCTGTGACGGGCCAGTTCGTCCGCGATACGCAGGAGAATTCTCTAATGAACGCGTCTATAATTTAATGTAAATACCAGAAAGTGTAATGAACTGTATAGAAAAGTCTGGATAATGAAGATGAGAGAACGAGGATGATGATGAAGATTATAGATTACACTGCAGAACCTTCTGGAGGAGGGTGGATGACGCTACCGACACGACGGATACACGGAGCCGATTTTTAATTTTTTTTATTGATTTTCTGTATAAAGCAGTCTGTAAATGTAACAAAAATGTAACTAAGGCCTCATGCACACGACTGTAATGACCGTATGTGTTTTGCGGTCTGCAAATTGTGGAGCTGCAAAAAAAAAAAACGGATGACGTCCATATGGAATGCGTTTTTTTTTTTTTTTTGCAGATCCATTATTTTCGCGGATCCATTGTAATAATACCTATCCTTATCCGCAAATTAGAAAAAAATAGGGGCTACAGAACGGACATACTGATGCGGACAGCACATTTTTTGCGGACCCATTGAAATAAATGGGTCCAAATGCTATCCGCAAACTAAACGGAATGGACAAGGGAACAAAACACGGTCGTGTGCGTGAGGCCTCAATGTGTAACTAATGATGCCACAGTTACGGACGAGCAGGACCATTCATGCTCCAGGTATTCAGCACTTGGATGGATCTTTATCGGTGACTTGTATTTCACTCTACGGAGCCGGTAATTCGCCGCCGGTGATTGACTCTTCGTATCTTTATGACCAGTCGTCCTCAGTCGCGGCTCCGTCAGGTTGTTGGAGCTTAATAAAAGGCAGAGAATCTGCAAATCTTGCACTAAACAGCTGCTTCCCCTCGTCGCTGCTCTTCCCCTGTGCGTCCCGCGAGATTGATAGGTGACATTTACCAAACGCCATAATCGTTCATTATCCGCCGCTGCCACTTTCATTACAGTCAAATGGTAATGCGAAAAATGCTTCACCAAACTCACAATTTTCCGATTGATTTTTTCCTTTTGCAAATAATGACTTGTTCAATACTAAACCCGGGATCAGGATCACATGAGGCACGCGCCTCCTCCTCCTCCTCCTCTCCCCAGAGGATCCCGGACTGATTTATTGATTACATATGTAAGAGATAGGAAAGGATTTTAACCTAAATCCAAAAATTCTACAAAAATCTAAGTTCTCTCATTTCTCTGGTCAGCAGGATGGCGAATATTACGGCAGCTGTTCTGGCGCTAACTGGGGGTCTCACAGCTTTCCCGGACTTCTTTATCAATGCAGACTATAATATCTGCTCATTCTGGACTGGTCGAGATCATGAAGCCCTGACGTCTCAATGTAGATTTCATTATTTTTTTACCTACTACCTTTAATTGCATCAGATAAAAAGTTGAATTTCCTTTTTTATTTTTCATTCTTTTTATTTTTGATACAATTTGTTTCTCTGTTGATACATTGCATTTCTCTGTTGTGGAACAGACGCCACGGTTTACATTTTTTTTTTTTTTATTTGGCTTTTTATTCTGCTGCTTTTCCTGCTGCTGTTGCTTTAAACGGCCCCAGCCTCTCTGCTGATTGCTGACAGTGTATAGGACATTAATGCATCTGTCATGATAACAAGCTAAGAATAACTTGCAGACATCAAACCAAGAGGCAGAATCTATGTGAAGTGATTCATTCAGATCTGTCTCATTGATTTATTAAACACAGGGCAACATCTGCAGCCTCACACAGCCGCGCCGCGAAATTAATGCAGGATCAATTCAAATGGAAAAAAGTGCAAAGAGAGATAAATCAAAACAGCATTTGCATGCGCTGCCACAATCAGCCTTATTGGGTGTAAATGCTGCGTTTCCCCTTTCTGGAGCGAAACGCGACTAAACATTATGTTATCTCCGCAGAAGGGGCTTGATTTGAAGCGACACAGATTTGTACAGGTCCCGGCGATGAAAAGGAAGAAAAAGAGAGGAACAGAGATTTAAAAAAAAAAAAATCAAGAGGCTGGTGAATAACACTGCTGAATTTGCAACAGGAGCCGAGCGGTGATGTGTGCGAGCCCAGGAAGGGGGTCCGGCCGGTGGCATGAATGTAAACACGGGGGGCCCACCGTAAAGAGACAGTGACAAATGTAAAGATGTCCGACACGAGGTGCACGCCCGGTTCACAAAGGCGACCAAGTCATTCAGCATTTACCACCCTCAAGAGCAGAGATCCTGAGCTCCTGTTACTAAGCAGCGGCCTGAATGCTACATTGTAACGAGCGGGGTCAAGACACGATACAAGAAGGAAACACAAAGTGGAAACAACTTCCTCAAGAATAAAAAATAAAATATTGTGACAAAGGAAAGACTAAAAACACCGACACAAAAATAAGGGGGAAAAAAAACACATTCTGAGGACAGAGAATGACAGGAGGCCCCTCGTCAGCGCGGGTCACACACAGCGGGTTGGCGGAGGGCGACGACTCTTTGCTGTAACGAGACTCATTTCATCTCCGCATTTAATCCCTTTACACCCCATTAATTCCTCATGATCTGCTCCTCTCAGAAGAGGCAGGACACACGGGGCGCACATCTGCAGCAAAACGTCAAAAAATATAAAAATCACCAAAAAATAGGAAAACACTAAAACTTCACGCCAGCTCCCGCGGCACTTTCACTAATATGGTGGAGAAGAGGAATTCACAAACACTGCGGTCGGGGCTTTAACCTCAGAACTGAACAGAAATCCACTACGGAATTTTTTTTGGAAGAATTTACAATTTTTTTGCTTGCTTTTTTTTTTTTTTTTTTTTTTATAGAAAGTTTACAAAAATGCTAATGAATAAGTCTCGTGGGGTCTGTAACGCCTAGTGTTAATATCAGATTGTAACGATTATAATAACCGCCCCCCCGCACGTTCGCCAGCCAGTGATTAGGATTCGCATTACTACCTTCGGAGGAATAAAATATTGTCTTTATTTACAGGCCCAATTACTTCCAACGAGGCGGCGTGTTCCCCAATCAGCCCCGTCACATAAAATCTCTCTCCGGACGAGTAAATCCGCTGGACGAGCCGGTGGGAATGTGCGCCCGCTGCAGGGGACGCTTGTTACATCACGAATGCACCGTCTCCGAGCTGTGACTCTGTGTTTTCATTTTCAAGATCTCGGTTTACTGTCAGTGAATAAAAACATTTTCGTTTGTATTCACAAGCTTAACTTAGTACTTCTCACAGCTGAGGGTTTGTCACAATTGCATCCAGTCTAGAAATGCCTCTTCTTGTGAGCTGCACAGGTTGGCCTCCAGACAGATAGGATTTCCAGCTCTGATACATTGCTGCAAACCCTCAGCGGGATTAGTGCTGCTAATGTTTTTCTCCACGGCGGTGTACCTAGTCAGCTGATCCCTCGTGGCCAATCAGCAGCCTGATACACAGCGAGGGGCATTCAGCGTGGTACTGCCCTCGCCACCTCGGTGTTATCAGGTCCTCTATACAGTGAGTGATACATTGTAACCTACTGCGTACGTCACAGGCCGGGCACCGCGTTATTACAGTAAAATCCCTGCCAGATTATCAAATAACCTACATGCACACGGCAGTGGTTTTATTGCGGCCACCGTTCCGTTTTTTTTGCGGATCCGATGGTTTCCCATTCTTTTTTATGGATCCGTTAAAAATGCGGTTGCCTCTTCCATTGCCTGTCCGCATTTCACGTCCGCAAAAAAATATGGAATGTCCTATTCTTGTCCGCAAAAAATGGTTTGCGGACCCATAGAAGTCAATGGGTGCGCAAAAAATGTGGATGACCAACAGAATCCATCCGTTTGTCATCCGCATCCGTTTTTTTGCGGATGGTTGCTTGGAAACCAGGGCACTTGTACAGGTACTTTAAGAAACTGGTTCAAGCCTTCCGTTTTATTTTGCGGATCCGCAAAAAAAAAAGGAAGACACACGGAAACACAACTTACAAAATTTGCGGACACGCGGAACAGATGTGAAAAAAAAAGCAAGACGGATCAGCGATTTGCGGACAGCAAAAAACAACTGTCGTGCGCATGCAGCCATATTCTGGATTATCAAAGTCACAGAACGGTAAAAATACCCCAAAACTTCACCTGTAACGGTTTTATTTTTTCCTCATTTCTGGTCTCTCTGGATTATTTTTCAGTCCTGCGCCAAAAACAGACCCTAAACAAGAAGATTTTCTGGACTATTGAAGTCAGAATGAACAATGTTCTGTCCTGTGCAGAAGCAAAGATCTGCCCACAAGAGCTTACGCTCTACAGGGTTCGGAGCAATGACTGGCGAGATTCTCGAACATCCCGGCTGGGAACTTCATGGAATTCTTCTAATTGGGGCCGGAATATTTTTTTGGAAACACAAGAAGCTGCCAAGTCCAGATCTGCCGGTCGGCGGCCGCTTCCCCCGGTGACCCAGATTCAGACATTCCAGCGGAGATCAGGAGTGTCGGGCGCCGCTTCTCATCACACTGAATTCATCTGATCATAGGAAGGTAGTGGACACAGCCAAGCAGAAGCGACCCCAACCAAAAGCAGCCACAGGGGCCCCAAATACAAGAAGAGACACCGAGAGAATCCTACACAAACAAAACCACTAAGATTTCACTACTACCCCCAACAGGCACAATCACCACCATCATCAGCTTTACAATTTACTTTGCATTTACTTTCTTACATTTCCAGACAAATGGCAGCCACTTATAATAACATCACAGACTAAGAGCAGCACGCCACAAATGGCGCCAAGATGGCGGAAGACGGCAACGCGGCGTACACTCGGCACGTACAGCGTGACGCGGCGTACACTCGGCACGTACAGCGGGACGCGGCGTACACTCGGCACGTACAGCGGGACGCGGCGTACACTCGGCACGTACAGCGGGACGCGGCGTACACTCGGCACGTACAGCGGGACGCGGCGTACACTCGGCACGTACAGCGGGACGCGGCGTACACTCGGCACGTACAGCGGGACGCGGCGTACCACGCACGTAGCGGGCGCGCGTACACTCGGCACGTACAGCGGGACGCGGCGTACACTCGGCACGTACAGCGGGACCGGCGTACTCGGCACGTACAGCGAGCGGCGTACTCGGCACGTACAGCGGGGCGCGGCGTACTCGGCACGTACAGCGGGCCGGCGTACTCGGCACGTACAGCGGGACGCGCGTACACTCGGCACGCATAGCGGGCGCGGCGTACTCGGCACGTACAGCGGGCGCGGCGTACTCGGCACGTAGCGGGACGCGGCGTACCACTCACGGCGCGTACAGCAGCGGACGCGCGCGTACACTCGGCACGTACAGCGGGACGCGGCGTACCTCGGCACGTACAGCGGGACGCGGCGTACATCGGCACGTGCAGCGGGCGCGGCGTACACTCGGCGTACAGCGGAGCGCGGCGTACACTCGGCGCGTACAGCGGGACGCGGCGTACACTCGGGGCGTACAGCGGGACGCGGCGTACACTCGGGGCGTACAGCGGGACGCGGCGTACACTCGGGGCGTACAGCGGGACGCGGCGTACACTCGGGGCGTACAGCGGGACGCGGCGTACACTCGGGACGCGGCGTACACTCGGGACGTACAGCGGGACGCGGCGTACACTCGGGACGTACAGGGGGACGCGGCGTACACTCGGGACGTACAGGGGGACGCGGCGTACACTCGGGACGTACAGCGGGACGCGGTGTACACTCGGGACGTACAGCGGGACGCGGCGTACACTCGGGACGTACAGCGGGACGCGGCGCACACCCTGGATATACGGGACACGGCGTACACTTAGTCTATACAGACACACACACGGGACAGATAACACATATAGCGCACATAGTGTATACATAGGAGCAATAGATGTCAGCAGCGAGGTGCACACATCACCGTACAGCACTGCACATATTACTATGTATATCCAGATATATGCGGAGCACAGGACGTACAGGCAGCAGAGTATACAGGACACAGCGGGAACGTCCATCGTGTCAGCCTCGTCTCTACAGACGACCAGCTCATACACAGACGTATACACACCGCGCACGTACAACCGTGACCAACGGTATTTTCACTGGATTAATGCAACAAAATGGCTTATTAGTAAAATAAATCGCATTAAAGTGACCGGAGCTTCTGGCGTCAAGATAACGACATCTGTACAGGAGGTCGACGGAGCCCACAGGTAACATCTACTTACAGCGCTCAGCTCTGCTACATCTGGCATAGAGGTGACAATATAATACACGCCAGGTATCGTAACGTACACTCCGGTGTCCGGCACTACATAAGGAGCAGAACATTCCAGGCATCCAGAGGGTCATGTACTGGACCCAGCACCGGCGCCGAGTCCACTACAGGCTCCAGGGTCTCCGTACAGGAAGCTCAGTAGGGGCTCATTCACACCTTCCCATCACAGATCCATATTCATAAATTCACAGAAAGCTCTCGATACATTTAGCTGATTTTATTCACAATTCCCATTACTTTATTTACTTTTTTGCACTTTTTTCACAGCTTGTTCCAACGGCTCTATATAGTCACTTTTTCACCCACAGAAGTATGTTGGTTTATCTAAAAACGTGCGCTCCGTCTCCGCGCGGCTCCGTCATGCAGATCCGCTACAGTTTTATACATTCGAATTCCAGCAACGTTACAAAACCAGCAAAGTAATAGTTAATCCTCTAACAAAAAATGGGAATTTGAAACAAAATAAGAAAAAAAAACTAATACAAATTGTTAAAAATAAACGATCCATAAATGTGAAGGAGACAAAACTAGAACACGGAATATACCGCCCTGTACTGGAGGAGCAGACACTATAGAGAGTACACGGAATATACCGCCCTGTACTGGAGGAGCACACACTATAGAGAGTACAGTGTATATACCGCCCTGTACTGGAGGAGCACACACTATAGAGAGTACAGTGTATATACCGCCCTGTACTGGAGGAGCAGACACTATAGAGAGTACAGTGTATATACCGCCTGTACTGGAGGAGCAGACACTATAGAGAGTACAGTGTATATACCGCCCTGTACTGGAGGAGCAGACACTATAGAGTACACGGTATATACCGCCCTGTACTGGGGGAGCAGACACTATAGAGAGTACACCGTATATATCGCCCTGTACTGGAGGAGCAGACACTATAGAGAGTACAGTGTATATACCGCCTGTACTGGAGGAGCAGACACTATAGAGAGTACAGTGTATATACCGCCTGTACTGGAGGAGCAGACACTATAGAGTACACGGTATATACCGCCCTGTACTGGGGGAGCAGACACTATAGAGAGTACACCGTATATATCGCCCTGTACTGGAGGAGCAGACACTATAGAGAGTACAGTGTATATACCGCCCTGTACTGGAGGAGCAGACACTATAGAGAGTACACCGTATATATCGCCCTGCACTGGGGGAGCAGACACTATAGAGAGAACACTGTATATACCGCCCTGTACTGGAGGAGCAGACACTATAGAGAGTACACCGTATATACCGCCCTGCACTGGGGGAGCAGACACTATAGAGAGTACACGGTATATACCGCCCTGTACTGGAGGAGCAGACACTATAGAGAGTACACGGAATATACCGCCCTGTACTGGAGGAGCAGACACTATAGAGAGTACACGGAATATACCGCCCTGTACTGGAGGAGCAGACACTATAGAGAGTACACGGTATATACCGCCCTGTACTGGAGGAGCAGACACTATAGAGAGTACACGGAATATACCGCCCTGTACTGGAGGAGCAGACACTATAGAGAGTACAGTGTATATACCGCCCTGTACTGGAGGAGCAGACACTATAGAGAGTACACCGATTATACCGCCCTGTACTGGGGGAGCAGACACTATAGAGAGTACACGGAATATACCGCCCTGTACTGGAGGAGCAGACACTATAGAGAGTACACGGAATATACCGCCCTGTACTGGAGGAGCAGACACTATAGAGAGTACAGTGTATATACCGCCCTGTACTGGAGGAGCAGACACTATAGAGAGTACACCGTATATACCGCCCTGTACTGGAGGAGCAGACACTATAGAGAGTACACCGTATATACCGCCCTGTACTGGAGGAGCAGACACTATAGAGAGTACACCGTATATACCGCCCTGTACTGGAGGAGCAGACACTATAGAGAGTACAGTGTATATACCGCCCTGTACTGGGGGAGCAGACACTATAGAGAGTACAGTGTATATACCGCCCTGTACTGGAGGAGCAGACACTATAGAGAGTACACCGTATATACCACCCTGTACTGGAGGAGCAGACACTATAGAGAGAACACCGTATATACCGCCCTGTACTGGAGGAGCAGACACTATAGAGAGTACACCGTATATACCGCCCTGCACTGGGGGAGCAGACACTATAGAGAGTACACCGTATATACCGCCCTGTACTGGAGGAGCAGACACTATAGAGAGAACACCGTATATATCGCCCTGTACTGGAGGAGCAGACACTATAGAGAGTACACCGTATATATCGCCCTGCACTGGGGGAGCAGACACTATAGAGAGAACACTGTATATACCGCCCTGTACTGGAGGAGCAGACACTATAGAGAGTACAGTGTATATACCGCCCTGTACTGGAGGAGCAGACACTATAGAGAGTACACGGAATATACCGCCCTGTACTGGAGGAGCAGACACTATAGAGAGTACACCGTATATACCGCCCTGTACTGGAGGAGCAGACACTATAGAGAGTACACGGAATATACCGCCCTGTACTGGAGGAGCAGACACTATAGAGAGTACACCGTATATACCGCCCTGTACTGGAGGAGAAGACACTATAGAGAGTACACCGATTATACCGCCCTGTACTGGAGGAGCAGACACTATAGAGAGTACACCGTATATACCGCCCTGTACTGGAGGAGCAGACACTATAGAGAGTACACCATATATACCGCCCTGTACTGGAGGAGCAGACACTATAGAGAGTACACCGTATATACCGCCCTGCACTGGGGGAGCAGACACTATAGAGAGTACACGGTATATACCGCCCTGTACTGGAGGAGCAGACACTATAGAGAGTACACCGTATATACCGCCCTGTACTGGAGGAGCAGACACTATAGAGAGTACAGTGTATATACCGCCCTGTACTGGAGGAGCAGACACTATAGAGAGTACAGTGTATATACCGCCCTGTACTGGAGGAGCAGACACTATAGAGAGTACACCGTATATACCGCCCTGTACTGGAGGAGCAGACACTATAGAGAGTACACCGTATATACCGCCCTGTACTGGAGGAGCAGACACTATAGAGAGTACACCGTATATACCGCCCTGCACTGGGGGAGCAGACACTATAGAGAGTACACGGTATATACCTCCCTGTACTGGAGGAGCAGACACTATAGAGTACACAGTATATACCGCCCTGTACTGGAGGAGCAGACACTATAGAGAGTACACCGTATATACCGCCCCGTACTGGAGGAGCAGACACTATAGAGAGTACAGTGTATATACCGCCCTGTACTGGGGGAGCAGACACTATAGAGTGTACAGTGTATATACCGCCTGTACTGGAGGAGCAGACACTATAGAGAGTACAGTGTATATACCGCCTGTACTGGAGGAGCAGACACTATAGAGTACACGGTATATACCGCCCTGTACTGGGGGAGCAGACACTATAGAGAGTACACCGTATATATCGCCCTGTACTGGAGGAGCAGACACTATAGAGAGAACACTGTATATACCGCCCTGTACTGGAGGAGCAGACACTATAGAGAGTACACCGTATATACCGCCCTGCACTGGGGGAGCAGACACTATAGAGAGTACACGGTATATACCGCCCTGTACTGGAGGAGCAGACACTATAGAGAGTACACCGTATATACCGCCCTGTACTGGAGGAGCAGACACTATAGAGAGTACAGTGTATATACCGCCCTGTACTGGGGGAGCAGACACTATAGAGAGTACAGTGTATATACCGCCCTGTACTGGAGGAGCAGACACTATAGAGAGTACACCGTATATACCGCCCTGTACTGGAGGAGCAGACACTATAGAGAGTACACCGTATATACCGCCCTGTACTGGAGGAGCAGACACTATAGAGAGTACACCGTATATACCGCCCTGTACTGGAGGAGCAGACACTATAGAGAGTACAGTGTATATACCGCCCTGTACTGGAGGAGCAGACACTATAGAGAGTACACCGTATATACCGCCCTGTACTGGAGGAGCAGACACTATAGAGAGTACACCGTATATACCGCCCTGTACTGGAGGAGCAGACACTATAGAGAGTACACCGTATATACCGCCCTGCACTGGGGGAGCAGACACTATAGAGAGTACACGGTATATACCTCCCTGTACTGGAGGAGCAGACACTATAGAGAGTACACAGTATATACCGCCCTGTACTGGAGGAGCAGACACTATAGAGAGTACACCGTATATACCGCCCCGTACTGGAGGAGCAGACACTATAGAGAGTACAGTGTATATACCGCCCTGTACTGGGGGAGCAGACACTATAGAGTGTACAGTGTATATACCGCCTGTACTGGAGGAGCAGACACTATAGAGAGTACAGTGTATATACCGCCTGTACTGGAGGAGCAGACACTATAGAGTACACGGTATATACCGCCCTGTACTGGGGGAGCAGACACTATAGAGAGTACACCGTATATACCGCCCTGTACTGGAGGAGCAGACACTATAGAGAGTACAGTGTATATACCGCCAGTACTGGAGGAGCAGACACTATAGAGTACACGGTATATACCGCCCTGTACTGGGGGAGCAGACACTATAGAGAGTACACCGTATATACCGCCCTGTACTGGAGGAGCAGACACTATAGAGAGTACAGTGTATATACCGCCTGTACTGGAGGAGCAGACACTATAGAGTACACGGTATATACCGCCCTGTACTGGGGGAGCAGACACTATAGAGAGTACACCGTATATACCGCCCTGTACTGGAGGAGCAGACACTATAGAGTACAGTGTATATACCGCCCTGTACTGGAGGAGCAGACACTATAGAGAGTACACGGAATATACCGCCTGTACTGGAGGAGCAGACACTATAGAGAGTACACCGTATATACCGCCCTGTACTGGAGGAGCAGACACTATAGAGAGTACAGTGTATATACCGCCCTGTACTGGAGGAGCAGACACTATAGAGAGTACAGTGTATAAGTGTATATACCGCCCTGTACTGGGGGAGCAGACACTATAGAGAGTACACCGTATATACCGCCCTGTACTGGAGGAGCAGACACTATAGAGAGTACAGTGTATATACCGCCCTGTACTGGAGGAGCAGACACTATAGAGAGTACACCGTATATACCGCCCTGTACTGGAGGAGAAGACACTATAGAGAGTACAGTGTATATACCGCCCTGTACTGGAGGAGCAGACACTATAGAGAGTACACCGTATATACCGCCCTGCACTGGGGGAGCAGACACTATAGAGAGTACAGTGTATATACCGCCCTGTACTGGAGGAGCAGACACTATAGAGAGTACACCGTATATACCGCCCTGTACTGGAGGAGCAGACACTATAGAGAGTACACCGTATATACCGCCCTGTACTGGAGGAGCAGACACTATAGAGAGTACACCGTATATACCGCCCTGCACTGGGGGAGCAGACACTATAGAGAGTACAGTGTATATATCGCCCTGTACTGGAGGAGCAGACACTATAGAGAGTACAGTGTATATACCGCCTGTACTGGAGGAGCAGACACTATAGAGTACACCGTATATATCGCCCTGTACTGGAGGAGCACACACTATAGAGAGTACACTGTATATACCGCCCTGTACTGGGGGAGCAGACACTATAGAGAGTACAGTGTATATACCGCCCTGTACTGGAGGAGCAGACACTATAGAGAGTACACCGTATATACCGCCCTGTACTGGAGGAGCAGACACTATAGAGAGTACACGGAATATACCGCCCTGTACTGGAGGAGCAGACACTATAGAGAGTACACTGTATATACCGCCCTGCACTGGGGGAGCAGACACTATAGAGAGTACAGAGTATATACCGCCCTGTACTGGAGGAGCAGACACTATAGAGAGTACAGTGTATATACCGCCCTGTACTGGGGGAGCAGACACTATAGAGAGTACAGTGTATATACCGCCCTGTACTGGGGGAGCAGACACTATAGAGAGTACACCGTATATACCGCCCTGTACTGGAGGAGCAGACACTATAGAGAGTACACCGTATATACCGCCCTGTACTGGAGGAGCAGACACTATAGAGAGTACACCGTATATACCGCCCTGTACTGGAGGAGCAGACACTATAGAGAGTACACCGTATATACCGCCCTGTACTGGAGGAGCAGACACTATAGAGAGTACACCGTATATACCGCCCTGCACTGGGGGAGCAGACACTATAGAGAGTACACCGTAAATACCGCCCTGTACTGGGGGAGCAGACACTATAGAGAGTACAGTGTATATACCGCCCTGTACTGGAGGAGCAGACACTATAGAGAGTACACCGTATATACCGCCCTGCACTGGGGGAGCAGACACTATAGAGAGTACACCGTAAATACCGCCCTGTACTGGGGGAGCAGACACTATAGAGAGTACAGTGTATATACCGCCCTGTACTGGAGGAGCAGACACTATAGAGAGTACAGTGTATATACCGCCCTGTACTGGAGGAGCAGACACTATAGAGAGTACACCGATTATACCGCCCTGTACTGGAGGAGCAGACACTATAGAGAGTACACCGTATATATCGCCCTGTACTGGAGGAGCAGACACTATAGAGAGTACACCATATATACCGCCCTGTACTGGAGGAGCAGACACTATAGAGAGTACACCGTATATATCGCCCTGTACTGGAGGAGCAGACACTATAGAGAGTACACGGAATATACCGCCCTGTACTGGAGGAGCAGACACTATAGAGAGTACACCGTATATACCGCCCTGTACTGGAGGAGCAGACACTATAGAGAGTACACGGTATATACCGCCCTGTACTGGAGGAGCAGACACTATAGAGAGTACACCGTATATACCGCCCTGTACTGGAGGAGCAGACACTATAGAGAGTACACCGATTATACCGCCCTGTACTGGGGGAGCAGACACTATAGAGAGTACACGGTATATACCGCCCTGTACTGGAGGAGCAGACACTATAGAGAGTACACGGAATATACCGCCCTGTACTGGAGGAGCACACACTATAGAGAGTACAGTGTATATACCGCCCTGTACTGGAGGAGCAGACACTATAGAGAGTACACCGTATATACCGCCCTGTACTGGAGGAGCAGACACTATAGAGAGTACACCGATTATACCGCCCTGTACTGGGGGAGCAGACACTATAGAGAGTACACGGAATATACCGCCCTGTACTGGAGGAGCAGACACTATAGAGAGTACACCGTATATACCGCCCTGTACTGGAGGAGCAGACACTATAGAGAGTACACGGTATATACCGCCCTGTACTGGAGGAGCAGACACTATAGAGAGTACACCGTATATACCGCCCTGTACTGGAGGAGCAGACACTATAGAGAGTACACCGATTATACCGCCCTGTACTGGGGGAGCAGACACTATAGAGAGTACACGGAATATACCGCCCTGTACTGGAGGAGCACACACTATAGAGAGTACACGGAATATACCTCCCTGTACTGGAGGAGCAGACACTATAGAGAGTACACCGTATATACCGCCCTGTACAGGGGGTGGGGGGGCACAGTACATTAGGAGGTGGTCTCTGGCACACGTGAGGTACGGTATGTAAACAGTTCAGTGTTGGGGATTTGTTTCCAACCTATTTCTCTCCACCTTTTGGGAAACTACAACTCCCAGCATGTACTAATGAGTTGGAGACCAGCAGTGTGACGTCTGAGGCACAGTACAGGGGAGGCACAGTACAGGGGAGGCACAGTACAGGGGAGGCTTTCAGCAAAAGAAGAATGGAAGTAAACTGCAGCTGAGAGGGAGCATATTACACGAGGCACAGTACAGACGAGGCACCAAGCTTTTTAAAATGTAAATAAAAGTATGTATTTTAAGTACAGTACAGAAGAGGTTGTGTACAGGTGAGGCATGAGGTACAGTACAGAAGAGGCTGTGTACAGGTGAGGCATGAGGTACAGTACAGAAGAGGTTGTGTACAGGTGAGGCATGAGGTACAGTACAGAAGAGGCTGTGTACAGGTGAGGCATGAGGTCCAGTACAGAAGAGGCTGTGTACAGGTGAGGCATGAGGTCCAGTACAGAAGAGGCTGTGTACGGGTGAGGCATGAGGTCCAGTACAGAAGAGGTTGTGTACGGGTGAGGCATGAGGTCCAGTACAGAAGAGGTTATGTACAGATGAGGCATGAGGTCCAGTACAGAAGAGGTTATGTACAGATGAGGCATGAGGTCCAGTACAGAAGAGGTTATGTACAGATGAGGCATGAGGTCCAGTACAGAAGAGGTTATGAACAGATGAGGCATGAGGTCCAGTACAGAAGAGGTTATGTACAGATGAGGCATGAGGTCCAGTACAGAAGAGGTTATGTACAGATGAGGCATGAGGTCCAGTACAGAAGAGGTTATGTACAGATGAGGCATGAGGTACAGTATAGAAGAGGCTGTGTACAGGTGAGGCATGAGGTACAGTACAGAAGAGGTTGTGTACAGGTGAGGCATGAGGTCCAGTACAGAAGAGGTTGTGTACAGGTGAGGCATGAGATCCATTACAGAAGAGGTTGTGTACAGGTGAGGCATAAGGTACAGTATAGAAGAGGCTGTGTACAGGTGAGGCATGAGGTACAGTATAGAAGAGGTTATGTACAGATGAGGCATGAGGTACAGTACAGAACAGGCTGTGTACGGGTGAGGCATGAGGTACAGTACAGAAGAGGTTATGTACAGGTGAGGCATGAGGTACAGTACAGGCTGTGTACGGGTGAGGCATGAGGTACAGTACAGAAGAGGTTGTGTACAGGTGAGGCATGAGGTACAGTACAGAAGAGGTTGTGTACAGGTGAGGCATAAGGTACAGTACAGAAGAGGTTGTGTACAGGTGAGGCATGAGGTACAGTACAGAAGAGGTTGTGTACAGGTGAGGCATGAGGTACAGTACAGAAGAGGCCGTGTACAGGTGAGGCATGAGGTACAGTACAGAAGAGGCTGTGTACAGGTGAGGCATGAGGTCCAGTACAGAAGAGGTTATGTGCACGTGAGGCATGAGGTACCAGAAATTAAAGCCACAGTGCATTTCATGAGGCGCGCTACAGCTGGGGATCAGTGTATTATGTATATATGAGGCACAAAGTTATCTCCATCCATTTTATGAGGTATGAGGCACAGAGTAAACACAAGGTACATGTCTTTACAATTTGAGGCACAGTTTGCACATGAAGTGCACAGCGCCATTACATTATGAGGCAGAATGTACACCGAAAACACATCCCCTACACTGAGGTACGGGGTACAGGCGAGTCACAGTCCCAACACATTATAAAACAAGGAGGTACGAGGCACAGCCCACTGACACTAGGTACACATGAGACACAACTCTGTTACATTAGAAGACATGAGGCACAGGGCACAATGAGGCACATTCCTTACATTAGAAGACATGAGGCACAGGGTACACATGAGGCATATCCATTACATTAGGTGGTGTGAGGCACAGGGCTCAATGAGGCATATCTTTTACATTAGGAGGTGTGAGGCAAGAGGGCACACCAGGCAAAGCTAGAGTATACATGAGGCACAGCCCTTACATTATGAGGCACAACTAGATACAGGGAACATCCCTTACATTAGGAGGCATGAGGCACAGGGAACACATAAGGCACAGCCCTTAAATGAGGTGGTAAAATGAGGTGCAGGGCACATCCCTTATATCATGAGGCACATCCTTTACACCAGGAGGCATAAGGAGGCAGATCTCTTACATTAGGAGGCACAGTGAGACACATCCTTTACATTAGGAGGCACAGTGGGGCACATCCCTTACATAAGGAGGCACAGCCCTTACATGAGGAGGCAGTCCTTACATGAGGAGGCACAGTGAGGCACAGCCCTTACATGAGGAGGCACAGCCCTTACATGAGGAGGCACAGCCCTTACATGAGGAGGCACAGTGAGGCACAGCCCTTACATGAGGAGGCACAGTGAGGCACAGCCCTTACATGTGGAGGCACAGTGAGGCACAGCCCTTACATGTGGAGGCACAGTGAGGCACAGCCCTTACATGAGGAGGCACAGTGAGGCACAGCCCTTACATGAGGAGGCACAGTGAGGCACAGCCCTTAAATGAGGAGGCTCAGCCCTTACATGAGGAGGCACAGTGAGGCACAGCCCTTACATGAGGAGGCACAGTGAGGCACAGCCCTTACATGAGGAGGCACAGTGAGGCACAGCCCTTACATGAGGAGGCACAGTGAGGCACGGTTCTCTGACCTGGCGTTGGTGCAGTCCTGGTACAGCGTCTCGAAGTCCCGGCGGGTGATGAGCTTGCAGCGGTTGACCCCCGGCTGGATGGCCCCCAGCCCCCGCAGGACCCGCACCTGCTCCACCGTGCACACCACCGGGGTGATGTCCAGCCGCTTCAGCTTGGTGTAGACGGTGTGCAGCCCGCCCACCAGGTGCTTCAGGAAGAGCTCGAACACCTGCGGCAGACAGATCAGCTCCTGCCCGTCCAGCACGAAGGACGCCACCCGCACCCCGTGCACCTCCACCATCCGGCACTCACTGCCGCCCGCGCCGGGCCCCGGGCTGTACCCGCTCAGCAGTGGCCGTGGAGACTCCGCCGGACTCAGCACTGGAGGAGGAGGCGCGGATACGGCCATGCTCAGGCTCCCGGCCGGGAAGAAGCTGCAGCCGCCGCCGCTGCCTCCGAGTGATTGCCGGAGTCTGTCCGCGGAGCGCCACACACACCGCTGACACCGCGCCGCAGCCAATCAGCGCCTGGCGAAGGGGCGGAGTTCCGCTCTGATTGGCTGCTGACGGGACGGGCGGGGTTTCGCGGTGTCACTCTGTGGGAGTTTGTAGTGAGAGCGTGAGTCCTGGCTCCGCGCTGTCCCGGGCTCGAAGGGGTTAACTGTCACCGGCGAGAGCGGGGCTCGGCCTCCGGAACTGCAGGGGTTAACTGGAGGGAGGGGGGGTCACATAGGAATTTAAGGGGTTAACTGTCACATACTGGATGGAGGGGTGACACCTAGGAATGTGAGGGGTTAACTGTCACATACTGGAGGGAGGAGTTGACATCTAGGAATGTGAGGGGTTAACTGTGACATACTGGAGGGAGGGGTTGACACCTAAAGAGTTAACTGTCCCATACTGGAGAGAGGTGGTGACACCTAGTAATGTGAGGGGTTAACTGTGACATACTGGAGGGAGGGGGTGACATCTAGGAATGTAAGGGGTTAATTGTCACCGGCTGGAGGGAGGGGGTGACACCTAGGAATGTGAGGGGTTAACTGTCACATACTGGAGGGAGGGGTGAGACCTAGGAATGTGAGGGGTTAACTGTCCCATACTGGAGAGAGGGGGTGACATCTAGGAATGTGAGGGGTTAATTGTCACCAGCTGGAGGGAGGGGGTGACACCTAGGAATGTAAGTGGTTAACTTTCGCATACTGGGGAGAGGGGGTAACATCTCTGAATGTAAGGGGTTAACTGGCACATACTGGAGGGAGGAGTTGACATCTAGGAATATGAGGGGTTAACTGTGACATACTGGAGGGAGGGTTGACACCTAAAGAGTTAACTGTCCCATACTGGAGAGAGGTGGTGACATCTAGGAATGTGAGGGGTTAACTGTCACATACTGGAGGGAGGAGTTGACATCTAGGAATGTGAGGGGTTAACTGTGACATACTGGAGGGAGGGGGTGACATCTAGGAATGTAAGGGGTTAATTGTCACCGGCTGGAGGGAGGGGGTGACATCTAGGAATGTGAGGGGTTAACTGTGACATACTGGAGGGAGGGGTTGACACCTAAAGAGTTAACTGTCCCATACTGGAGAGAGGTGGTGACACCTAGTAATGTGAGGGGTTAACTGTGACATACTGGAGGGAGGGGGTGACATCTAGGAATGTAAGGGGTTAATTGTCACCGGCTGGAGGGAGGGGTGAGACCTAGGAATGTGAGGGGTTAACTGTCCCATACTGGAGAGTGGGGGTGACATCTAGGAATGTGAGGGGTTAATTGTCACCAGCTGGAGGGAGGGGGTGACACCTAGGAATGTAAGTGGTTAACTTTCGCATACTGGGGAGAGGGGGTAACATCTCTGAATGTAAGGGGTTAACTGGCACATACTGGGGAGAGGGTGACATCTAGGAATGTAAGGGGTTTACTGCCCCAGCATGGAGGGCAGTTATGTGGGGGATGGGGCAGCGCTTTAGGAGTTTGCACTTCAGGGGTTAATTCAATACACCAATGCGAGTGATCGGGGTGAGCAGAATCCAGCATTACCAGGGTTAATTATTAGAAGCATCCTCCTCTCCCAGAAGAAGATTCCATTTATAAATATTGTCATATTAAAATTGTTACCCGATAACAAGGGTTAAATCCTCCTTTTACAGTAGAGATGTGCAGGGGGCAAAGTGTGAATCAGGCATGTAAGGCAGGAGCCTCTCAAATATTGTGCATTCAGCACTGCAGGGGTTAAACAGGCAGTGATATAGAAAAGGCTGAATGAATGAATACAATCCAGCGGTTTAATGAGGACTTCTATACAATATCCAGAACCGTACTGGGTGGAAACAACTCTCTCCAGAAATGCAGAGGTTAATAATACAATATACAGGGGGAAACCCTGTAAAGTGAAATAATACAGGAGACATCTCCTCCAGCGATTCAAGGGTTAAAGTGAAATAATACAGGAGACATCTCCTCCAGCGATTCAAGGGTTAAAGTGAAATAATACAGGAGACATGTCCTCCAGTGATTCAAGGGTTAAAGTAAAATAATACAGGGAACAATACCTTCAGCAGTTTAAGGGTTAACATAAAAAATACGGGAGACATCTCCTCCAGCAGTTCAAGGGTTAAAGTAAAATAATAGATGAGACAGCTCCAGTGATTCAAGGGTTAAAGTGAGGTAGTACAGGGGACACTACCTCCAGCGATTCCAGGGTTAAAGTGAAGTAGTACAGGAGACATGTCCAGGGATTCAAGGGTTAAAGTGAAATAATACAGGAGACCTCTCCTCCAGCGATTCAAGGGTTAAAGTGTAGTACTACAGGGGACACTACCTCCAGCGATTCAAGGGTTAAAGTGTAGTACTACAGGGGACAGTACCTCCAGCAGCACAGGGGTTATGATATGGCGGTAGGCGAGGGCCCGCTGTGCCAACAATGATTCTGGCGTTGGGCGTTATTCTGCGATCCCCTGGTTTTCACCCTTTAAAGGGATCCGGTCTTCGCAGTGGTCAGGACTGGTGGAAATTATGCAATAAGGTAAACAGTCCGAGGTCAGGCAGGCAAAAGGTCAGAGTCAGGAATCGGGCAGTGGTCGGATCATGGGCAGACAAACTGAACTGCAAACCTTCACTGGGACCAGTAAGCAAGACAAACCTATTGCTCAGGCACTCTGCAACAGGCTAAGGGGCCTAAAACAGCCAGAGGTGGGCAGCCATTGGCGGGGGCTTGCACGCTGGCACTTTAAGAGCCGGAGGAAGCACATGCTCCCTATAAACAGCAGGAGGAGACCTTTACCAACCAGGAGCAGGATTGTGGAGACCGGACCTGCTGCATAAGAGCAGAGGACGGCCACGGTGAGTGGAGCGGCGACTGCAGTGGGCCACCGACATAACACTACTCCACCCGCGCACCCACTCTGCTTTGGTCCCGATATTTGCAGGAATCTCTTCAGTAGGGCAGGAGCTTCAATGTTCTCCACAGTTTCCCAAGATCTCTCCTCAGGACTTTCCAGAAGGAGAAGATTTTACCTTTTCTCTATGCCCAAGATGTTCTTCTCCTTGTACAGACCATCAGAACTGACCGGAGGAGACCGCCTGGAATAGAAGACAACTGGCTTCAGGAGAGACACATGGAGGGAGTTAGTGAGGCGGAAGGAGGTAGGGGGTCAAGGAGTCTTACCAGAGGATTCACGAACATGATGATTGTACGAGAACTCTACCCAAGGGAGCAAGGAGGCCCAACCATCATGGTGTGCTGACGTGACGTGTCGCCGGCGGTTGACCTGGTTGATACGCTTCACCCGGTCATTAGTTTGAGGCAGAGGAAAAGTCCAGGTCAACCTCCAGTAACTTGCAATTAGCTCTCCAAGACGTAGAGGTGAACGGCACTTCCCTGGTGCAGGGGTAATCCGCAGACATGAACAGTGTCTTCCACCAACAGTTTAGCTAGTTGACCGGCAGATGGGGCAGGTAGTCGGCCATCTTTGAGAATCGATCAGCTACCACCCAGATGACCGAACCACCAAAGGAAGGAGGCGAATCAGTAATGAAATCCATGGCGCTGAGCTTCGGGTTCCAGACTCCTGGATATCCTTAGCAATAGTAGACCACCAATAGGGTCAAGAAATCCGCTCAGTAGTCCTACAAAGACCTGGGGGGGCCAGCAAAGTTGGAGCGACGTCTTCAGATCAGGACCTGCTTCCTCTTGGCCACAATCCTTCCAGGCAGAATGCCCCTAACTGGACAGGAGAAATGGGACAATGCATGAGCCTCCCCCTAAACCGAAGATCTATGCGGGTGGCGAAGATCAGATCTAGAGATGCGCGAAGTATAGAAAAATTCGATTTGGCTGCTTCACCGAATTTTACAACAGAATTTGCTTCACGAGGAATTGCTTCGGTCACGAAGAGCATTTCTTTGTAAGTAGTGGGTGCAATGACAGGGAGCGCCGATTGTTTTTTTATATCCATTCAGGGAAAATCGAAATTCGGATTAAAGTACTTCCATTTGCTCAACACTAATCAGATCAGATCAGATCCGTTGTGGATGGGACGTCAAGTCATCCTTAATACGTCTGGACAGACCCTTCCAGAAAGCTGCCACCAGGGCCTCATTGTTCCAAGACAGTTCTATGGCAAGCGTTTGAAAATAAAAGCCGTACTCCCGAACCATAAGATTACCAAAAGGCGCAAAAGAGAAGAAGCTGTAGAAACCTCGGGGACAATAACCAGGACGTCATGCCCATAGAGGTGCAGCCAGGCAAGTGCGTCTCTGGACAAGAGAGAAACCAGTAATGCCAACTTGGACCAGTAAGCAGGAAACTGGTTGAAGAACCCCTGGCATGCCTTAGGATCCCCGTCATAACAGGGAGGCAGAGACAGGTGCAAACTTAAACCAGCGGAGGCTGCGACTGGCGGAGGTTTCGGTGCCGATGCTGCAGCTAGAGGTTGCTGTACTGTCCTAGCAGTGGTCAAGGCGTCCAGATGGGCAGAAATATTGTACATACAAGACAGGAGCTGCTCCTGGCATCCACATTGGTTCTCCAACTCATTGAATAGGTTAGGCAGACCCATGCGGGATGGACAAGTGGCTTCCATGGTCTGAAAAAACTGTTATGGCTGTGGGCGTGGAACCACTGTACGAACCAATGAATTTAACTGTGGATCTCCTGCTTTTCACCTCTACAGGGATCTGGACTTTGCTGCAGGGGAGCCAATATGTTGTCCCCTGTTGAATAAGTCTCTGTGTGGTTGAAAGCTGACCCAAGGGGATCAGAGATTCCAGTGCATGGCACCAACATTAAAGGCAAAACCATAGTCAGGGACCGGCTGGGGTCAGGGCAGATGAAGTTTGTGCAATATAGTAAATGGTCCAAGATCAGGGCATGCAGCAAAAGGTCAATACAGTAATCAGGCACTTGGTCAGGTCGTGGAGAGACACCAACGTTAAAGGCAAAACCATAGTCAGGGACCGGCTGGGGTCAGGGCAGATGAAGTTTGTGCAATATAGTAAATGGTCCAAGATCAGGGCATGCAGCAAAAGGTC
This sequence comes from Bufotes viridis, assembly GCA_033119425.1. Classification (NCBI taxonomy): domain Eukaryota; kingdom Metazoa; phylum Chordata; class Amphibia; order Anura; family Bufonidae; genus Bufotes; species Bufotes viridis. The sequence continues at coordinate 3,219,734 of CM065597.1, forward strand.
AATACGGTAATCAGGCACTTGGTCAGGTCGTGGAGAAACGAAGTTAGAAAACAGGCAGGGGTCAGGGAACAGTGGAAAATAGAAGGGTACAGATGAGTCTGGAGAGGTCATAGGCATCTGGACGGAAACAGTGGAGTTTAGAGGGTACAGTGTAGTCTCGTGCAGACAGAGGCATCTGTAGGGGAATAGAGTTGGGACTGTCCCCAATTGATATTTTATGGGAAATAAATTATGTTACAAAAGAGGGTGTGTGATTTTATTTTACATTACCTGCCATAATAATAGGAAGAAAAAAATATATATATATATTCCTGAATAATTGATTCCTAAGAAATAAAAACAATAGGAATGTTAAACCACCACATGAGCAAAACTGATAAAGTGTCTGGTAATATTAAATTGTAAATAGTGAAAAGCAAAGTATTGAAAAATTCAATTTGGCTGCTTCGACAAATTTTATAAAAAATTACTTTATTACTACGAAGCGCATTTCTTTGTGAGTCATGGGTGCAGTTGCTCCGTCCCCGTCATTCTACCCCTCAGATGCCGTGTTCATTGTTGATCGCGGCATCTGAGATCAATATAACAGTGTAAAATAAAATAAAAGTTGTAAAATCATACTTACAACTTTTTGACTGGAGATCTAGCACAAAATCTCAAGCGACCCGTGATCACGTAATTACGTCTGCCGGCGTGGTGACGTTATCCATCGGGATTTTTTGCAAGATCTTCAATCAAGATGGCGGTGGCCGGCTCCTTACACTCAAATGGATGAGGCAAGTATGATTTCTTTTTCATTATTTTTTATCGCCACTCAGGAAAGTTTGATTCACTTTCAAAAAGCACAAGGAAATTTGACGTCGCAGCAAATCAAATTTTCCCTAAAATTCGGATCGAACTCCTCTTGGGGAGTTCAGTTCGCTCAACATTAAATGTAACCCTGGGGTCAATAAAGGGTTACAGTAGATGATACTGGTTGATTTCATAATTAACTGTGAAATCTCTTTGAGAAGACGAACCTCTGCAGCGGACCAGTTCAACACATCAGCATTCCTCATTCCTTACCTATAATAATACGCAAAATATTAATATATCAGATTATTTATCCAACATAGTAAATACTATAAAAATACAAAAAGCCAAAATTATTACTTTTAGTGTCCGTAACCACTAAAAAACAAAAGAGATAAATATTTACACCCAAAGAAGAAACCAAAGTTAAAAGAAAAGAGTTAAAGATGTCAGAATATAGAAACAATAAGTATATATTTTGAATTATTTATCACATACATTTTATAAAAACTTTTTCAAAACATTACATCATTTAAAATATACCGTCTTTTACTTACAAGTACATAAAAATATTATAGTAAAATAATACAGTCATCTATGTACAATAATAACAATTCTATAATACTGCTGCTATTTACAGGAATAAATCTACTATAATACTGCTCCTATGTACAAGAATATAACTACTATAATACTGCTCCTATGTACAAGAATATAACTACTATAATACTGCTCCTATGAACAAGAATATAACTACTATAATACTGCTCCTATGTACAAGAATATAACTACTATAATACTACCTCCTATGTACAAGAATATAACTACTATAATACTGCTCCTATATACAAGAATATAACTACTATAATACTGCTCCTATGAACAAGAATATAACTACTATAATACTGCCTCCTATGTACAGGAATATAACTACTATAATACTGCTCCTATGTACAGGAATATAACTACTATAATACTGCTCCTATGTACAGGAATATAACTACTATAATACTGCTCCTATGTACAAAAATATAACTGCTATAATACTGCTCCTATGTACAAGAATATAACTACTATAATACTGCTCCTATGTACAAGAATATAACTGCTAAAATACTGCCTCCTATGTACAAGAATATAACTACTATAATACTGCTCCTATGTACAAGAATATAACTACTATAATACTGCTCCTATGTACAAGAATATAACTACTATAATACTGCTCCTATGTACAAGAATATAACTACTATAATACTGCTCCTATGTACAAGAATATAACTACTATAATACTGCTCCTATGTACAGGAATATAACTACTATAATACTGCTCCTATGTACAAGAATATAACTACTATAATACTGCTCCTATGTACAAGAATATAACTACTATAATACTGCTCCTATGTACAAGAATATAACTACTATAATACTGCTCCTATGTACAAGAATATAACTACTATAATACTGCCTCCTATGTACAAGAATATAACTACTATAATACTGCTCCTATGTACAAGAATATAACTACTATAATACTGCTCCTATGTACAAGAATATAACTACTATAATACTGCTCCTATGTACAAGAATATAACTACTATAATATTGCTCTTATGTACAAGAATATAACTACTATAATACTGCTCCTATGTACAAGAATAGAACTACTATAATACTGCTCCTATGTACAAGAATATAACTACTATAATACTGCTCCTATGTACAAGAATATAACTTCTATAATACTGCTCCTATGTACAAGAATATAACTACTATAATACTGCTCCTATGTACAAGAATATAACTACTATAATACTGCCTCCTATGTACAGGAATATAACTACTATAATACTGCTCCTATGTACAAGAATATAACTACTATAATACTGCTCCTATGTACAAGAATATGATTACTATAAAACTTCAGAGCTGCACTCACTATTCTGCTGGTGCAGTCACTGTGTACATGTTACATTGCTAATCCTGTACTGATCCTGAGGTACATCCTGTATTATACTCCAGAGCTGCACTCACTATTCTGCAGGTGCAGTCACTGTGTACACACATTACATTACTTATCCTGTACTGATCCTGAGTTACATCCTGTATTATACGCCAGAGCTGCACTCACTATTCTGCTGGTGCAGTCACTGTGTACATACATAACTTATCCTGTACTGATCCTGAGTTACATCCTGTATTATACTCCAGAGCTGCACTCACTATTCTGCTGGTGCAGTCACTATGAACATACATTACTTATCCTGTACTGATCCTGAGTTACATCCTGTATTATACTCCAGAGCTGCACTCACTATTCTGCTGGTGCAGTCACTTTAAGAGTAAAGCAAAAGGAGAAGGAGCTGAGCAGATTATATATACAGAGAACCTGTCACCATGTAATCTGCAGGCAGCGTGTTATAGAGCAGGAGGAGCTGAGCAGATTATATATAAAGAGAACCTGTCACCATGTAATCTGCAGGCAGCGTGTTATAGAGCAGGAGGAGCTGAGCAGATTATATATAAAGAGAACCTGTCACCGTGTAATCTGCAGGCAGTGTGTTATAGAGCAGAAGGAGCTGAGCAGATTATATATAAAGAGGACCTGTCACCATGTAATCTGCAGGCAGTGTGTTATAGAGCAGGAGGAGCTGAGCAGATTATATATAAAGAGAACCTGTCACCATGTAATCTGCAGGCAGCATGTTATAGAGCAGGAGGAGCTGAGCAGATTATATATAAAGAGAACCTGTCACCGTGTAATCTGCAGGCAGCGTGTTATAGAGCAGGAGGAGCTGAGCAGATTATATATAGAGAACCTGTCACCATGTAATCTGCAGGCAGCGTGTTATAGAGCAGGAGGAGCTGAGCAGATTATATATAAAGAGAACCTGTCACCATGTAATCTGCAGGCAGCGTGTTATAGAGCAGGAGGAGCTGAGCAGATTATATATAAAGAGAACCTGTCACCATGTAATCTGCAGGCAGTGTGTTATAGAGCAGGAGGAGCTGAGCAGATTATATATACAGAGAACCTGTCACCATGTAATCTGCAGGCAGCGTGTTATAGAGCAGGAGGAGCTGAGCAGATTATATATAAAGAGATCCTGTCACCGTGTAATCTGCAGGCAGCGTGTTATAGAGCAGGAGGAGCTGAGCAGATTATATATACAGAGAACCTGTCACCATGTAATCTGCAGGCAGCATGTTATAGAGCAGGAGGAGCTGAGCAGATTATATATAGAGAGAACCTGTCACCATGTAATCTGCAGGCAGTGTGTTATAGAGCAGGAGGAGCTGAGCAGATTATATATAAAGAGAACCTGTCACCGTGTAATCTGCAGGCAGCGTGTTATAGAGCAGGAGGAGCTGAGCAGATTATATATAAAGAGAACCTGTCACCATGTAATCTGCAGGCAGCGTGTTATAGAGCAGAAGGAGCTGAGCAGATTATATATATAGAGAACCTGTCACCATGTAATCTGCAGGCAGCGTGTTATAGAGCAGAAGGAGCTGAGCAGATTATATATAAAGAGAACTTGTCACCATGTAATCTGCAGGCAGCGTGTTATAGAGCAGGAGGAGCTGAGCAGATTATATGTAAAGAGAACCTGTCAACATGTAATCTGCAGGCAGCGTGTTATAGAGCAGAAGGAGCTGAGCAGATTATATATAGAAAGAACCTGTCACCATGTAATCTGCAGGCAGCGTATTATAGAGCAGGAGGAGCTGAGCAGATTATATATACACAGAACCTGTCACCATGTAATCTGTAGGCAGCGTATTATAGAGCAGAAGGAGCTGAGCAGATTATATATACAGAGAACCTGTCACCATGTAATCTGCAGGAAGCGTGTTATAGAGCAGGAGGAGCTGAGCAGATTATATATAGAAAGAACCTGTCACCATGTAATCTGCAGGCAGCGTATTATAGAGCAGGAGGAGCTGAGCAGATTATATATACACAGAACCTGTCACCATGTAATCTGCTGGCAGCGTGTTATAGAGCAGGAGGAGCTGAGCAGATTATATATAAAGAGAACCTGTCACCATGTAATCTGCAGGCAGCGTGTTATAGAGCAGGAGGAGCTGAGCAGATTATATATAAAGAGAACCTGTCACCATGTAATCTGCAGGCAGTGTGTTATAGAGCAGGAGGAGCTGAGCAGATTATATATACAGAGAACCTGTCACCATGTAATCTGCAGGCAGTGTGTTATAGAGCAGGAGGAGCTGAGCAGATTATATATACAGAGAACCTGTCACCATGTAATCTGCAGGCAGCGTGTTATAGAGCAGGAGGAGCTGAGCAGATTATATATAAGAGAACCTGTCACCGTGTAATCTGCAGGCAGCGTGTTATAGAGCAGGAGGAGCTGAGCAGATTATATATAAAGAGAACCTGTCACCATGTAATCTGCAGGCAGCGTGTTATAGAGCAGGAGGAGCTGAGCAGATTATATATAAAGAGAACCTGTCACCATGTAATCTGCAGGCAGCGTGTTATAGAGCAGGAGGAGCTGAGCAGATTATATATAAAGAGAACCTGTCACCGTGTAATCTGCAGGCAGCGTGTTATAGAGCAGGAGGAGCTGAGCAGATTATATATAAAGAGAACCTGTCACCATGTAATCTGCAGGCAGTGTGTTATAGAGCAGGAGGAGCTGAGCAGATTATATATAAAGAGAACCTGTCACCATGTAATCTGCAGGCAGCGTGTTATAGAGCAGGAGGAGCTGAGCAGATTATATATACAGAGAACCTGTCACCATGTAATCTGCAGGCAGCGTGTTATAGAGCAGGAGGAGCTGAGCAGATTATATATACAGAGAACCTGTCACCATGTAATCTGCAGGCAGTGTGTTATAGAGCAGGAGGAGCTGAGCAGATTATATATAAAGAGAACCTGTCACCATGTAATCTGCAGGCAGCGTGTTATAGAGCAGGAGGAGCTGAGCAGATTATATATAAAGAGAACCTGTCACCGTGTAATCTGCAGGCAGTGTGTTATAGAGCAGGAGGAGCTGAGCAGATTATATATAAAGAGAACCTGTCACCATGTAATCTGCAGGCAGTGTGTTATAGAGCAGGAGGAGCTGAGCAGATTATATATAAAGAGAACCTGTCACCGTGTAATCTGCAGGCAGTGTGTTATAGAGCAGGAGGAGCTGAGCAGATTATATATAAAGAGAACCTGTCACCATGTAATCTGCAGGCAGCGTGTTATAGAGCAGGAGGAGCTGAGCAGATTATATATAAAGAGAACCTGTCACCGTGTAATCTTGCAGGCAGTGTGTTATAGAGCAGGAGGAGCTGAGCAGATTATATATAAAGAGAACCTGTCACCCTGTAATCTGCAGGCAGCGTGTTATAGAGCAGGAGGAGCTGAGCAGATTATATATAAAGAGAACCTGTCACCCTGTAATCTGCAGGCAGCGTGTTATAGAGCAGGAGGAGCTGAGCAGATTATATATAAAGAGAACCTGTCACCGTGTAATCTGCAGGCAGTGTGTTATAGAGCAGGAGGAGCTGAGCAGATTATATATAAAGAGAACCTGTCACCATGTAATCTGCAGGCAGTGTGTTATAGAGCAGGAGGAGCTGAGCAGATTATATATAAAGAGAACCTGTCACCATGTAATCTGCAGGCAGCGTGTTATAGAGCAGGAGGAGCTGAGCAGATTATATATAAAGAGAACCTGTCACCATGTAATCTGCAGGCAGCGTGTTATAGAGCAGGAGGAGCTGAGCAGATTATATATACAGAGAACCTGTCACCATGTAATCTGCAGGCAGCGTGTTATAGAGCAGGAGGAGCTGAGCAGATTATATATAAAGAGAACCTGTCACCGTGTAATCTGCAGGCAGCGTGTTATAGAGCAGGAGGAGCTGAGCAGAATATATAAAGAGAACCTGTCACCGTGTAATCTGCAGGCAGCGTGTTATAGAGCAGAAGGAGCTGAGCAGATTATATATAAAGAGAACCTGTCACCATGTAATCTGCAGGCAGCGTGTTATAGAGCAGGAGGAGCTGAGCAGATTATATATACAGAACCTGTCACCGTGTAATCTGCAGACAGCGTGTTATAGAGCAGGAGGAGCTGAGCAGATTATATATACAGAGAACCTGTCACCATGTAATCTGCAGGCAGTGTGTTATAGAGCAGGAGGAGCTGAGCAGATTATATATACAGAGAACCTGTCACCATGTAATCTGCAGGCAGTGTGTTATAGAGCAGGAGGAGCTGAGCAGATTATATATAGAGAGAACCTGTCACCATGTAATCTGCAGGCAGCGTGTTATAGAGCAGGAGGAGCTGAGCAGATTATATATAAAGAGAACCTGTCACCGTGTAATCTGCAGGCAGTGTGTTATAGAGCAGGAGGAGCTGAGCAGATTATATATAAAGAGAACCTGTCACCCTGTAATCTGCAGGCAGCGTGTTATAGAGCAGGAGGAGCTGAGCAGATTATATATAAAGAGAACCTGTCACCGTGTAATCTTGCAGGCAGTGTGTTATAGAGCAGGAGGAGCTGAGCAGATTATATATAAAGAGAACCTGTCACCCTGTAATCTGCAGGCAGCGTGTTATAGAGCAGGAGGAGCTGAGCAGATTATATATAAAGAGAACCTGTCACCGTGTATCTTGCAGGCAGTGTGTTATAGAGCAGGAGGAGCTGAGCAGATTATATATAAAGAGAACCTGTCACCCTGTAATCTGCAGGCAGCGTGTTATAGAGCAGGAGGAGCTGAGCAGATTATATATAAAGAGAACCTGTCACCGTGTATCTTGCAGGCAGTGTGTTATAGAGCAGGAGGAGCTGAGCAGATTATATATAAAGAGAACCTGTCACCATGTAATCTGCAGGCAGCGTGTTATAGAGCAGGAGGAGCTGAGCAGATTATATATAAAGAGAACCTGTCACCATGTAATCTGCAGGCAGCGTGTTATAGAGCAGGAGGAGCTGAGCAGATTATATATAAAGAGAACCTGTCACCATGTAATCTGCAGGCAGTGTGTTATAGAGCAGGAGGAGCTGAGCAGATTATATATACAGAGAACCTGTCACCATGTAATCTGCAGGCAGCGTGTTATAGAGCAGGAGGAGCTGAGCAGATTATATATAAAGAGAACCTGTCACTATGTAATCTGCAGGCAGCGTGTTATAGAGCAGGAGGAGCTGAGCAGATTATATATACACAGAACGGCACTGGGAGTCCTCTGGGCGTTCTGTCAGACATAGCTCAGCCCGGTGAGTGTTACCTAAAGTGAGTTTTATGGTAATAAAACTGATGAATTGATGAATCTGATAATCCAGAAATTCAGATTTAAATTACTCGCTGAAACAGATTTCCATAAATGCAGAGATTCACACGTAATATTCTGAGCATTGAAGTTCCTGAATCAGGATTCCTGGAAATCACATTTCATAATTTGCGCACATTTCAGGTATATATTATTTCCGGTGTTCGGTGTGAGCCCCCGCCTCATCAGTAATTCGCTGCGTCGCTCAGTGTCCTCTTTCATTACCATCTCCTTAGTAAGTCTTCCCGTTTCGGACCATACACCCCCTCCCCATACATTGCCCCCCTCCCCCACTTTTGGCAGCACTCCGCCTGACAGCATCAGCTGCCGCGTCTTCGCAGCTCCTAATATTGAAGTCCCAACATCTGTGTCTGACTGCGAGCTGCCGTGAAATGAAATGCGTGGTGTTAATGGGCGCCTGATGCGGAATCAATAAATAACGTATCGCGCTGATTGTAACGGAACGATCGGAGGATTTCTATTGTCAGCCGCGATAAGTAATCAGCTCATTTATACTCCATTAAATTAATTACAGCGACGCTTCTGTTCATCCATCAGCGGTGGAGGAACGTGGGACATCTGGATCCTCTGTATTAGGGAGACTCAGCCACATTAGTGACGGCGCCGGCGGATGGAATGTGGGGGGCGACCGTCACTCGTCCACATCAACACTTCAATCAGGAGCCGCGTCTTTCTGCAATGAAGCACTCTTAATTTGGCGTCCGCCATATATAAAACGCTGCGGGGCGAAGCCTGCGTCATCCGTCAATCAGGAGCAAACCCCAAACGGAGGATGATGTGTGAGTGAGAGAATCCGGCCGCCATGAACAGTCTCCACAGCAGCACAGAGGATTTCAGGAGAAGAGTGTGCTGATCCTGTAGAGGTCACAGTATGAGAGTTACATAGTGGAAGAAGCAGGGTTGCAGCAGCACAGAGGATTTCAGGAGAGGAGTGTGCAGATCCTGTGGAGGTCAAAGGCTGAGAGTTACATAGAGGAAGTAGCAGGGTCCCAGCAGCACAGAGGATTTCAGGAGAGGAGTGCGCTGATCCTGTGGAGGTCACAGGGTGAGAGTTACATAGAGGAAGTAGCAGGGTCTTCCCAGCAGCACAGAGGATTTCAGGAGAGAAGTGTGCTGATATTGCGGAGGTCACAGGCTGAGAGTTACATAGTGGGAGGAGCAGGGTCCCAGCAGCACAGAGGATTTCAGGAGAGAAGTGCGCTGATCTTGTGGAGTTCACAGGGTGAGAGTTACATAGAGGAAGGAGCAGGGTCTTCCCAGCAGCACAGAGGATTTCAGGAGAGGAGTGCGCTGATCTTGTGGAGTTCACAGGGTGCGAGTTACATAGTAGAAGGAGCAGGGTCACCAGCAGCACAGAGGATTTCAGGAGAGGAGTGCGCTGATCCTGTGGAGGTCACAGGGTGAGAGTTACATAGTGGAAGGAGCAGGGTCCCAGCAGCACAGAGGATTTCAGGAGAGGAGTGTGCTGATCCTATGGAGTTCACAGGCTGAGAGTTACATAGTGGAAGGAGCAGGGTCCCAGCAGCACAGAGGATTTCAGGAGAGGAGTGCGCTGATCCTGTGGAGGTCACAGGCTGAGAGTTACATAGAGGAAGGAGGAGGGTCTTCCCAGCAGCACAGAGGATTTCAGGAAAGGAGTGTGCTGATCCTGTGGAGGTCACAGGAGGACAGTTACATAGTGGGAGGAGCAGTGTCCCAGCAGCACAGAGGATTTCAGGAGAGGAGTGTGCAGATCCTGTGGAGGTCACAGGCTGAGAGTTACATAGAGGAAGGAGCAGGGTCTTCCCAGCAGCACAGAGGATTTCAGGAGAGGAGTGCGCTGATCCTGTGGAGGTCACAGGATGGGAGTTACAGAGTGGAAGGAGCAGTGTCCCAGTAGTACAGAGGATTTCAGGAGAGGAGTGCGCTGATCCTGTGGAGGTCACAGGATGAGAGTTACATAGTGGGAGGAGCAGGGTCCCAGCAGCACAGAGGATTTCAGGAGAGGAGTGTGCAGATCCTGTGGAGGTCACAGGCTGAGAGTTACATAGAGGAAGGAGCAGGGTCTTCCCAGCAGCACAGAGGATTTCAGGAGAGGAGTGCGCTGATCCTGTGGAGGTCACAGGATGGGAGTTACAGAGTGGAAGGAGCAGTGTCCCAGTAGTACAGAGGATTTCAGGAGAGGAGTGCGCTGATCCTGTGGAGGTCACAGGATGAGAGTTACATAGTGGGAGGAGCAGGGTCCCAGCAGCACAGAGGATTTCAGGAGAGGAGTGCGCTGATCCTCTGGAGGTCACAGGCTGAGAGTTACATAGTGGAAGGAGCAGGGTCCCAGCAGCACAGAGGATTTCAGGAGAGGAGTGCGCTGATCCTGTGGAGGTCACAGGCTGAGAGTTACATAGTGGGAGGAGCAGGGTCCCAGCAGCACAGAGGATTTCAGGAGAGGAGTGCGCTGATCTTGTGGAGGTCACAGACTGAGAGTTACATAGTGGAAAAAGTCTCAAGCAAAGTATGTTAGATAAGTTTGCTGGTCTTGAAGTAGCCAGAAGGTTTGTCTATTGCTATGGTTTTATCTCTTCTATGATAAATCTACACGGCTGTGATGGTTTTCCGGTCTTTACGCTCCTGTTTTCTGTGATTACACGGATTACATACATGTGCAGAACATATTCATGAATTTTCAGTATCTTCTCAGTATGAAAATTAAAGTAATAGATCTCTGTTCATACCGCCACCCAGTGGCCACTTCTCGTACTGCACATTTATATACCTTGTAACATGTGCGGAACGGAAAGATGATCACATTAATAAAGATTAAAGCCTCATTCACACGTCAGTGTTTGGTCAGTGATTTCCATCAGTGATTGTGAGCCACAACCAGAATTGGACCCTCCATAAACATGAGGTATAAGGGGAAGATCTGCTCCTTTTTCGGGTTTATAGCCGCACCTGGCTTTGGCTCAAAATCACTGATGGAAATCACTGACCGAACACTGACGTATGAATAAGGCATAACCTGGTCAGCAAAAAATACAGTAACATATGAAAAAGCAGTGATAGATGTGATACACCTGTCATACCGTGCCTGCGGCAAAAACTAAAACTGCGCCCCCCCCCCCACATGCTAATTTCTTAACCTAGCCCCTTTGCCACAATGAACGCGCTGCCCATGGCCCTTACGCTGCCCCCTCTTGCCCCTTCCTGGTGCTGCCTGAGGCGATCGCCTCTCCTGGCCTCCTTGGGGGTGCACGCCTGCACAGGAGGCAGCTTCCCCGGTATTTGGGGACAGTGGAAATAGTCCGAAAAAAATAAATAAAAGAAAATAAGAAAAATAAAAAAAAATTAATAAAATGCAAACAAAATAAAAAGGAAACAGTGCAAAAAAAAAGTGTCCCCCAACGTTTTATGACCTCTTGGTGGACATATTATGTGGCGAAATAATCTTTTAAAAAAATAAGTAATAAAACAATTATAAAAAATTATTAAAATAAAATAAAATGTAAACAGTTCAATTAACAAAAAAAAAGGGTCCGTGTCCCCCAAAGGTATTTTTATGACCTCTTGAGGGAAAAATTATGTATCAGAAATGTTTTAAAAAATTAAGTAAAAAAAAAGAAAAAGTAATAAAATACATAAAAGAAAAAACACACCAAACAAAACCGTCACCATTGTCGCCCCATTCACGTGAAACTATACATATTATATAACAAAGCGACCGACACAAAATAGGAAAGTAATTATAATAATAATATATTTCGGTGTCAGTTTGTATATTTATAGAATAAGGAGCTAGAGTTACAAAAAAATTACGTTAAAAAGCGATTTGTCGAGTTTCTCCCAAATAAAATGATAAAATATATTAGAAAGCCCAATGTGTCACATCACAAAAATGCTGCAAAAATTATTAGTCCCAAAAATAAAAATGTTACCACTGTTTGAACCACTTTGCGCTAATTCACAAAAAAGTAGCATTTAGGCCTTTGCAGGCCTGGTCATTGAAGGGTTAACCAATACGCACTTTCTCCGTTAGTAAGGTAAAGGGCTTACTTATGGGTTATTACAGGGCGCCTGTAACTGGGGGCAGGAGGCGGTAATAACCAGTGAGCGCCGTCCTCCGCAGTGAAGGAAAGAGCTAATTTATGAAAAGGAGGCAGAATGGAAGGAAAAGTCGCCACTTTTCCGGTAAAAATGAGTTCTTGCAGCATGGCCTTTAGAAAATTCCTTCTCCGGTCCTCTGTGCCGCCCCCGCTGTCTCCATCTTCTGGTCCCTGCGCTCTTTACACCTGCACCATTCCAGCTAATGCCTGGCTTCAGAGGTGACAGGCTGCTGGTTTTTCCCCAGGAAATTCCTTTAAGCCCTGGTTACACTGAGCGGACAATTACTGGGAGCAGGTCTTCAGAGCAGCGCTCATCCCTGATAATGGCCGGCGTAATCGCTCGTTTGTCGGCTGATCTGCATATGTTATCAGGATGTTCAATAATCATCAGCACATCTCCCTGTGCTACCGATACCGAGGGAAGTGTGGGAGGAATGACTGTGCTGGTGATCATTCCTTCCCATTCATTGTGCATTGGCCTCTGTAATAGGACGATGTAAACGAGCGCACATCAACGTTTTTTTTTTTCCTCTGGAGCCCCGTAAATAGAGCGATTTAACAATGCGGCCCTCAGACCAAAAAAGGTTGTGCACGCCTGCTCTAGAGGAAAGAAGGTTTCTACAACAACATAGAAGGGGACTCTTTACGCTGGGTTCAGACCTGAGCGTTTCTGAGACGCGTGTTTTCCGCGCATTTTGTCGCGCGTTTTTGGCAATAGTAAACGCGCGTTTTACGCGCGTTTGTGTGATTGACTGCAGTGTTGTTCAATGACAAAATATCCCTGTCTATATGAAGTTTGGCGAATCAGAGTGCATTGCTGGTGTTGCAAATTCATGAACGCGCGTTCGAACGCGCGTTTTCAGTGTAAAAAACGCGCAAAATACAAGCGATGCGTGTTCTCATTGAAGTTTATGGGCTCAAACACGCGACAAACGCTCCAAAAAAAGCTCAAGTAGTTGTTTATGCATCGGGCATTTTTCACCGAGTTCGAATGCGCTGTAAAACGCGAAAATGTGAACCAGTCCCATAGGGAAGCGTTGGTTTGCATCAGTTATGCGTTTTACAGCGCGTTCGAACGCACTGTAAAACGCGCAAGTGTGAAATGAGGGTTACTGTAAGAGCAGTGAGACTATGGACTCTTTACTGTAAGAGCAGTGAGACTATGGACTCTTTACTGTAAGAGCAGTGAGACTATGGACTCTTTACTGTAAGAGCAGTGTGACTATGGACTCTTTACTGTAAGAGCAGTGAGACTATGGACTCTTTACTGTAAGAGCAGTGAGACTATGTACTCTCTACTGTAAGAGCAGTGAGACTATGGACTCTATACTGTAAGAGCAGTGAGACTATGGACTCTTTACTGTAAGAGCAGTGAGACTATGGACTCTTTACTGTAAGAGCAGTGAGACTATGGACTCTTTACTGTAAGAGCAGTGAGACTATGGACTCTTTACTGTAAGAGCAGTGAGACTATAGACTCTATACTGTAAGAGCAGTGAGACTATGGACTCTTTACTGTAAGAGCAGTGAGACTATTGACTCTTTACTGTAAGAGCAGTGAGACTATGGACTCTTTACTGTAAGAGCAGTGAGACTATGGACTCTTTACTGTAAGAGCAGTGAGACTATGGACTCTTTACTGTAAGAGCAGTGAGACTATGGACTCTATACTGTAAGAGCAGTGAGACTATGGACTCTATACTATAAGAGCAGTGAGACTATGGACTCTATACTGTAAGAGCAGTGAGACTATGGACTCTTTACTGTAAGAGCAGTAGACACTATGGACTCTTTACTGTAAGAGCAGTGAGACTATGGACTCTTTACTGTAAGAGCAGTGAGACTATGGACTCTATACTGTAAGAGCAGTGAGACTATGGACTCTATACTGTAAGAGCAGTGAGACTATGGACTCTATACTGTAAGAGCAGTGACACTATGGACTCTTTACTGTAAGAGCAGTGAGACTATGGACTCTTTACTGTAAGAGCAGTGAGACTATGGACTCTTTACTGTAAGAGCAGTGAGACTATGGACTCTATACTGTAAGAGCAGTGAGACTATGGACTCTCTAACTGTAAGAGCAGTGAGACTATGGACTCTATACTGTAAGAGCAGTGAGACTATGGACTCTTTACTGTAAGAGCAGTGAGACTATGGACTCTTTACTGTAAGAGCAGTGAGACTACGGACTCTTTACTGTAAGAGCAGTGAGACTATGGACTCTTTACTGTAAGAGCAGTGAGACTATGGACTCTTTACTGTAAGAGCAGTGAGACTATGGACTCTTTACTGTAAGAGCAGTGAGACTATGGACTCTTTACTGTAAGAGCAGTGAGACTATGGACTCTTTACTGTAAGAGCAGTGAGACTATTGACTCTTTACTGTAAGAGCAGTGAGACTATGGACTCTTTACTGTAAGAGCAGTGAGACTATGGACTCTGTACTGTAAGAGCAGTGAGACTATGGACTCTTTACTGTAAGAGCAGTGAGACTATGGACTCCTTACTGTAAGAGCAGTGAGACTATGGACTCTTTACTGTAAGAGCAGTGAGACTATGGACTCTTTACTGTAAGAGCAGTGAGACTATGGACTCTTTACTGTAATGAGCAGTGAGACTATGGACTATTTACTGTAAGAGCAGTGAGACTATGGACTCTTTACTGTAAGAGCAGTGAGACTATGGACTCTTTACTGTAAGAGCAGTGAGACTATGGACTCTTTACTGTAAGAGCAGTGAGACCATGGACTCTATACTGCAAGAGCAGTGAGACTATGGACTCTTTACTGTAAGAGCAGTGAGACTATGGACTCTATTACTGTAAGAGCAGTGAGACTATGGACTCTTTACTGTAAGAGCAGTGAGACTATGGACTCTATACTGTAAGAGCAGTGAGACTATGGACTCTTTACTGTAAGAGCAGTGAGACTATGGACTCTATACTGTAAGAGCAGTGAGACTATGGACTCTTTACTGTAAGAGCAGTGAGACTATAGACTCTTTACTGTAAGAGCAGTGAGACTATGGACTCTATACTGTAAGAGCAGTGAGACTATGGACTCTTTACTGTAAGAGCAGTGAGACTATGGACTCTTTACTGTAAGAGCAGTGAGACTATGGACTCTTTACTGTAAGAGCAGTGAGACTATGGACTCTTTACTGTAAGAGCAGTGAGACTATGGACTCTTTACTGTAAGAGCAGTGAGACTATGGACTCTTTACTGTAAGAGCAGTGAGACTATGGACTCTTTACTGTAAGAGCAGTGAGACTATGGACTCTATACTGTAAGAGCAGTGAGACTATGGACTCTATACTGTAAGAGCAGTGAGACTATGGACTCTTTACTGTAAGAGCAGTGAGACTATGGACTCTTTACTGTAAGAGCAGTAGAGACTATGGACTCTTTACTGTAAGAGCAGTGAGACTATGGACTCTATACTGTAAGAGCAGTGAGACTATGGACTCTATACTGTAAGAGCAGTGAGACTATGGACTCTTTACTGTAAGAGCAGTGAGACTATGGACTCTATACTGTAAAAGCAGTGAGACTATGGACTCTTTACTGTAAGAGCAGTGAGACTATGGACTCTTTACTGTAAGAGCAGTGAGACTATGGACTCTATACTGTAAGAGCAGTGAGACTATGGACTCTTTACTGTAAGAGCAGTGAGACTATGGACTCTTTACTGTAAGAGCAGTGAGACTATGGACTCTATACTGTAAGAGCAGTGAGACTATGGACTCTTTACTGTAAGAGCAGTGAGACTATGGACTCTTTACTGTAAGAGCAGTGAGACTATGGACTCTTTACTGTAAGAGCAGTGAGACTATGGACTCTGTACTGTAAGAGCAGTGAGACTATGGACTCTATACTGTAAGAGCAGTGAGACTATGGACTCTATACTGTAAGAGCAGTGAGACTATGGACTCTATACTGTAAGAGCAGTGAGACTATGGACTCTTTACTGTAAGAGCAGTGAGACTATGGACTCTTTACTGTAAGAGCAGTGAGACTATGGACTCTTTACTGTAAGAGCAGTGAGACTATGGACTCTTTACTGTAAGAGCAGTGAGACTATGGACTCTTTACTGTAAGAAGCAGTGAGACTATGGACTCTATACTGTAAGAGCAGTGAGACTATGGACTCTATACTGTAAGAGCAGTGAGACTATGGACTCTTTACTGTAAGAGCAGTGAGACTATGGACTCTTTACTGTAAGAGCAGTGAGACTATGGACTCTTTACTGTAAGAGCAGTGAGACTATGGACTCTTTACTGTAAGAGCAGTGAGACTATGGACTCTTTACTGTAAGAGCAGTGAGACTATGGACTCTATACTGTAAGAGCAGTGAGACTATGGACTCTATACTGTAAGAGCAGTGAGACTATGGACTCTATACTGTAAGAGCAGTGAGACTATGGACTCTTTACTGTAAGAGCAGTGAGACTATGGACTCTATACTGTAAGAGCAGTGAGACTATGGACTCTATACTGTAAGAGCAGTGAGACTATGGACTCTTTACTGTAAGAGCAGTGAGACTATGGACTCTATACTGTAAGAGCAGTGAGACTATGGACTCTATACTGTAAGAGCAGTGAGACTATGGACTCTTTACTGTAAGAGCAGTGAGACTATGGACTCTTTACTGTAAGAGCAGTGAGACTATGGACTCTTTACTGTAAGAGCAGTGAGACTATGGACTCTTTACTGTAAGAGCAGTGAGACTATGGACTCTTTACTGTAAGAGCAGTGAGACTATGGACTCTTTACTGTAAGAGCAGTGAGACTATGGACTCTATACTGTAAGAGCAGTGAGACTATGGACTCTTTACTGTAAGAGCAGTGAGACTATGGACTCTGTACTGTAAGAGCAGTGAGACTATGGACTCTTTACTGTAAGAGCAGTGAGACTATGGACTCTTTACTGTAAGAGCAGTGAGACTATGGACTCTATACTGTAAGAGCAGTGAGACTATGGACTCTTTACTGTAAGAGCAGTGAGACTATGGACTCTTTACTGTAAGAGCAGTGAGACTATGGACTCTTTACTGTAAGAGCAGTGAGACTATGGACTCTTTACTGTAAGAGCAGTGAGACTATGGACTCTTTACTGTAAGAGCAGTGAGACTATGGACTCTTTACTGTAAGAGCAGTGAGACTATGGACTCTATACTGTAAGAGCAGTGAGACTATGGACTCTTTACTGTAAGAGCAGTGAGACTATGGACTCTTTACTGTAAGAGCAGTGAGACTATGGACTCTATACTGTAAGAGCAGTGAGACTATGGACTCTTTACTGTAAGAGCAGTGAGACTATGGACTCTTTACTGTAAGAGCAGTGAGACTATGGACTCTTTACTGTAAGAGCAGTGAGACTATGGACTCTTTACTGTAAGAGCAGTGAGACTATGGACTCTTTACTGTAAGAGCAGTGAGACTATGGACTCTTTACTGTAAGAGCAGTGAGACTATGGACTCTTTACTGTAGAAACAGTGAGACTATGGACTCTTTACTGTAAGAGCAGTGAGACTATGGACTCTATACTGTAAGAGCAGTGAGACTATGGACTCTTTACTGTAAGAGCAGTGAGACTATGGACTCTTTACTGTAAGAGCAGTGAGACTATGGACTCTATACTGTAAGAGCAGTGAGACTATGGACTCTTTACTGTAAGAGCAGTGAGACTATGGACTCTTTACTGTAAGAGCAGTGAGACTATGGACTCTATACTGTAAGAGCAGTGAGACTATGGACTCTATACTGTAAGAGCAGTGAGACTATGGACTCTTTACTGTAAGAGCAGTGAGACTATGGACTCTTTACTGTAAGAGCAGTGAGACTATGGACTCTTTACTGTAAGAGCAGTGAGACTATGGACTCTTTACTGTAAGAGCAGTGAGACTATGGACTCTATACTGTAAGAGCAGTGAGACTATGGACTCTTTACTGTAAGAGCAGTGAGACTATGGACTCTTTACTGTAAGAGCAGTGAGACTATGGACTCTTTACTGTAAGAGCAGTGAGACTATGGACTCTTTACTGTAAGAGCAGTGAGACTATGGACTCTTTACTGTAAGAGCAGTGAGACTATGGACTCTTTACTGTAAGAGCAGTGAGACTATGGACTCTTTACTGTAAGAGCAGTGAGACTATGGACTCTTTACTGTAAGAGCAGTGAGACTATGGACTCTATACTGTAAGAGCAGTGAGACTATGGACTCTTTACTGTAAGAGCAGTGAGACTATGGACTCTTTACTGTAAGAGCAGTGAGACTATGGACTCTTTACTGTAAGAGCAGTGAGACTATGGACTCTATACTGTAAGAGCAGTGAGACTATGGACTCTTTACTGTAAGAGCAGTGAGACTATGGACTCTTTACTGTAAGAGCAGTGAGACTATGGACTCTTTACTGTAAGAGCAGTGAGACTATGGACTCTTTACTGTAAGAGCAGTGAGACTATGGACTCTATACTGTAAGAGCAGTGAGACTATGGACTCTATACTGTAAGAGCAGTGAGACTATGGACTCTATACTGTAAGAGCAGTGAGACTATGGACTCTTTACTGTAAGAGCAGTGAGACTATGGACTCTATACTGTAAGAGCAGTGAGACTATGGACTCTATACTGTAAGAGCAGTGAGACTATGGACTCTATACTGTAAGAGCAGTGAGACTATGGACTCTTTACTGTAAGAGCAGTGAGACTATGGACTCTTTACTGTAAGAGCAGTGAGACTATGGACTCTATACTGTAAGAGCAGTGAGACTATGGACTCTTTACTGTAAGAGCAGTGAGACTATGGACTCTATACTGTAAGAGCAGTGAGACTATGGACTCTATACTGTAAGAGCAGTGAGACTATGGACTCTTTACTGTAAGAGCAGTGAGACTATGGACTCTTTACTGTAAGAGCAGTGAGACTATGGACTCTATACTGTAAGAGCAGTGAGACTATGGACTCTATACTGTAAGAGCAGTGAGACTATGGACTCTATACTGTAAGAGCAGTGAGACTATGGACTCTTTACTGTAAGAGCAGTGAGACTATGGACTCTATACTGTAAGAGCAGTGAGACTATGGACTCTATACTGTAAGAGCAGTGAGACTATGGACTCTATACTGTAAGAGCAGTGAGACTATGGACTCTTTACTGTAAGAGCAGTGAGACTATGGACTCTATACTGTAAGAGCAGTGAGACTATGGACTCTATACTGTAAGAGCAGTGAGACTATGGACTCTTTACTGTAAGAGCAGTGAGACTATGGACTCTTTACTGTAAGAGCAGTGAGACTATGGACTCTATACTGTAAGAGCAGTGAGACTATGGACTCTTTACTGTAAGAGCAGTGAGACTATGGACTCTTTACTGTAAGAGCAGTGAGACTATGGACTCTTTACTGTAAGAGCAGTGAGACTATGGACTCTATACTGTAAGAGCAGTGAGACTATGGACTCTTTACTGTAAGAGCAGTGAGACTATGGACTCTATACTGTAAGAGCAGTGAGACTATGGACTCTATACTGTAAGAGCAGTGAGACTATGGACTCTTTACTGTAAGAGCAGTGAGACTATGGACTCTATACTGTAAGAGCAGTGAGACTATGGACTCTTTACTGTAAGAGCAGTGAGACTATGGACTCTTTACTGTAAGAGCAGTGAGACTATGGACTCTATACTGTAAGAGCAGTGAGACTATGGACTCTTTACTGTAAGAGCAGTGAGACTATGGACTCTATACTGTAAGAGCAGTGAGACTATGGACTCTATACTGTAAGAGCAGTGAGACTATGGACTCTTTACTGTAAGAGCAGTGAGACTATGGACTCTTTACTGTAAGAGCAGTGAGACTATGGACTCTATACTGTAAGAGCAGTGAGACTATGGACTCTTTACTGTAAGAGCAGTGAGACTATGGACTCTTTACTGTAAGAGCAGTGAGACTATGGACTCTTTACTGTAAGAGCAGTGAGACTATGGACTCTATACTGTAAGAGCAGTGAGACTATGGACTCTATACTGTAAGAGCAGTGAGACTATGGACTCTATACTGTAAGAGCAGTGAGACTATGGACTCTTTACTGTAAGAGCAGTGAGACTATGGACTCTTTACTGTAAGAGCAGTGAGACTATGGACTCTTTACTGTAAGAGCAGTGAGACTATGGACTCTATACTGTAAGAGCAGTGAGACTATGGACTCTTTACTGTAAGAGCAGTGAGACTATGGACTCTTTACTGTAAGAGCAGTGAGACTATGGACTCTATACTGTAAGAGCAGTGAGACTATGGACTCTTTACTGTAAGAGCAGTGAGACTATGGACTCTTTACTGTAAGAGCAGTGAGACTATGGACTCTATACTGTAAGAGCAGTGAGACTATGGACTCTATACTGTAAGAGCAGTGAGACTATGGACTCTTTACTGTAAGAGCAGTGAGACTATGGACTCTTTACTGTAAGAGCAGTGAGACTATGGACTCTATACTGTAAGAGCAGTGAGACTATGGACTCTATACTGTAAGAGCAGTGAGACTATGGACTCTTTACTGTAAGAGCAGTGAGACTATGGACTCTATACTGTAAGAGCAGTGAGACTATGGACTCTATACTGTAAGAGCAGTGAGACTATGGACTCTTATACTGTAAGAGCAGTGAGACTATGGACTCTTTACTGTAAGAGCAGTGAGACTATGGACTCTTTACTGTAAGAGCAGTGAGACTATGGACTCTTTACTGTAAGAGCAGTGAGACTATGGACTCTTTACTGTAAGAGCAGTGAGACTATGGACTCTATACTGTAAGAGCAGTGAGACTATGGACTCTATACTGTAAGAGCAGTGAGACTATGGACTCTTTACTGTAAGAGCAGTGAGACTATGGACTCTATACTGTAAGAGCAGTGAGACTATGGACTCTTTACTGTAAGAGCAGTGAGACTATGGACTCTATACTGTAAGAGCAGTGAGACTATGGACTCTATACTGTAAGAGCAGTGAGACTATGGACTCTATACTGTAAGAGCAGTGAGACTATGGACTCTATACTGTAAGAGCAGTGAGACTATGGACTCTATACTGTAAGAGCAGTGAGACTATGGACTCTATACTGTAAGAGCAGTGAGACTATGGACTCTATACTGTAAGAGCAGTGAGACTATGGACTCTATACTGTAAGAGCAGTGAGACTATGGACTCTTTACTGTAAGAGCAGTGAGACTATGGACTCTTTACTGTAAGAGCAGTGAGACTATGGACTCTATACTGTAAGAGCAGTGAGACTATGGACTCTTTACTGTAAGAGCAGTGAGACTATGGACTCTTTACTGTAAAACAGTGAGACTATGGACTCTTTACTGTAAGAGCAGTGAGACTATGGACTCTATACTGTAAGAGCAGTGAGACTATGGACTCTATACTGTAAGAGCAGTGAGACTATGGACTCTATACTGTAAGAGCAGTGAGACTATGGACTCTTTACTGTAAGAGCAGTGAGACTATGGACTCTATACTGTAAGAGCAGTGAGACTATGGACTCTTTACTGTAAGAGCAGTGAGACTATGGACTCTATACTGTAAGAGCAGTGAGACTATGGACTCTTTACTGTAAGAGCAGTGAGACTATGGACTCTATACTGTAAGAGCAGTGAGACTATGGACTCTTTACTGTAAGAGCAGTGAGACTATGGACTCTTTACTGTAAGAGCAGTGAGACTATGGACTCTATACTGTAAGAGCAGTGAGACTATGGACTCTATACTGTAAGAGCAGTGAGACTATGGACTCTTTACTGTAAGAGCAGTGAGACTATGGACTCTTTACTGTAAGAGCAGTGAGACTATGGACTCTTTACTGTAAGAGCAGTGAGACTATGGACTCTATACTGTAAGAGCAGTGAGACTATGGACTCTATACTGTAAGAGCAGTGAGACTATGGACTCTATACTGTAAGAGCAGTGAGACTATGGACTCTATACTGTAAGAGCAGTGAGACTATGGACTCTATACTGTAAGAGCAGTGAGACTATGGACTCTTTACTGTAAGAGCAGTGAGACTATGGACTCTTTACTGTAAGAGCAGTGAGACTATGGACTCTATACTGTAAGAGCAGTGAGACTATGGACTCTTTACTGTAAGAGCAGTGAGACTATGGACTCTTTACTGTAAGAGCAGTGAGACTATGGACTCTTTACTGTAAGAGCAGTGAGACTATGGACTCTATACTGTAAGAGCAGTGAGACTATGGACTCTATACTGTAAGAGCAGTGAGACTATGGACTCTATACTGTAAGAGCAGTGAGACTATGGACTCTATACTGTAAGAGCAGTGAGACTATGGACTCTATACTGTAAGAGCAGTGAGACTATGGACTCTATACTGTAAGAGCAGTGAGACTATGGACTCTTTACTGTAAGAGCAGTGAGACTATGGACTCTTTACTGTAAGAACAGTGAGACTATGGACTCTATACTGTAAGAGCAGTGAGACTATGGACTCTATACTGTAAGAGCAGTGAGACTATGGACTCTATACTGTAAGAGCAGTGAGACTATGGACTCTTTACTGTAAGAGCAGTGAGACTATGGACTCTATACTGTAAGAGCAGTGAGACTATGGACTCTATACTGTAAGAGCAGTGAGACTATGGACTCTTTACTGTAAGAGCAGTGAGACTATGGACTCTATACTGTAAGAGCAGTGAGACTATGGACTCTTTACTGTAAGAGCAGTGAGACTATGGACTCTATACTGTAAGAGCAGTGAGACTATGGACTCTTTACTGTAAGAGCAGTGAGACTATGGACTCTTTACTGTAAGAGCAGTGAGACTATGGACTCTTTACTGTAAGAGCAGTGAGACTATGGACTCTTTACTGTAAGAGCAGTGAGACTATGGACTCTTTACTGTAAGAGCAGTGAGACTATGGACTCTATACTGTAAGAGCAGTGAGACTATGGACTCTATACTGTAAGAGCAGTGAGACTATGGACTCTATACTGTAAGAGCAGTGAGACTATGGACTCTTTACTGTAAGAGCAGTGAGACTATGGACTCTTTACTGTAAGAGCAGTGAGACTATGGACTCTTTACTGTAAGAGCAGTGAGACTATGGACTCTATACTGTAAGAGCAGTGAGACTATGGACTCTTTACTGTAAGAGCAGTGAGACTATGGACTCTTTACTGTAAGAGCAGTGAGACTATGGACTCTTTACTGTAAGAGCAGTGAGACTATGGACTCTATACTGTAAGAGCAGTGAGACTATGGACTCTATACTGTAAGAGCAGTGAGACTATGGACTCTTTACTGTAAGAGCAGTGAGACTATGGACTCTATACTGTAAGAGCAGTGAGACTATGGACTCTTTACTGTAAGAGCAGTGAGACTATGGACTCTTTACTGTAAGAGCAGTGAGACTATGGACTCTTTACTGTAAGAGCAGTGAGACTATGGACTCTTTACTGTAAGAGCAGTGAGACTATGGACTCTTTACTGTAAGAGCAGTGAGACTATGGACTCTTTACTGTAAGAGCAGTGAGACTATGGACTCTTTACTGTAAGAGCAGTGAGACTATGGACTCTATACTGTAAGAGCAGTGAGACTATGGACTCTTTACTGTAAGAGCAGTGAGACTATGGACTCTTTACTGTAAGAGCAGTGAGACTATGGACTCTATACTGTAAGAGCAGTGAGACTATGGACTCTATACTGTAAGAGCAGTGAGACTATGGACTCTATACTGTAAGAGCAGTGAGACTATGAAGACTGTACTGTAAGACTATGGGACTTCTATGTTACTATGTTATGTAAAGAACAGACGAGCTACACCCGGTCTGATTGTGTGCTCTTATACACCGGGACAAATCACTGCCATATGAACCACTTATAGGTCAGATTGTAGGATTTCCTCCACACAGGCAGCAGGTAGCATCAGAATGTAGTTCTTGGGCGTGTCCTTTTCCTGCAGGTGGTGTTCTGCTCACTTGGGTACAAGCATCTGGCACTGGTGGATGAATTTGGGAGGATATTCATGAAAGGTATGCAATCGCTTTGGACAACTGGGCACCGGGGACAAGATTGACAGAGCAGACCCCTTCCAGAGTAAAGCTGATGTCTGCGCCCTGACTCTGCTCATCTGCCCGTACTTGTGTCCTCTGCTGCTTCCCCTCTTTTTCCACCTTTTCTCCATCTGTCCTCCACCTCGCCTCTTCTTTATCTAGTCCTTACTTTTCCTCCATTCTCCTGCATCTCACATCTTTTCTCCACTTATCTTCCACCTATCCTCCATTCTCCCTCTATCCTCCTCCTGCCTCTGTTCTTCATCTGTCTCTCACCTGTCCGCCATTCTCCATCTATCCCTCATCTGGCCTCTGTTGCGCAGCTATCCTCCACCTCTTCCCCATCAATACTCCACTTGGCCTCTGACCTCCAACTATCCTCCATTTGTCCTCCCTTCCCACCTGTCCTCCTTCATCTTCTGTCTTCCATATATGCCCTCACCTGTCTTCTGTCCTCCAGTCTCCACCTGTCCTCTGTCTGCCTTCTGTCCTCCAGTCTCCACCTGTCCTCAACCTGTCTTCAGTCCTCCAGTCTCCACCTGTCCTCTGCCTGTCTTCTGTCCTCCAGTCTCCACCTGTCCTCTGCCTGTCTTCTGTCCTCCAGTCTCCACCTGTCCTCTGCCTGTCTTCTGTCCTCCAGTCTCCACCTGTCCTCTGCCTGTCTTCTGTCCTCCAGTCTCCACCTGTCCTCAACCTGTCTTCTAGTCCTCCAGTCTCCACCTGTCCTCTGCCTGTCTTCTGTCCTCCAGTCTCCACCTGTCCTCTGCCTGTCTTCTGTCCTCCAGTCTCCACCTGTCCTCTGCCTGTCTTCTGTCCTCCAGTCTCCACCTGTCCTCTGCCTGTCTTCTGTCCTCCAGTCTCCACCTGTCCTCTGCCTGTCTTCTGTCCTCCAGTCTCCACCTGTCCTCTGCCTGTCTTCTGTCCTCCAGTCTCCACCTGTCCTCTGCCTGTCTTCTGTCCTCCAGTCTCCACCTGTCCTCTGCCTGTCTTCTGTCCTCCAGTCTCCACCTGTCTTCTGTCCTCCAGTCACCACCTGTCCTCTGTCTGTCTTCTGTCCTCCAGTCTCCACCTGTCCTCTGTCTGTCTTCTGTCCTCCAGTCTCCACCTGTCCTCTGCCTGTCTTCTGTCCTCCAGTCTCCACCTGTCCTCTGCCTGTCTTCTGTCCTCCAGTCTCCAACTGTCCTCTGCCTGTCTTCTGTCCTCCAGTCTCCACCTGTCCTCTGCCTGTCTTCTGTCCTCCAGTCTCCACCTGTCCTCTGCCTGTCTTCTGTCCTCCAGTCTCCACCTGTCCTCTGCCTGTCTTCTGTCCTCCAGTCTCCACCTGTCCTCTGTCTGTCTTCTGTCCTCCAGTCTCCACCTGTCCTCTGCCTGTCTTCTGTCCTCCAGTCTCCACCTGTCCTCTGTCTGTCTTCTGTCCTCCAGTCTCCACCTGTCCTCTGCCTGTCTTCTGTCCTCCAGTCTCCACCTGTCCTCTGCTCTGTCTTCTGTCCTCCAGTCTCCACCTGTCCTCTGCCTGTCTTCTGTCCTCCAGTCTTCACCTATCCTCTGCCTGTCTTCTGTCCTCCAGTCTCCACCTGTCCTCTGTCTGTCTTCTGTCCTCCAGTCTCCACCTGTCCTCTGTCCTCCAGTCTCCACCTGTCCTCTGCCTGTCTTCTGTCCTCCAGTCTCCACCTGTCCTCTTTCTGTCTTCTGTCCTCCAGTCTCCACCTGTCCTCTGCCTGTCTTCTGTCCTCCAGTCTCCACCTGTCCTCTGCCTGTCTTCTGTCCTCCAGTCTCCACCTGTCCTCTGCCTGTCTTCTGTCCTCTAGTCTCCACCTGTCCCTGCCTGTCTTCTGTCCTCAGTCTCCACCTGTCCTCTGCCTGTCTTCTGTCCTCCAGTCTCCACCTGTCCTCTGCCTGTCTTCTGTCCTCCAGTCTCCACCTGTCCTCTGCCTGTCTTCTGTCCTCCAGTCTCCACCTGTCCTCTGCCTGTCTTCTGTCCTCCAGTCTCCACCTGTCCTCTGCCTGTCTTCTGTCCTCCAGTCTCCACCTGTCCTCTGCCTGTCTTCTGTCCTCCAGTCTCCACCTGTCCTCTGCCTGTCTTCTGTCCTCCAGTCTCCACCTGTCCTCTGCCTGTCTTCTGTCCTCCAGTCTCCACCTGTCCTCTGTCTGTCTTCTGTCCTCCAGTCTCCACCTGTCCTCTGCCTGTCTTCTGTCCTCCAGTCTCCACCTGTCCTCTGCCTGTCTTCTGTCCTCCAGTCTCCACCTGTCCTCTGCCTGTCTTCTGTCCTCCAGTCTCCACCTGTCCTCTGCCTGTCTTCCTGTCCTCTAGTCTCCACCTGTCCTCTGTCTGTCTTCTGTCCTCCAGTCTCCACCTGTCCCTCTGCCTGTCTTCTGTCCTCCAGTCTCCATCTGTCTTCTGTCCTCCAGTCTCCACCTGTCCTCTGCCTGTCTTCTGTCCTCCAGTCTCCACCTGTCCTCTGCCTGTCTTCTGTCCTCCAGTCTCCACCTGTCCTCTGCCTGTCTTCTGTCCTCCAGTCTCCACCTGTCCTCTGCCTGTCTTCTGTCCTCTAGTCTCCACCTGTCCTCTGCCTGTCTTCTGTCCTCCAGTCTCCACCTGTCCTCTGCCTGTCTTCTGTCCTCCAGTCTTCATCTCTCATTCATCTCTTTTCCCTGTAGATTCAGTATTTAAGGAACCCCACTGATGTATTTGTGTCTCAAATCACACTCAATCCTGATACCCTCCATGGATTCTGTGAAGGAAATACATGGCTGTGGCTGCGGTGCTGGGGGACGCCTCCTTGATAGGCCGAAGGAAGCCCCTCATTTGTCAAGCTGCTTTTGAAGGTGAGGGAGGTTCTGCTGGGTCGGACTAGAGGGGCAAAGGAGGGACAGAGAGAGGCAAAGGTGAGGGGCAGAGAGAGGCAGGGAGAGAGACAGAGAGAGGCAAGGGGAGGGACAGAGAGAGGCAAGGGAGGGACTGAGAGGCAAGGAGGGACAGAGGGAGAGTGAGGGACAGAGAGAGGCAAGGGAGGGACAGAAGATAAGCAAGGGAGAGGAGAGAGATGGCTAGGCAGGAGGAGACAGAGAGAGGCAAAGGAGGGAGAGAGAGAGAGCAAGCAAGGAGGGACAGAGAGGCTGCAAGGAGGGACAGAGAGAGGCAAGAGTGGTAGAGAGAGGCAAGGGAGGGACAGAAGAGAAGGCAAGGGAGGGAGGCAGAGAAGCAAGGAGGGACAGAGAGGCAAGAGGACAGAGAGAGAGGCAAGGGAGGGACAGAGAGAAGCAAGGAGGAACAGAGAGAGGCAAAGGAGGCACAGAGAGTAGCAAGGGAGGGACAGAGGGAGGCAAGGGAGAGAGAGACAGAGAGGCAAGGGAGGGACAGAGAGAAGTGCGAGGGACAGAGAGAAGCAAGGGAGGGACGAGAGAGAAGCAAGGGAGGGACAGGGAGGCAAGGGAGGGACAGAGAGAGGCAAGGAGGGACAGAGAGAGAAGCAAGAGGAGGGACAGAGAGAGGCTGAGGAGGGACAGAGAGAAGCAAGGGAGGGACAGAGAGAAGCAAGGGAGGGCCAGAGAGAGGCAAGGAGGGTAGAAGAGGGACAGAGAGAGAGGAGGGAGAGAGACAGT
This sequence comes from Bufotes viridis, assembly GCA_033119425.1. Classification (NCBI taxonomy): domain Eukaryota; kingdom Metazoa; phylum Chordata; class Amphibia; order Anura; family Bufonidae; genus Bufotes; species Bufotes viridis. The sequence continues at coordinate 3,247,606 of CM065597.1, forward strand.
AGAGAGGCAGGGAGGGAGAGGAGAGCAAGGGAGGGACAGAGGGAGGAAACGGGGAGGGACAGAGAAGAGTGCAAGGGAGAGGGGATGAGAGAGGCAAGGAGGATGTGAGGACAGGGTGAGGAGACAGAGAGAGGTGCAAGGAGGACAGAGAGAGGCAAAGGAGGACAGA